>OU911043.1:22539197-23139197 GCA_918358695.1 Melinaea menophilus ssp. n. AW-2005
ATTAGTAAGCAATCGCAAGGTTTTTAGACACAGTTCTTTAGTATAAAGTTGGGGGGGTATTAAACCCTAGGGCAATTTAAAAATTAATAATGCAAGTCGGGTATAATATGGTTACCCAAGCTTATCAGATGAAATCGGTGGCCATTTCAAGACAGCTAAAATATTCATGCTGCGAAGAAGCGTTAATAGTCGATCACTATGATCTTCGCTAAGTTGTAATGTTAAACGATTCCTTACTATTGTCGCGCATACGGTCTGAACTGTCTTTCTTTTTGAAGAGAATAATGGGATACGCATAGGGTTATACCTGCATACTGTAGCATACGTATTAACAGGGCTTAAAGCTGTGCCATTATTAAATAATCTTTAAATTAATTAACGATCTTTAATATTAATCGATGACAATTGGTCACAGCTGAACATGGAACGCAACATTCACATTGATATTATCAAGACGTTGTCCGTTTTTACGCGCACGTAGGCAACACTATCACGTTTTAATACGTCCGGTCCAATTATAACAAATATATATCAAATTCAATTAGTAATGTTACGTAACTAGTCGACTCAATAATTTGACTGCCTATACCTCAATAATTAATATGTGGGTATTTGGTTGCAATTAAAATGCTTTACAATATTGTCCGATAAGTGACACTCGCGAACCACTGAATTATATAAGAACATCAGTTGGATATAATCTGTATGACCGCACTAACAATAATGTCATTTGTTCTACCCTCGAGTTCACGTTAAAAATTAACAGATTTGTTTCGAGATTCAGAACCGATTTTCGCAAAACATTCACTCGCGTTATGACCAGACTTTTTACAGAAGGTACAGATAACGGACGTACGTTTCAAATATGAGATTGTAAACCGAGCGAAAAGTGGGTTATTATTACCCAAAGTAATAGATTTGGAACGTCTAGGACACGATCGCTGAGTATAACCTAACACGCCACATGGAAAACATTGAAACGTCATGAATCCGAAATTAGTTTGATTAAACTGACGCTTTCGTATAAAATTATCGTTAGTATTACGATTGCTACGCACAGGATCATTGGCAGTTCGCGAAGGCTTCACAAAGTTTTAAAAGAATCAACCGAGTCTTTAGAATTAACGGCGATGTCACGAATCGAATGTGTCGGGAAAGCCACGTATAATCGTAAATAACTACAATGAGATGATCATCATCATCATCATTCTCAAAAGTAATAATGCCCATCGCGCATAATTTGCATACGTGGCGTAGCGATCCGAGTCCATAAAAAACCATCGATGTTTCGTGCACACAATGGTATAAATAAAATTTTAAAATACGACTGCAATCGCTAGTGACCCATTCTTGTAACAACAAGAAAATCAACTTATAATGAAATATCAAATTCAATTACTAATGTTACGTAACTAGTCGACTCAATAATTTGACTGCCTATACCTCTCAATAACTAATATGTGGGTCATCATCATCATCATTCTCAAAAGTAATAATGCCCATCGCGCATAATTTGCATACGTGGCGTAGCGATCCGAGTCCATAAAAAACCATCGATGTTTCGTGCACACAATGGTATAAATTAAATTTTAAAATACGACTGCAATCGCTAGTGACCCATTCTTGTAACAACAAGAAAATCAACTTATAATGAAATATCATATTCAATTACTAATGTTACGTAACTAGTCGACTCAATAATTTGACTGCCTATACCTCTCAATAACTAATATGTGGGTCATCATCATCATCATTCTCAAAAGTAATAATGCCCATCGCGCATAATTTGCATACGTGGCGTAGCGATCCGAGTCCATAAAAAACCATCGATGTTTCGTGCACACAATGGTATAAATTAAATTTTAAAATACGACTGCAATCGCTAGTGACCCATTCTTGTAACAACAAGAAAATCAACTTAGAATGAAATATCAAATTCAATTACTAATGTTACGTAACTAACTAGTCGACTCAATAATTTGACTGCCTATACCTATCAATAACTAATATGTGGGTCATCATCATCATTCTCAAAAGTAATAATGCCCATCGCGCATAATTTGCATACGTGGCGTAACGATCCGAGTCCATAAAAAACCATCGATGTTTCGTGCACACAATGGTATAAATTAAATTTTAAAATACGACTGCAATCGCTAGTGACCCATTCTTGTAACAACAAGAAAATCAACTTATAATGAAATATCAAATTCAATTACTAATGTTACGTAACTAGTCGACTCAATAATTTGACTGCCCTATACCTATCAATAACTAATATGTGGGTCATCATCATCATTCTCAAAAATAATAATGCCCATCGCGCATAATTTGCATACGTGGCGTAGCGATCCGAGTCCATAAAAAACCATCGATGTTTCGTGCACATAATGGTATAAATTAAATTTTAAAATACGACTGCAATCGCTAGTGACCCATTCTTGTAACAACAAGAAAATCAACTTATAATGAAATATCAAATTCAATTACTAATGTTACGTAACTAACTAGTCGACTCAATAATTTGACTGCCTATACCTATCAATAACTAATATGTGGGTCATCATCATCATCATTCTCAAAAGTAATAATGCCCATCGCGCATAATTTGCATACGTGGCGTAACGATCCGAGTCCATAAAAAACCATCGATGTTTCGTGCACACAATGGTATAAATTAAATTTTAAAATACGACTGCAATCGCTAGTGACCCATTCTTCTAACAACAAGAAAATCAACTTATAATGAAATATCAAATTCAATTACTAATGTTACGTAACTAGTCGACTCAATAATTTGACTGCCTATACCTCTCAATAACTAATATGTGGGTATGCGCTTGAAATTAAAATGCTTTACAACATTGTCAGATTAGTGACACTCGCGAACCATTGAATTAGAACATCAGTTTTAATACTCTGTATGACCGCGCTGACAACAATGTCGTTTGATCTACCCCCAAGATCACGACAAAAATTTACAGATGTTTCGAGATTCAGAACGGATTTTCGCGTCCTCGCGTCACCTTTCAAACAATGGGCTATCCTAGACAAACTGCATGCGCTTTGTCTACTTCCTCGCACCAAGATTCAACGTCGTTAACACTTGGATCAAAATAGAAATATAAAAATTATTCGAACTTACTTGGATATTGCACTTAATGCTCCGATGATGCTGTATTAGTGCTGCAAGCGTAGAACTCGGGCGGCAAAGTAATTCTTCTCCACGGCTCCGACGCCACCATCGGCCGCAGTCAGTAGGCGAACGTCTTCCACGTGTATCCCTAACAGGTTCGAGTCACGGGCATCGTTCACATTTGAGCTCTCTAGATAAGTTAGACGCGCCAGTATCATTTCAAATTGATCTCGAACGTCTGGCACATCTGAATTTCTTCCTACCCTACTTCTAGTTACACGTCTATCGGCCATTTCGTTGTTAATTAGATAATTTAAAAAATAAACTGTATTGCCAGAACAACCAAAAGCGAATAGAGCACAAAAGCCCTATCCCACTTCTGATTTTAGCAACGGCTTTTAAATTTAAATAAAAGATTAACACGAACTAAAGAAAATGTAATAACTTTACAAATAATTATTAGGACAGTGGGTAGTTATAAAAAATTGCCAAAGTAATATTTAAGCTAAGACAAGTGAACAATGCGCGTGCCCGAAGGAAAGTGAGCCGAGGTGGTCGTGATGCCAATGTCCGTCGGTTTCCTCTACTCGGGTGTCTTCGGTAATCTTCGTCAACACTAGCCACGCCCCTCGACCCCTTCTTAGAAAGAAGTCAATTCAACGACTGTGTATAAGATTTTTATAGATGGCATATTTTTATAGACACATATATCTCATATATTATATATTTTATAAACTATATATTTTATATATTTAAAAATTTCGCCGCTATTTAGCCAGAAGATATGGTAGTTTATATAGTTGTTTTTGTTATAAACCAAAGTTATGTTTTGTTTTTGTTTCGTGAAACTGAGAAAGTTATGTGCTCCTACATTACTTTTATTCAATATAATTTACAAGTTTTAACTCTTGTGTATATATATTTGAGTTTGGGTTAAATTATAATTAAATCGTAAACTTTAAATATTACAACCAAGCGAAAAAAATAAAATTACGAAATCTCCGTAAAAATTTATAATATATATTGTTTTACCTTTCAGAGCTCAGAGCTGGAATCGCTTCATCCTTCATCAGATGCACGCTGAAATATTAGAAACAAAGAGAAAAGAAAAGGAGCTAGCCTACATAGCACAGAGACTGAGACTAGTGAGACCCGGTAATGAGGCTGTGCAGAAGTTACTAAATGGAGAAATAGACGAATTCGAGTTGGACATGCAGTTTTTAGACCCCTCCTTGGCAGAGAAGAAGGACTACGGTGAAAACTGGCACAATGATACGAGTGAGTTGTAATTGATTATTAAAAATAGAAGAAAAAAGAGAGAGAGAGAGAGAGAGAGAGAGAATTAATAAATATTGTAAATTAATATTTGATATTAGCTTGATGAGCAGCTATATTTTCAGCTCAGTAATTACCTGATATGTTTTTCAACTTAATTTCCAGCATACCTGAACCTTCCACCCCGAGCGGAGTGCGAGGACCTCATTGAAGCTCCTGAATCTCCCGAACCTGAGGAAGCTCCTCCTCCCATCGAGGAGTCGGAGATATCACAGCTGTTCGCAATCGGGAGACAACAGATCAATAGATGCATGAAGTGTAACAAGGAGGTTGGTTTTATTATTTTTTTTAAAGGATTTTCTATATACTGTTTATGGCTATAAATCAAAATGTATATAGAAGAATGTGATATGTAATTTTGGCTAAGTTAAAAGTAATTTTAATGTATTATTTAGCGTTACATATTTAGTTTTGAAAGTATATATATGTATATATATATATATATATATATAAGATAGTACCAAGCCATGAGTATTAATATATCCAATATATAACTATGAAAGGTATATTATAATATTAATAAATGGTTTGTTAGTTAATTAGGGATTAACTTTGAAATCCGTCCATTGAAAACTAAATAATTAATCCGTTATTATCCGAAATACATGTGTTTTTAATTAGGATTGAATTATTATTTTCTTATTTTAAGTATATAGTTTTAGTTATATTTTAAGTATGTCAAATGGGAGGGTCAGGAGGGATTTTGTTACCATATTTATCAAAATAAGCTCTACTTTAAAGACACTCTCCATCTTAAAATATCGTGGGTTCCAAACGCGCTCTGATAACAACTATACAACAAACAGATTTTTTTATTGTGATCACTGCTTCACAAACATCAATATATTTAGTGAGCAGAAGCAGTTTTCGACTGTAAGCCATCACCCGGATTAAGTGATAACAATGCGTGTTCCAGGAGGAATGGAGTGATAACGCGTGTTCTGGAAGGGAATGAGTGAGGACACTCAATATATAAATAATGCATGTTCCAGGAGGAGCGCGACACGGTGGTGTTGGCGTGCGCGCTGCAGTACGGCGCGGGGGCGTGCTTCCCGGAGCTGGTGAGCGCGGCGCTGGCGCCGCGCAGAGCCACGCCCGCCTGGTGCGACGCCTGCGCCAGGTTCACGCACACCACACAGACCGGCAGGATAACGCGGTGAAAACGCACACACATGCATACACACGCCCACACACACCGAAGCGCCACGCGGCCCTGTGCAAGCCCTTGGCGCATCTAAAACGCAAAAAAAAATATTTCTTTCTTACTTTATAGACTGCCACCAATACTGACGATAAATTGCGGAGGACTGACCGCTCAGGAAGAGGCGTTCTGGTCGAAGGGAGGCCAGAAACCCACGGTACAATTAATTTACTAAATCTTTGCATATTTAAAGTAATTAATTTTTAAGCTATCTAACATTTTTGCCTAAACATTGTCTCATACTATTACCTAAATGGTAACCAATTTATAATCTATGCAAAACAAAAATATATGTTATATCTTAATATTTCAGCAGGAAGTGATCAAAAGGAGCGGTAGCGGTAAGCCCTGTAGGTACGGGCTGCACTGCGCCAGGCCGGGCTGCCGATTTAAACACCCGGAGAGGTACACAAACTGACTTACGAATTATCAGAATTATTTATAATATTATCAGAATTATTTAGGGCACAGCCATTACCATTACAAGAGCAATAGTTACGAATAAGGGACTTCTGAAACTCAACATCGTAACCCTTTGCTAAAGGACGTTGAGGGCGAGCAATACGTGAGACAGTTTTACGGTATGAGACGGAGGGGACTGCATTAGAATTGTCATGGACAGAACTTTGAGGGTAAAGAGGAGGTGTAATCAAAGTCTTTGTAATGTCTGAATATGAACGATAGGATGGAGGAAATCTGACAGAAGCTTCAAGATATGAAATATTTTCTTGTAATGTCAAGTTTAATAGAATGTTGACTTGAATGTTCTTTGCATACTTTATCGGTTGCTAGGTGGTTGCCTGTGCAAGACAAACATTTAGCATTATCACGTGTAGTATCACATGTATCACCGGTATGGGATTGGGTACACTTAAAGCACCTAGGCTTAGAACGACATTGAACTTTCACATGGCCAAATCTACAACAATTTAGGCATTGAATTGAAGGAAGTTGATACATTTCAACTGGGAGAGATGTGTGAAAAGAACATATATAAGATGGAAGAATTTGGCCTCGGAAAGTTATGACTAATTGACTACAGGCTGAGTAGGGACCCAAGTCACAACTCCATCAGTGGATTGTTTACGATTAAATCTTCTGGCTTTTAACATCATCATTCATCTGGCATCAGTCTTAAACAGTGTGTCTCAACCTACATTTAGCAAATGTTTAACTGAGGTCACAAATGCTTTCAATAAACCAGACATCCTTTAAAAAATTTATTAAGTTCCCTGGATCCCAAAGAGAAAGAGAAATTATTATGAAAGAGTAAGTTAAAAGTTTTATATTATTATTATATAAAAAAATTACAATCATAAATTATGTTTTATAATTATATAATTTCACTAGGTTTATGGAGAAGTTTAGATTCCCTGGTATAACAGGGTGTATTGATGGTACACATGTGGCTTTAATTCGACCCACTGACCACGAGGAAGTATTCATTAATAGAAAAAAATATTATTCTCTCAATGTACTACTGGTAAGTAATTATGCATAAATCAAAAAATAACAATTATGTTTAAATTAAACAACAAAGGTATCAACCATTTAAAATCTATTTAAGTTTATATTACTGAATAAAACATTATATTACAGATATCTGATGCAAATCTAAACATTGATACAATTAATACATGTTGATGCATCATATGGAGGTGCATCACTTGACTCTTATGTTTGGAACCAATGTAAAATATACAATATTTGAAAAGACTTCATGTGAATGGAGAACGTTGCTGGCTACTAGGTATATGTTATGTAATATTGTTGATAAGAATAACATATATTTTAGCTAAATGTGTTCATTTATTTTTTATAGGAGATTCTGGATATGCACAGCGCCCTTGGATGATGACTCCTATTTTAGGTGCATCTTCTAACACTCCGGAGGAACATTATACTTCTCAACATTGTCGTGTCAGAAACACTGTGGAACACTGCATTGGGATTTTGAAAGCAAGGTGGCGTTGTCTGTTGGCACACAGAGTACTTCACTATAATCCAATTAAGAGTGGAAAAATAGTGAATGCATGTGTTGTTTTACACAACATAGCCAATGCTCAAAAAGTCCTAATTCCTCAACTAGATCACGGCGATGTGAACAATGATCTGCCAGCTCCAGGTTGTTTCTGAAACTAGACAAATGGCGGAGTTATCAGACCGCAGTAGAGATGTCCTCGTACAGCGATTATGGAGAGTAAGGATCCAATGTCTAAAATTTTCTTTGTTCTTATAATATTTTATAATTGAGTAACTTTGTAGTTAAAAACTTTTTTTATTACAATTTGCAATTTGTTTATTATTTTAGTACATTTTTTTTTAAATCTAGTACTTTCTTAATATATTTTTCAAATAAACATTCATGTGTTTGAAGATGCTTTTGTTTTTATCTTCTAAACTTAATTAATTAATAATTTAATTTAAGTGTTCATTTGAAATTATTTCTAGTAAAAGAAAGAATAAAGCGCATGTTTTTAAATTAATTCAAAGATAAATACAATTTGTAAATAAATATTGTATATTTGTATGTAAGATGTAATTTTGTAAGATCCAATATCAAAATTAAAAAAAATTAAGTATTTTATGAACATATGTTAGTTAGTCAATGATTTTTAAATAGTATGCTGTACTTGAATTCTAATTTGTTGTCATATATTAATTCTATACAAAAATGTAAATTAATGTAAAAATTAAAATAAATAAATAATTGCATACAATAAAAGAAATACATTAAATAAAAGAGATGTATATTTTTTAATAAAATGTTTATTGATTATTATTATTTCTTATTACTTCTACTAATTCCTGTATAGTTTCTCTTAATAATTGAATTTCTTTGTAAGTATTTTCTAAAATCATATTTTCGCGATCTTCAATATCCATTCGCCTCATCTCCAAGTCATAAGACCAACGTGGCACGTTAGGGTCACGTCTAACTGAAAACTAGAAAATAATCAATACATTTAAATTAGGCCTTCAGGATGTGCACTACTTACGATGTTAATATTGAATACATACTAGGCCTCGAAATCCTTGACCTTCGTTGGCTTGTGGAGGGGAATGAAATATATGAAGATTTTCTAAGGAGTCCTAAAAATAAAAATAAAATAGTTTATGGCTCAACGTATTGTTGATTCTAAAAAAAAATAACCTTACTCTCTTCTCTCTGTGCTATTATATCAGAAGGTGGTGGCTATGAGGGTAACGGAGGTGAGATGTCTTCCTGGCACTCTACCTCCATTTGTAAACCTAAATTTAATGAATCGGTTGGTAAAGCAGCTTCCTCTATTAAATTTGCAACAGGTGCAGCTGTCTCCTCTGTTATATTTGCAGCAGGTACAGCTGTCTCCTCTATAGATATCTATAAAATATTTTATCAAGTATTTACAAAAAAACAGCTCAAATATAGTGAGTAAATTTGCAAACATTATAATTTATATATTGAGAAAAACTTATGTTTCGTAAGAGTATTTTATAACGTGTATAATATATAACTATATATTATGTTAAAGTTTAATACTAATTAAAAAAAAGCTTGAGAGACTAACATTCACAGGTATTCGTACTTCTGGTAATCCCTCCACTGCCACTTTACCTATAAGTGCCAGGACTCTCTCCTCCATTGCAGTAAGGGAAACAAATTTACTAGGTCCCCCACCAGTTGAAGAGGCATTCCTCCTTAAATCTGCAGCCTTTGTTTTGGTCCGTGCTTTAAACTGTATCCAGTACTAGGCATTCAATACAATTAGTTATAATTTCAAATTTATATCATTATAGGTAACTTTACCAACTGTTACTTCATTCCAGATAATAATAATATTTTTTTAATTAATATGAAGGAAAAATGATGTAGCAAATATTATTTATAAGATGACGAAAAGACTAAAATTATTAATAAAACAACTTACTCTGCGCCATTGGTCTGGTGCTTTACTGGTTCCCTCTGCAAGAGGGATTCCAATCCAATGACTCCCAAGCCCTCAGTCAAGCAGTCGTGCAGCCTGTAAACTCTACGAGTAACTCCACTTGCCTGGGGGAAACTTTTCTTGGTACTGGCATCTAATGAGGTATAATAAATATGTAATATTTCTTTTATGTGGAAATATTATATTTTAATAAATAGAATACAATATTTTATAATTAAAACTTACTTTGTGGTCAGTAAACTAATTATAAATGCAAAAAGAAATAGAAATAAAAAAATATTTACCTTATTTAAGAAACTTACGAGGGGAGGTCCAAAAGTTCGTGGAATGAAAGGGATCTAAATAAAATAAAACAACAAAACTATTTTTCCTTTTCAATATAATAATCCTTAAGCTCAAAACATTTATTAGACCTATGAATTAATTTTTCTAAACCACTATAAAAATATGTTTTTTCTTTTCCGTCAAAATGATCCGAAATTGCCTCCCTTACCTTATTGTGGTCGGAAAATTTCCTTCTCCTTAAGTCTTTTTTTAAATTGGGGAATAAAAAAAAGTCACTTGGGGCCAGGTCTGAACTGTAGAGTGGGTAAACTAGGGATTTGAACCCATGCGTGTGCAATGCAGCCATTGCAATTCTGCTCTTGTGAACCGGCGCGTTGTCTTGCAAGAGCAACACAACCTTTGTCAATTTTCCACGCCGCTTTTCTTTGATGGCACCCTTTAATTTTTCTAATATCGTTGCGTAGTATTCTCCGGTTATAGTCCTTCACTTTTCTTTGTAATCAATCAAGATTATCCCGTCACAATCCTAAAAAACAGTAGCCATCATCTTTCCAGCCGACTCCGTCACCTTGAATTTCTTTGGCGGTTGTGTCCCCTTTTTATGCCATTGCATGGACTCTTATTTGGACTCAGGCTCAAAGTGATGAACCCATGTTTCATCTCCCGTAACAATTCGGTCCAAAATCTGTGCAGGTTTATCTCCACACAACTCCAAAAAATGCTTTGACGCATCGACGCGCTGCTCTTTCTGAAACGGCGTGAGCGATTCTCGGTACCCATCTTGCAATGACTTTTGTCATACCCAGGTGATCATGTAGGATTCGCAAAATGGTGGTATCTGATACTCCAACTAATGCAGATAATTGTTTTTTCTTCAAACGGGCATCCTCTAGTACAATTTTCTACACTTTTTCGACGATGTCCGATGTGGTGGCCTCAACTGGCCTTTCTGAGCGGGGGTCGTCTTCAATTAACTCTCGAACATGTTTATAAAGACCATGCCACTTGTAAATCATTGATTTAATAAGGCACTATTCCCTATAAACGACTCTCATTTTATTCAAAATGAGTTAGAGCGTTCTTTCCTTGCTTGGTAAGGAATTTTATCATAGCGCGGTGTTCAATTTTCTCCACAGTTTCAGTTTAATTCCAGATTGACTTGTTCAGCAGGCGACTGTTCGTAAACGAATGACGCAATCGGGTTGAAACTCGGTATTTATACTAATGATAAGTCTCCAATTCGTATGACACCAAGCGAGCGCCCCTACCCCTGCTCCATCCTCTCCATTCCACGAACTTTTGGACCTCCCCTCGTATTTTAATAACGATCTTTGGTAGCAAATTCTAACTACTCCTCCTCTCCTCCTCCAAAGTCTCCTGGGACTGGTTTTAATAAGCGTTTACTTTATAATTTGAAAGAGACGGAAAACAAATCTTTACATTTAATGAAATGATAATTATCATATTAAAAACAGAGAGACCGAACCCTTACTTGGGATCATTGAAGAGGAACCACCTCGTCTCGTCTCTCTCGTCCGGCACTCTCACGTAGGCCTCCAGGTTCTTGGGGTTATCCTCGACGCACACCACCGCCGCCAACAGCGTGTAGTGCTCCGATTGATACTTCCTCTTGAAATCCGATTTCACCTCCGGTAATAGACTTATCTGAAAATATGTTTTCCATTTTAACGGATACTGTTGTTATTCATAGATCTGATTAGTTGCAATCAATAAAACTATTATACTCTTTTGTTTGTTCTTTCTTTCTCTCTCTCTTTTTATTATTAACTAATAATTATTGAATTGTTATAAATAATAAATCGTGAATCAATAACTGTGTTTGTTGTGTGATTTAAGTTGCCTAAGTTTTTACAGAAGGGCTTATTTCATAAGTATGTTATCAATAGACCTTCCTAACAAATATTTGATGACAAACAATCGCTAGTATTGATTCAACGTGGATAAGATACATATGAAAGTAAAACTCAATCCTAAGGCAGTGTTATAAAGATATTTATAACCAATATTAATTAATTAATTAATAATTACCTTGTCGCTAACCACAACGCCACCGTCCGGTTGCAGCCTGATGTGTAAGTAGTGGGGGAGGCCGCAGCCTTGCTCCTGAGTACTCTGGGCCGGTGCCGGTCTACAAATAATACAATTTAATATCAAGTAGTTTAAAATCAATTATTAAAGAGACAATGGATAACTATTTATTATAAAATCCTCTCAAATTATTAGATACAGTACTTTTTAGTTATATCATTGATCTAATTATCAACATAATCAATAAATTTACGTTAGTGATATTATATATATATATATATATATATACATATATATGTTAGTCAGTTTGTGTACCTCTCCGGGTGTTTAAACCAGGAGCCCGGCCTGGCGCAGTGCAGCCCGTACCTGCAGGGCTTACCGCTACCGCTCCTTTTGATCACTTCCTGCTGAAATATTAAGATATAACATATATTTTTGTTTTGCATAGATTATAAATTGGTCACCATTTAGGTAATAGTATGAGACAATGTTTAGGCAAAAATGTTAGATAGCTTAAAAATTAATTACTTTAAATATGCAAAGATTTAGTAAATTAATTGAACCGTGGGTTTCTGGCCTCCCTTCGATCAGAACGCCTCTTCCTGAGCCGTCAGTCCTCCGCAATTTATCGTCAGTATTGGTGGCAGTCTGTAAAGTAAGAAAGAAATATTATTTTTTTGCGTTTTAAAGTGCGCCAAGGGCTTGCACTAGGCCACGTGGCGCTTCGGTGTGTGTGGGCGTGTGTGTGTAAGCGTGTGTGTGTATGCGTGTGTGTGCATGTGTGTGGGTTCTCAGCGCAGTATCCGGCCGGTCTGTGCGGTGTGCGTGAATCTGGCGCAGGCGCCGCACCAGGCGGGCGTGGCTCTGCGCGGCGCCAGCGACGCGCTCACCAACTCCGGGAAGCATGCCCCCATGCCGTACTGCAGCGCGCACGCCAACACCACCGTGTCGCGCTCCTCCTGGAACATGCATTATTTATATATTGAGTGTCCTCACTCATTCCCTTCCAGAACACGCGTTATCACTCCATTCCTCCTGGAACACGCATTGTTATCACTTAATCCGGGTGATGGCTTACAGTCGAAAACTGCTTCTGCTCACTAAATATATTGATGTTTGTGAAGCAGTGATCACAATAAAAAAATCTGTTTGTTGTATAGTTGTTATCAGAGCGCGTTTGGAACCCACGATATTTTAAGTTGGAGAGTGTCTTTAAAGTAGAGCTTATTTTGATAAGTATGGTAACAAAACATTTATTAATATTATAATATACCTTTCATAGTTAAATATTGGATATATTAATACTCATGGCTTGGTACTATCTTATTATATATATATATATATATATATATATATATAATAATAATAAGATATATATATATATACTTTCAATACTAAATATATAACGCTAAATAATACATTAAAATTACTTTTAACTTAGTCAAAATTACAAAAACAGTATATAGAAAATCCTTTAAAAAAATAATAAAACCAACCTCCTTGTTACACTTCATGCATCTATTGATCTGTTGTCTCCCGATTGCGAACAGCTGTGATATCTCCGACTCCTCGATGGGAGGAGGAGCTTCCTCAGGTTCGGGAGATTCAGGAGCTTCAATGAGGTCCTCGCACTCCGCTCGAGGTGGAAGGTTCAGGTATGCTGGAAAATAAGTTGAAAAACATATCAGGTAATTACTGAGCTGAAAATATAGCTGCTCATCAAGCTAATATTAGTTGACAATATTTATTAATTATTTTAATTTATTAGTAAATTCAATTTAGAAGCTATTACTTATTTTAAATTCTCTCTCTCTCTCTCTCTCTCTCTCTTTTCTTCTATTTTTAATAATCAATTACAACACACTCGTATCATTGTGCCAGTTTTCACCGTAGTCCTTCTTCTCTGCCAAGGAGGGGTCTAAAAACTGCATGTCCAACTCGAATTCGTCTATTTCTCCATTTAGTAACTTCTGCACAGCCTCATTACCGGGTCTCACTAGTCTCAGTCTCTGTGCTATGTAGGCTAGCTCCTTTTCTTTTCACTTTGTTTCTAATATTTCAGCGTGCATCTGATGAAGGATGAAGCGATTCCAGCTCTGAGCTCTGAAAGGTAAAACAATATATATTATGATTTTTTACGGAAATTTCGTAATTTAATTTTTTTCGCTTGGTTGTAATATTTAAAGTTTACGATTTAATTATAATTTAACCCAAACTCAAATATAAATACACAAGAGTTAAAACTTGTAAATTATATTGAATAAAAGTAATGTAGGAGCACATAACTTTCTCAGTTTCACGAAACAAAAACAAAACATAACTTTGGTTTATAACAAAAACAACTATAGGAACTACCATATCTTCTGGCTAAATAGCGGCGAAATTTTTAAATATATAAAATATATAGTTTATAAAATATATAATATATGAGATATATGTGTCTAAAAAATATGCCATCTATAAAAATCTTATACACAGTCGTTGAATTGACTTCTTTCTAAGAAGGGGTCGAGGGGCGTGGCTAGTGTTGACGAAGATTACCGAAGACACCCGAGTAGAGGAAACCGACGGACATTGGCATCACGACCACCTCGGCTCACTTTCCTTCGGGCACGCGCATTGTTCACTTGTCTTAGCTTAAATATTACTTTGCCAATTTTTTATAACTACCCACTGTCCTAATAATTATTTGTAAAGTTTTATTACATTTTCTTTAGTTCGTGTTAATCTTTTATTTAAATTTAAAAGCCGTTGCTAAAATCAGAAGTGGGATAGGGCTTGTGCTCTATTCGCTTTTGGTTGTTCTGGCAATACAGTTTATTTTATAAATTATCTAATTAACAACGAAATGGCCGATAGACGTGTAACTAGAAGTAGGGTAGGAAGAAATTCAGATGTGCCAGACGTTCGAGATCAATTTGAAATGATACTGGCGCGTCTAACTTATCTAGAGAGCTCAAATGTGAACGATGCCCGTGACTCGAACCTGTTAGGGATACACGTGGAAGACGTTCGCCTACTGACTGCGGCCGATGGTGGCGTCGGAGCCGTGGAGAAGAATTACTTTGCCGCCCGAGTTCTACGCTTGCAGCACTAATACAGCATCATCGGAGCATTAAGTGCAATATCCAAGTAAGTTCGAATAATTTTTATATTTCTAATTTTGATCCAAGTGTTAATGACGTTGAATCTTGGTGCGAAGAAGTAGACAAAGCGCATGCAGTTTGTCTAGGATAGCCCATTGTTTGAAAGGTGACGCGAGGACGCGAAAATCCGTTCTGAATCTCGAAACATCTGTAAATTTTTGTCGTGATCTTGGGGGTAGATCAAACGACAGTTGTTAGCGCGGTCATACAGAGTATTAAAACTGATGTTCTAATTCAATGGTTCGCGAGTGTCACTAATCTGACAATGTTGTAAAGCATTTTAATTTCAAGCGCATACCCACATATTAGTTATTGAGAGGTATAGGCAGTCAAATTATTGAGTCGACTAGTTACGTAACATTAGTAATTGAATTTGATATTTCATTATAAGTTGATTTTCTTGTTGTTACAAGAATGGGTCACTAGCGATTGCAGTCGTATTTTAAAATTTAATTTATACCATTGTGTGCACGAAACATCGATGGTTTTTTATGGACTCGGATCGCTACGCCACGTATGCAAATTATGCGCGATGGGCATTATTACTTTTGAGACTGATGATGATGATGATGATGACCCACATATTAGTTATTGAGAGGTATAGGCAGTCAAATTATTGAGTCGACTAGTTACGTAACATTAGTAATTAAATTTGATATTTCATTCTAAGTTGATTTTCTTGTTGTTACAAGAATGGGTCACTAGCGATTGCAGTCGTATTTTAAAATTTAATTTATACCATTGTGTGCACGAAACATCGATGGTTTTTATGGACTCGGATCGTTACGCCACGTATGCAAATTATGCGCGATGGGCATTATTACTTTTGAGAATGATGATTATGACCCACATATTAGTTATTGATAGGTATAGGGCAGTCAAATTATTGAGTCGACTAGTTACGTAACATTAGTAATTGAATTTGATATTTCATTATAAGTTGATTTTCTTGTTGTTACAAGAATGGGTCACTAGCGATTGCAGTCGTATTTTAAAATTTAATTTATACCATTGTGTGCACGAAACATCGATGGTTTTTTATGGACTCGGATCGCTACGCCACGTATGCAAATTATGCGCGATGGGCATTATTACTTTTGAGAATGATGATTATGACCCACATATTAGTTATTGATAGGTATAGGCAGTCAAATTATTGAGTCGACTAGTTACGTAACATTAGTAAATTTTCTTGTTGTTACAAGAATGGGTCACTAGCGATTGCAGTCGTATTTTAAAATTTAATTTATACCATTGTGTGCACGAAACATCGATGGTTTTTTATGGACTCTGATCGTTACGCTACGTATGCAAATTATGCGCGATGGGCATTATTACTTTTGAGAATGATGATGATGATGACCCACATATTAGTTATTGATAGGTATAGGCAGTCAAATTATTGAGTCGACTAGTTACGTAACATTAGTAATTGAATTTGATATTTTATTATAAGTTGATTTTCTTGTTGTTACAAGAATGGGTCACTAGCGATTGCAGTCGTATTTTAAAATTTAATTTATACCATTGTGTGCACGAAACATCGATGGTTTTTTATGGACTCTGATCGTTACGCTACGTATGCAAATTATGCGCGATGGGCATTATTACTTTTGAGAATGATGATGATGATGACCCACATATTAGTTATTGATAGGTATAGGCAGTCAAATTATTGAGTCGACTAGTTAGTTACGTAACATTAGTAATTGAATTTGATATTTCATTATAAGTTGATTTTCTTGTTGTTACAAGAATGGGTCACTAGCGATTGCAGTCGTATTTTAAAATTTAATTTATACCATTGTGTGCACGAAACATCGATGGTTTTTTATGGACTCGGATCGCTACGCCACGTATACAAATTATGCGCGATAGGCATTATTACTTTTGAAAATGATGATGATGACTCACATATTAGTTATTGAGAGGTATAGGCAGTCAATTTATTGAGTCGACTAGTTACGTAACATTAGTAATTGAATTTGATATTTCATTATAAGTTGATTTTCTTGTTGTTACAAGAATGGCACTAGCGATTGCAGTCGTATTTTAAAATTTAATTTATACCATTGTGTGCACGAAACATCGATGGTTTTTTATGGACTCGGATCGCTACGCCACGTATGCAAATTATGCGCGATGGGCATTATTACTTTTGAGAATGATGATTATGACCCACATATTAGTTATTGATAGGTATAGGCAGTCAAATTATTGAGTCGACTAGTTACGTAACATTAGTAATTGAATTTGATATTTCATTATAAGTTGATTTTCTTGTTGTTACAAGAATGGGTCACTAGCGATTGCAGTCGTATTTTAAAATTTAATTTATACCATTGTGTGCACGAAACATCGATGGTTTTTTATGGAATCGGATACGCCACGTATGCAAATTATGCGCGATGGGCATTATTACTTTTGAGAATATGATGATGACCCACATATTAGTTATTGATAGGTATAGGCAGTCAAATTATTGAGTCGACTAGTTACGTAACATTAGTAATTGAATTTGATATTTTATTATAAGTTGATTTTCTTGTTGTTACAAGAATGGGTCACTAGCGATTGCAGTCGTATTTTAAAATTTAATTTATACCATTGTGTGCACGAAACATCGATGGTTTTTTATGGACTCTGATCGTTACGCTACGTATGCAAATTATGCGCGATGGGCATTATTACTTTTGAGAATGATGATGATGATGACCCACATATTAGTTATTGATAGGTATAGGCAGTCAAATTATTGAGTCGACTAGTTAGTTACGTAACATTAGTAATTGAATTTGATATTTCATTATAAGTTGATTTTCTTGTTGTTACAAGAATGGGTCACTAGCGATTGCAGTCGTATTTTAAAATTTAATTTATACCATTGTGTGCACGAAACATCGATGGTTTTTTATGGACTCGGATCGCTACGCCACGTATACAAATTATGCGCGATAGGCATTATTACTTTTGAAAATGATGATGATGACCCACATATTAGTTATTGAGAGGTATAGGCAGTCAATTTATTGAGTCGACTAGTTACGTAACATTAGTAATTGAATTTGATATTTCATTATAAGTTGATTTTCTTGTTGTTACAAGAATGGCACTAGCGATTGCAGTCGTATTTTAAAATTTAATTTATACCATTGTGTGCACGAAACATCGATGGTTTTTTATGGACTCGGATCGCTACGCCACGTATGCAAATTATGCGCGATGGGCATTATTACTTTTGAGAATGATGATTATGACCCACATATTAGTTATTGATAGGTATAGGCAGTCAAATTATTGAGTCGACTAGTTACGTAACATTAGTAATTGAATTTGATATTTCATTATAAGTTGATTTTCTTGTTGTTACAAGAATGGGTCACTAGCGATTGCAGTCGTATTTTAAAATTTAATTTATACCATTGTGTGCACGAAACATCGATGGTTTTTTATGGAATCGGATACGCCACGTATGCAAATTATGCGCGATGGGCATTATTACTTTTAAGAATGATGATGATGATGACCCACATATTAGTTATTGATAGGTATAGGCAGTCAAATTATTGAGTCGACTAGTTACGTAACATTAGTAATTGAATTTGATATTTTATTATAAGTTGATTTTCTTGTTGTTACAAGAATGGGTCACTAGCGATTGCAGTCGTATTTTAAAATTTAATTTATACCATTGTGTGCACGAAACATCGATGGTTTTTTATGGAATCGGATCGTTACGCTACGTATGCAAATTATGCGCGATGGGCATTATTACTTTTGAGAATGATGATGATGATGACCCACATATTAGTTATTGATAGGTATAGGCAGTCAAATTATTGAGTCGACTAGTTAGTTACGTAACATTAGTAATTGAATTTGATATTTCATTATAAGTTGATTTTCTTGTTGTTACAAGAATGGGTCACTAGAGATTGCAGTCGTATTTTAAAATTTAATTTATACCATTGTGTGCACGAAACATCGATGGTTTTTTATGGACTCGGATCGCTTCGCCACGTATGCAAATTATGCGCGATGGGCATTATTATTTTTGAGAATGATGATGATGATGACCCACATATTAGTTATTGATAGGTATAGGCAGTCAAATTATTGAGTCGACTAGTTAGTTACGTAACATTAGTAATTGAATTTGATATTTCATTTTAAGTTGATTTTCTTGTTGTTACAAGAATGGGTCACTAGCGATTGCAGTCGTATTTTAAAATTTAATTTATACCATTGTGTGCACGAAACATCGATGGTTTTTTATGGACTCTGATCGTTACGCTACGTATGCAAATTATGCGCGATGGGCATTATTACTTTTGAGAATGATGATGATGATGACCCACATATTAGTTATTGATAGGTATAGGCAGTCAAATTATTGAGTCGACTAGTTAGTTACGTAACATTAGTAATTGAATTTGATATTTCATTATAAGTTGATTTTCTTGTTGTTACAAGAATGGGTCACTAGCGATTGCAGTCGTATTTTAAAATTTAATTTATACCATTGTGTGCACGAAACATCGATGGTTTTTTATGGACTCGGATCGCTACGCCACGTATACAAATTATGCGCGATAGGCATTATTACTTTTGAAAATGATGATGATGACCCACATATTAGTTATTGAGAGGTATAGGCAGTCAATTTATTGAGTCGACTAGTTACGTAACATTAGTAATTGAATTTGATATTTCATTATAAGTTGATTTTCTTGTTGTTACAAGAATGGCACTAGCGATTGCAGTCGTATTTTAAAATTTAATTTATACCATTGTGTGCACGAAACATCGATGGTTTTTTATGGACTCGGATCGCTACGCCACGTATGCAAATTATGCGCGATGGGCATTATTACTTTTGAGAATGATGATTATGACCCACATATTAGTTATTGATAGGTATAGGCAGTCAAATTATTGAGTCGACTAGTTACGTAACATTAGTAATTGAATTTGATATTTCATTATAAGTTGATTTTCTTGTTGTTACAAGAATGGGTCACTAGCGATTGCAGTCGTATTTTAAAATTTAATTTATACCATTGTGTGCACGAAACATCGATGGTTTTTTATGGAATCGGATACGCCACGTATGCAAATTATGCGCGATGGGCATTATTACTTTTAAGAATGATGATGATGATGACCCACATATTAGTTATTGATAGGTATAGGCAGTCAAATTATTGAGTCGACTAGTTACGTAACATTAGTAATTGAATTTGATATTTTATTATAAGTTGATTTTCTTGTTGTTACAAGAATGGGTCACTAGCGATTGCAGTCGTATTTTAAAATTTAATTTATACCATTGTGTGCACGAAACATCGATGGTTTTTTATGGAATCGGATCGTTACGCTACGTATGCAAATTATGCGCGATGGGCATTATTACTTTTGAGAATGATGATGATGATGACCCACATATTAGTTATTGATAGGTATAGGCAGTCAAATTATTGAGTCGACTAGTTAGTTACGTAACATTAGTAATTGAATTTGATATTTCATTATAAGTTGATTTTCTTGTTGTTACAAGAATGGGTCACTAGAGATTGCAGTCGTATTTTAAAATTTAATTTATACCATTGTGTGCACGAAACATCGATGGTTTTTTATGGACTCGGATCGCTTCGCCACGTATGTAAATTATGCGCGATGGGCATTATTATTTTTGAGAATGATGATGATGATGACCCACATATTAGTTATTGATAGGTATAGGCAGTCAAATTATTGAGTCGACTAGTTAGTTACGTAACATTAGTAATTGAATTTGATATTTCATTTTAAGTTGATTTTCTTGTTGTTACAAGAATGGGTCACTAGCGATTGCAGTCGTATTTTAAAATTTAATTTATACCATTGTGTGCACGAAACATCGATGGTTTTTTATGGACTCGGATCGTTACGCCACGTATGCAAATTATGCGCGATGGGCATTATTACTTTTAAGAATGATGATGATGATGACCCACATATTAGTTATTGATAGGTATAGGCAGTCAAATTATTGAGTCGACTAGTTACGTAACATTAGTAATTGAATTTGATATTTTATTATAAGTTGATTTTCTTGTTGTTACAAGAATGGGTCACTAGCGATTGCAGTCGTATTTTAAAATTTAATTTATACCATTGTGTGCACGAAACATCGATGGTTTTTTATGGACTCGGATCGTTACGCCACGTATGCAAATTATGCGCGATGGGCATTATTACTTTTAAGAATGATGATGATGATGACCCACATATTAGTTATTGATAGGTATAGGCAGTCAAATTATTGAGTCGACTAGTTACGTAACATTAGTAATTGAATTTGATATTTTATTATAAGTTGATTTTCTTGTTGTTACAAGAATGGGTCACTAGCGATTGCAGTCGTATTTTAAAATTTAATTTATACCATTGTGTGCACGAAACATCGATGGTTTTTTATGGACTCGGATCGTTACGCCACGTATGCAAATTATGCGCGATGGGCATTATTACTTTTGAGAATGATGATGATGATGACCCACATATTAGTTATTGATAGGTATAGGCAGTCAAATTATTGAGTCGACTAGTTAGTTACGTAACATTAGTAATTGAATTTGATATTTCATTCTAAGTTGATTTTCTTGTTGTTACAAGAATGGGTCAGTAGCGATTGCAGTCGTATTTTAAAATTTAATTTATACCATTGTGTGCACGAAACATCGATGGTTTTTTATGGACTCGGATCGTTACGCCACGTATGCAAATTATGCGCGATGGGCATTATTACTTTTAAGAATGATGATGATGATGACCCACATATTAGTTATTGATAGGTATAGGCAGTCAAATTATTGAGTCGACTAGTTACGTAACATTAGTAATTGAATTTGATATTTTATTATAAGTTGATTTTCTTGTTGTTACAAGAATGGGTCACTAGCGATTGCAGTCGTATTTTAAAATTTAATTTATACCATTGTGTGCACGAAACATCGATGGTTTTTTATGGACTCGGAACGTTACGCCACGTATGCAAATTATGCGCGATGGGCATTATTACTTTTGAGAATGATGATGATGATGACCCACATATTAGTTATTGATAGGTATAGGCAGTCAAATTATTGAGTCGACTAGTTAGTTACGTAACATTAGTAATTGAATTTGATATTTCATTATAAGTTGATTTTCTTGTTGTTACAAGAATGGGTCAGTAGCGATTGCAGTCGTATTTTAAAATTTAATTTATACCATTGTGTGCACGAAACATCGATGGTTTTTTATGGACTCGGATCGCTACGCCACGTATGCAAATTATGCGCGATGGGCATTATTACTTTTGAAAAAGATGATGATGACCCACATATTAGTTATTGAGAGGTATAGGCAGTCAAAATTATTGAGTCGACTAGTTACGTAACATTAGTAATTGAATTTGATATTTCATTATAAGTTGATTTTCTTGTTGTTACAAGAATGGGTCACTAGCGATTGCAGTCGTATTTTAAAATTTAATTTATACCATTGTGTGCACGAAACATCGATGGTTTTTTATGGACCCGGATCGCTACGCCACGTATGCAAATTATGCGCGATGGGCATTATTACTTTTGAGAATGATGATTATGACCCACATATTAGTTATTGATAGGTATAGGCAGTCAAATTATTGAGTCGACTAGTTACGTAACATTAGTAATTGAATTTGATATTTCATTATAAGTTGATTTTCTTGTTGTTACAAGAATGGGTCACTAGCGATTGCAGTCGTATTTTAAAATTTAATTTATACCATTGTGTGCACGAAACATCGATGGTTTTTTATGGAATCGGATACGCCACGTATGCAAATTATGCGCGATGGGCATTATTACTTTTGAGAATATGATGATGACCCACATATTAGTTATTGATAGGTATAGGCAGTCAAATTATTGAGTCGACTAGTTACGTAACATTAGTAATTGAATTTGATATTTTATTATAAGTTGATTTTCTTGTTGTTACAAGAATGGGTCACTAGCGATTGCAGTCGTATTTTAAAATTTAATTTATACCATTGTGTGCACGAAACATCGATGGTTTTTTATGGACTCTGATCGTTACGCTACGTATGCAAATTATGCGCGATGGGCATTATTACTTTTGAGAATGATGATGATGATGACCCACATATTAGTTATTGATAGGTATAGGCAGTCAAATTATTGAGTCGACTAGTTAGTTACGTAACATTAGTAATTGAATTTGATATTTCATTATAAGTTGATTTTCTTGTTGTTACAAGAATGGGTCACTAGCGATTGCAGTCGTATTTTAAAATTTAATTTATACCATTGTGTGCACGAAACATCGATGGTTTTTTATGGACTCGGATCGCTACGCCACGTATACAAATTATGCGCGATAGGCATTATTACTTTTGAAAATGATGATGATGACCCACATATTAGTTATTGAGAGGTATAGGCAGTCAATTTATTGAGTCGACTAGTTACGTAACATTAGTAATTGAATTTGATATTTCATTATAAGTTGATTTTCTTGTTGTTACAAGAATGGCACTAGCGATTGCAGTCGTATTTTAAAATTTAATTTATACCATTGTGTGCACGAAACATCGATGGTTTTTTATGGACTCGGATCGCTACGCCACGTATGCAAATTATGCGCGATGGGCATTATTACTTTTGAGAATGATGATTATGACCCACATATTAGTTATTGATAGGTATAGGCAGTCAAATTATTGAGTCGACTAGTTACGTAACATTAGTAATTGAATTTGATATTTCATTATAAGTTGATTTTCTTGTTGTTACAAGAATGGGTCACTAGCGATTGCAGTCGTATTTTAAAATTTAATTTATACCATTGTGTGCACGAAACATCGATGGTTTTTTATGGAATCGGATACGCCACGTATGCAAATTATGCGCGATGGGCATTATTACTTTTGAGAATATGATGATGACCCACATATTAGTTATTGATAGGTATAGGCAGTCAAATTATTGAGTCGACTAGTTACGTAACATTAGTAATTGAATTTGATATTTTATTATAAGTTGATTTTCTTGTTGTTACAAGAATGGGTCACTAGCGATTGCAGTCGTATTTTAAAATTTAATTTATACCATTGTGTGCACGAAACATCGATGGTTTTTTATGGACTCGGATCGCTACGCCACGTATACAAATTATGCGCGATAGGCATTATTACTTTTGAAAATGATGATGATGACCCACATATTAGTTATTGAGAGGTATAGGCAGTCAATTTATTGAGTCGACTAGTTACGTAACATTAGTAATTGAATTTGATATTTCATTATAAGTTGATTTTCTTGTTGTTACAAGAATGGCACTAGCGATTGCAGTCGTATTTTAAAATTTAATTTATACCATTGTGTGCACGAAACATCGATGGTTTTTTATGGACTCGGATCGCTACGCCACGTATGCAAATTATGCGCGATGGGCATTATTACTTTTGAGAATGATGATTATGACCCACATATTAGTTATTGATAGGTATAGGCAGTCAAATTATTGAGTCGACTAGTTACGTAACATTAGTAATTGAATTTGATATTTCATTATAAGTTGATTTTCTTGTTGTTACAAGAATGGGTCACTAGCGATTGCAGTCGTATTTTAAAATTTAATTTATACCATTGTGTGCACGAAACATCGATGGTTTTTTATGGAATCGGATACGCCACGTATGCAAATTATGCGCGATGGGCATTATTACTTTTGAGAATATGATGATGACCCACATATTAGTTATTGATAGGTATAGGCAGTCAAATTATTGAGTCGACTAGTTACGTAACATTAGTAATTGAATTTGATATTTTATTATAAGTTGATTTTCTTGTTGTTACAAGAATGGGTCACTAGCGATTGCAGTCGTATTTTAAAATTTAATTTATACCATTGTGTGCACGAAACATCGATGGTTTTTTATGGACTCTGATCGTTACGCTACGTATGCAAATTATGCGCGATGGGCATTATTACTTTTGAGAATGATGATGATGATGACCCACATATTAGTTATTGATAGGTATAGGCAGTCAAATTATTGAGTCGACTAGTTAGTTACGTAACATTAGTAATTGAATTTGATATTTCATTATAAGTTGATTTTCTTGTTGTTACAAGAATGGGTCACTAGCGATTGCAGTCGTATTTTAAAATTTAATTTATACCATTGTGTGCACGAAACATCGATGGTTTTTTATGGACTCGGATCGCTACGCCACGTATACAAATTATGCGCGATAGGCATTATTACTTTTGAAAATGATGATGATGACCCACATATTAGTTATTGAGAGGTATAGGCAGTCAATTTATTGAGTCGACTAGTTACGTAACATTAGTAATTGAATTTGATATTTCATTATAAGTTGATTTTCTTGTTGTTACAAGAATGGCACTAGCGATTGCAGTCGTATTTTAAAATTTAATTTATACCATTGTGTGCACGAAACATCGATGGTTTTTTATGGACTCGGATCGCTACGCCACGTATGCAAATTATGCGCGATGGGCATTATTACTTTTGAGAATGATGATTATGACCCACATATTAGTTATTGATAGGTATAGGCAGTCAAATTATTGAGTCGACTAGTTACGTAACATTAGTAATTGAATTTGATATTTCATTATAAGTTGATTTTCTTGTTGTTACAAGAATGGGTCACTAGCGATTGCAGTCGTATTTTAAAATTTAATTTATACCATTGTGTGCACGAAACATCGATGGTTTTTTATGGAATCGGATACGCCACGTATGCAAATTATGCGCGATGGGCATTATTACTTTTAAGAATGATGATGATGATGACCCACATATTAGTTATTGATAGGTATAGGCAGTCAAATTATTGAGTCGACTAGTTACGTAACATTAGTAATTGAATTTGATATTTTATTATAAGTTGATTTTCTTGTTGTTACAAGAATGGGTCACTAGCGATTGCAGTCGTATTTTAAAATTTAATTTATACCATTGTGTGCACGAAACATCGATGGTTTTTTATGGACTCGGATCGTTACGCTACGTATGCAAATTATGCGCGATGGGCATTATTACTTTTGAGAATGATGATGATGATGACCCACATATTAGTTATTGATAGGTATAGGCAGTCAAATTATTGAGTCGACTAGTTAGTTACGTAACATTAGTAATTGAATTTGATATTTCATTATAAGTTGATTTTCTTGTTGTTACAAGAATGGGTCACTAGCGATTGCAGTCGTATTTTAAAATTTAATTTATACCATTGTGTGCACGAAACATCGATGGTTTTTTATGGACTCGGATCGCTACGCCACGTATACAAATTATGCGCGATAGGCATTATTACTTTTGAAAATGATGATGATGACCCACATATTAGTTATTGAGAGGTATAGGCAGTCAATTTATTGAGTCGACTAGTTACGTAACATTAGTAATTGAATTTGATATTTCATTATAAGTTGATTTTCTTGTTGTTACAAGAATGGCACTAGCGATTGCAGTCGTATTTTAAAATTTAATTTATACCATTGTGTGCACGAAACATCGATGGTTTTTTATGGACTCGGATCGCTACGCCACGTATGCAAATTATGCGCGATGGGCATTATTACTTTTGAGAATGATGATTATGACCCACATATTAGTTATTGATAGGTATAGGCAGTCAAATTATTGAGTCGACTAGTTACGTAACATTAGTAATTGAATTTGATATTTCATTATAAGTTGATTTTCTTGTTGTTACAAGAATGGGTCACTAGCGATTGCAGTCGTATTTTAAAATTTAATTTATACCATTGTGTGCACGAAACATCGATGGTTTTTTATGGAATCGGATACGCCACGTATGCAAATTATGCGCGATGGGCATTATTACTTTTGAGAATATGATGATGACCCACATATTAGTTATTGATAGGTATAGGCAGTCAAATTATTGAGTCGACTAGTTACGTAACATTAGTAATTGAATTTGATATTTTATTATAAGTTGATTTTCTTGTTGTTACAAGAATGGGTCACTAGCGATTGCAGTCGTATTTTAAAATTTAATTTATACCATTGTGTGCACGAAACATCGATGGTTTTTTATGGACTCGGATCGCTACGCCACGTATACAAATTATGCGCGATAGGCATTATTACTTTTGAAAATGATGATGATGACCCACATATTAGTTATTGAGAGGTATAGGCAGTCAATTTATTGAGTCGACTAGTTACGTAACATTAGTAATTGAATTTGATATTTCATTATAAGTTGATTTTCTTGTTGTTACAAGAATGGCACTAGCGATTGCAGTCGTATTTTAAAATTTAATTTATACCATTGTGTGCACGAAACATCGATGGTTTTTTATGGACTCGGATCGCTACGCCACGTATGCAAATTATGCGCGATGGGCATTATTACTTTTGAGAATGATGATTATGACCCACATATTAGTTATTGATAGGTATAGGCAGTCAAATTATTGAGTCGACTAGTTACGTAACATTAGTAATTGAATTTGATATTTCATTATAAGTTGATTTTCTTGTTGTTACAAGAATGGGTCACTAGCGATTGCAGTCGTATTTTAAAATTTAATTTATACCATTGTGTGCACGAAACATCGATGGTTTTTTATGGAATCGGATACGCCACGTATGCAAATTATGCGCGATGGGCATTATTACTTTTGAGAATATGATGATGACCCACATATTAGTTATTGATAGGTATAGGCAGTCAAATTATTGAGTCGACTAGTTACGTAACATTAGTAATTGAATTTGATATTTTATTATAAGTTGATTTTCTTGTTGTTACAAGAATGGGTCACTAGCGATTGCAGTCGTATTTTAAAATTTAATTTATACCATTGTGTGCACGAAACATCGATGGTTTTTTATGGACTCTGATCGTTACGCTACGTATGCAAATTATGCGCGATGGGCATTATTACTTTTGAGAATGATGATGATGATGACCCACATATTAGTTATTGATAGGTATAGGCAGTCAAATTATTGAGTCGACTAGTTAGTTACGTAACATTAGTAATTGAATTTGATATTTCATTATAAGTTGATTTTCTTGTTGTTACAAGAATGGGTCACTAGCGATTGCAGTCGTATTTTAAAATTTAATTTATACCATTGTGTGCACGAAACATCGATGGTTTTTTATGGACTCGGATCGCTACGCCACGTATACAAATTATGCGCGATAGGCATTATTACTTTTGAAAATGATGATGATGACCCACATATTAGTTATTGAGAGGTATAGGCAGTCAATTTATTGAGTCGACTAGTTACGTAACATTAGTAATTGAATTTGATATTTCATTATAAGTTGATTTTCTTGTTGTTACAAGAATGGCACTAGCGATTGCAGTCGTATTTTAAAATTTAATTTATACCATTGTGTGCACGAAACATCGATGGTTTTTTATGGACTCGGATCGCTACGCCACGTATGCAAATTATGCGCGATGGGCATTATTACTTTTGAGAATGATGATTATGACCCACATATTAGTTATTGATAGGTATAGGCAGTCAAATTATTGAGTCGACTAGTTACGTAACATTAGTAATTGAATTTGATATTTCATTATAAGTTGATTTTCTTGTTGTTACAAGAATGGGTCACTAGCGATTGCAGTCGTATTTTAAAATTTAATTTATACCATTGTGTGCACGAAACATCGATGGTTTTTTATGGAATCGGATACGCCACGTATGCAAATTATGCGCGATGGGCATTATTACTTTTAAGAATGATGATGATGATGACCCACATATTAGTTATTGATAGGTATAGGCAGTCAAATTATTGAGTCGACTAGTTACGTAACATTAGTAATTGAATTTGATATTTTATTATAAGTTGATTTTCTTGTTGTTACAAGAATGGGTCACTAGCGATTGCAGTCGTATTTTAAAATTTAATTTATACCATTGTGTGCACGAAACATCGATGGTTTTTTATGGACTCGGATCGTTACGCTACGTATGCAAATTATGCGCGATGGGCATTATTACTTTTGAGAATGATGATGATGACCCACATATTAGTTATTGATAGGTATAGGCAGTCAAATTATTGAGTCGACTAGTTAGTTACGTAACATTAGTAATTGAATTTGATATTTCATTATAAGTTGATTTTCTTGTTGTTACAAGAATGGGTCACTAGAGATTGCAGTCGTATTTTAAAATTTAATTTATACCATTGTGTGCACGAAACATCGATGGTTTTTTATGGACTCGGATCGCTTCGCCACGTATGCAAATTATGCGCGATGGGCATTATTATTTTTGAGAATGATGATGATGATGACCCACATATTAGTTATTGATAGGTATAGGCAGTCAAATTATTAAGTCGACTAGTTAGTTACGTAACATTAGTAATTGAATTTGATATTTCATTTTAAGTTGATTTTCTTGTTGTTACAAGAATGGGTCACTAGCGATTGCAGTCGTATTTTAAAATTTAATTTATACCATTGTGTGCACGAAACATCGATGGTTTTTTATGGACTCGGATCGTTACGCCACGTATGCAAATTATGCGCGATGGGCATTATTACTTTTAAGAATGATGATGATGATGACCCACATATTAGTTATTGATAGGTATAGGCAGTCAAATTATTGAGTCGACTAGTTACGTAACATTAGTAATTGAATTTGATATTTTATTATAAGTTGATTTTCTTGTTGTTACAAGAATGGGTCACTAGCGATTGCAGTCGTATTTTAAAATTTAATTTATACCATTGTGTGCACGAAACATCGATGGTTTTTTATGGACTCGGATCGTTACGCCACGTATGCAAATTATGCGCGATGGGCATTATTACTTTTAAGAATGATGATGATGATGACCCACATATTAGTTATTGATAGGTATAGGCAGTCAAATTATTGAGTCGACTAGTTACGTAACATTAGTAATTGAATTTGATATTTTATTATAAGTTGATTTTCTTGTTGTTACAAGAATGGGTCACTAGCGATTGCAGTCGTATTTTAAAATTTAATTTATACCATTGTGTGCACGAAACATCGATGGTTTTTTATGGACTCGGATCGTTACGCCACGTATGCAAATTATGCGCGATGGGCATTATTACTTTTGAGAATGATGATGATGATGACCCACATATTAGTTATTGATAGGTATAGGCAGTCAAATTATTGAGTCGACTAGTTAGTTACGTAACATTAGTAATTGAATTTGATATTTCATTATAAGTTGATTTTCTTGTTGTTACAAGAATGGGTCAGTAGCGATTGCAGTCGTATTTTAAAATTTAATTTATACCATTGTGTGCACGAAACATCGATGGTTTTTTATGGACTCGGATCGTTACGCCACGTATGCAAATTATGCGCGATGGGCATTATTACTTTTAAGAATGATGATGATGATGACCCACATATTAGTTATTGATAGGTATAGGCAGTCAAATTATTGAGTCGACTAGTTACGTAACATTAGTAATTGAATTTGATATTTTATTATAAGTTGATTTTCTTGTTGTTACAAGAATGGGTCACTAGCGATTGCAGTCGTATTTTAAAATTTAATTTATACCATTGTGTGCACGAAACATCGATGGTTTTTTATGGACTCGGATCGTTACGCCACGTATGCAAATTATGCGCGATGGGCATTATTACTTTTGAGAATGATGATGATGATGACCCACATATTAGTTATTGATAGGTATAGGCAGTCAAATTATTGAGTCGACTAGTTAGTTACGTAACATTAGTAATTGAATTTGATATTTCATTATAAGTTGATTTTCTTGTTGTTACAAGAATGGGTCAGTAGCGATTGCAGTCGTATTTTAAAATTTAATTTATACCATTGTGTGCACGAAACATCGATGGTTTTTTATGGACTCGGATCGCTACGCCACGTATGCAAATTATGCGCGATGGGCATTATTACTTTTGAAAAAGATGATGATGACCCACATATTAGTTATTGAGAGGTATAGGCAGTGAAAATTATTGAGTCGACTAGTTACGTAACATTAGTAATTGAATTTGATATTTCATTATAAGTTGATTTTCTTGTTGTTACAAGAATGGGTCACTAGCGATTGCAGTCGTATTTTAAAATTTAATTTATACCATTGTGTGCACGAAACATCGATGGTTTTTTATGGACCCGGATCGCTACGCCACGTATGCAAATTATGCGCGATGGGCATTATTACTTTTGAGAATGATAATGATGATGATGATGATGATGATCATCATCATCTCATTGTAGTGATTCGTGACATTGCCGTTAATTCTAAAGACTCGGTTGATTTTTTTTAAAACTTTGTGAAGCCTTCGCGAACTGCCAATGATCCTGTGCGTAGCAATCGTAATATTAACGATAATTTTATACGAAAGCGTCAGTTTAATCAAACTAATATCGGTTCCAAGACGTTTCAATGTTTTCCATGTGGCGTGTTAGGTTATACTCAGCGATCGTGTCCTAGACGTTCCAAATCTATTACTTTGGGTAATAATAACCCACTTTTCGCTCGGTTTACAATCTCATATTCGAAACGTACGTACGTTATCTGTACCGTCTATAAAAAGTCTGGTCATAACGCGAGTGAATGTTTTGCGAAAATCGGTTCTGAATCTCGAAACAAATCTGTTAATTTTTAACGTGAACTTGAGGGTAGATCAAATGACATTATTGTTAGCGCGGTCATACTGAGTATATCCAACTGATGTTCTCATATAATTCAGTGGTTCGCGAGTGTCACTAATCTGACAATATTGTAAAGCATTTTAATTGCAACCAAATACTCACATATTAATTATTGAGGTATAGGCAGTCAAATTATTGAGTCGACTAGTTACGTAACATTACTAATTGAATTTGATATATATTTGTTATAATTGGAACGGACGTATTAAACCGTGATAGTGTTGCCTACGTGCGAGTAAAATCGGACAACATTTAACACGTCTTGATAATATCAATGTGAATGTTGCGTTCCATGTTCAGCTGTGACTAATTGTCATCGATTAACACAAATTTAAGGGTTTCTCTTCGCGAAAGGTTATTAAAGATCGTTAATTAATTTAAAGATTATTTAATAATGGCACAGCTTTAAGCCCTGTTAATACGTATGCTACAGTATGCACGTAACGCTGACTAGCAGCATACTTATTTAATGTTGGCCTTAGAAATTTTCTTTTCGCGAGACCCTATGCGTATCCCATTATTCTCTTCAAAAAGAAAGACGGTTCAGACCGTATGCGCGACAATAGTAAGGAATCGTTTAACATTGCAACTTAGCGAAGATCATAGTGATCGACTATTAACGCTTCTTCGCAGCATGAATATTTTAGCTGTCTTGAAATGGCCACCGATTTCATCAGATAGGCTTGGGTAACCATATTATACCCGACTTGCATTATTAATTTTTAAATTGCCCTAGGGTTTAATACCCTCCCCAACTTTATACTAAAGAACTGTGTCTAAAAACCTTGCGATTGCTTACTAATTCCGCCGGCTTAGTACACGTTGGTGACGTACTCGTGTTCTCAAATAAAATAATTACACCTTCGGATAATTTACGCTAAGTATTGTAAGCCAATAAGTAAATACCTGTTATGTTAACAGATTGTTTTGATTCACCCTATACCCACCCGTATGCACCAGAATGTGACAGAAGTGCTCACACTCTACTAACTTTTTACTAATAATACATTTTAAAGTACAGTACTAAATTGTGATAAAATTGATTCTATTACAGACATTGACAATGTTGAACATCCCGATGCAAACATCGGGGAGTCCGTTTTCATCAGAATGAAGACGTGGACGTTCACCAGTCGGGAGAGGCCGTATTAGAACTGACTTCTAGCTAAGAAGGGATCGAATGGCGGGGCTAGCGATGACGAAGATTACTGAAGGCACCCGAGTAGAGGAAACCGACGGACATTGGCATCACGACCACCTCAGTTCACTTTCTTTTGGGCACGCGCGCGCAGCGTTTACTAATCAATTATTTATAACTACCCACTGGCGTAATAATTAATTATGAGGTAATTACATTTTCTTTAGTTAGTGTTCTTTTTTTTAATTAAAAGGCCGTTGCTAAAAATAAAAAACAGACTTCTTCTGTCTTATCTATAAAAATTCTGCATTAATTCAGGTCTGCTGTGTATGGTGGGGAGCCTTAGTGTTCGAGAGAGGGAGGAGTGCGTCACCTGAACCAGCGCGGCGCAGTCCTCCCTGGGGGACGCCCGCTCCGGCAGTATGAGGCCGAGCGCGGCCGCCTCGGGCGCACGGTGCGAAACGCGCGGACCGACGAACGAGGGACGAGTCCAGGGAGCGGAATAGGAAACCTGTGGGAATTAATAATGGATAAAGATAATTTTTTATGGGTATGAAGTTAGTCTTAGTGGTTGCCACTTATATACAGTACCAGTAAGAAGAGTTCTCTGAGACCGACTTAGGACGTCGGAGTGATCAGATAGAGATTTGAGTATTAGTAGTTATTGCATCAATAGCAATTACTACCCTCTCTATCTTCGCATACAGGAAGCAGCGAAATTATTTGAAGCAAAGAAAGGGGTCCCTCAATCCATGCTGAAAGGCCTCCCAGATCGAAAACCGGCACCCCGCAGAACAGCTAGACATTAGCTACACCTGCCTGATAGATGAGGAACGCTACAATAATCACAGCAATGACGCAACAAAGATCTTCACCCATGGCAGTAGGATTGATGGCAAGGTTGGAGCAGCGCTCTCCGTATGGAACGGCGCTGCCGAAACCAAGGTTATAAACTTACTCTGCACTCGTATTGTACCGTCTACCAAGCGGAACTTTTTTCACTAAAAAGTGAACTATCGGCCTCGTGACTATCGGCCGACTTCCTATCAAAAGAATCGACGACCTTTGCCCCTATATTTTTTGTGAAGCACGAAATAAGATTTTAAACGCTGCGAGAATGGGATAGAAGATATAGAACCAGCGAGACGGCGTCCATTACGAAGATCTTCTTACCGGATGACATCACGGCGTACAAAATCATAAGGAAGTTAGAACCAATCAGTAGTGTCACATTATATATATAAATTAAAGATAACGCAGTATGTGTGTGAACCAGAGAAGAGCGAAGATGTGCCTCACCTAATATTAGAATGCTCGATTTTCGTTAAAGATAGATTTGAAGTAGAACTGAAACTTTGGCATAAAATTGTCTTCGAAAATATACCATTATTAATGAAATGTAAAAGAGAAATATTTGTAAATTACTGTTTATAAATCATAAAAGTAGTATAGATAGAAATAAGAATAAATACTAATGTAAATTATAGGATAGGAAATCAACATGTAATATTTCTTGTCAATAGTTGTATGTAAATTAAACTAAAGTTTTATAAGAGTTACTTGTTGAAGTGTATGTACGAAATTTAGTAATTAGTTATTAGGAATGTCTTAAGAAAATTCTAACACTTAAATTTAATGTATTTAAATACTAATATATAGCAAAAATTTATTGTTATATTGTATTTAAGATCATATGTAACATTTATTAATTTGTTTTGATGGAATAAATAATTATTTTGTGTTGTTATTATTACATACCCAATTCACAGCTGAGACAGAATTCCTTAGCGCACGTGTGAGCCAATAGAGTGGCTTTCAACGGCGAAATGTAGTATAGCACCTAGAAACGAAATTAAAATGAATTTTAATTCTTTCATAAAAGCAAGTAATGGATCAAAGTTTATATGAAAAAGATAAAGTAACATTTCATCAATTCATATTTATATATTAGTTTAATTTAACATAAAGGACCAATGGCAGCTTTCCATACACTTTACCTGTTCATACACTTTATCTAAATGAGGCTTCTAAAAATAAAAAATGTTGAATCGATAAGGGTTAACATTACATAAGCTTAATCAGAAATATTTTGCTTATATATAAGCCACAAAAAAAGATTAATTAATTAATCGTTTAATTTGAGATTACCTGTCAATAATAGTTATCACTGATAATTGTAGGTACAGTCTAAATAAAAAGAGATTTCTTAAATGTTTTTAGTATTAGTATAAACCTACGATACACCTCAAGTACACATAGTATTCGAAGTTACCTAGGTTTTAAATAACGAATATTTCGTGAACGAATGTTATCGCGTTTATTAACGCTAATATATATATTCCCGACGAATAATTTAATAATTTGTGTAAATAAGAAAATAGTTCTTTCTTCTTTGCAAATGTGTCGGATTATTATCTTTATTAACTACGCCTGTAACATTCCAGTACTGGAAAAACAGGCCTATCTATGGATAGGAGTGTTTTTCTAGCATAGATAGGAAAACAAGCCGCCTTTAATCAACCGATGGTCCAATGCCTGCTAGCAAATATATACGTCCTTTTAGAGACACCAGTAGGGAGACCCACAAAGGCAGCAAGACTAGAATAACGTGTGTGTGTCGGTGTTTTTGTGTGTCGGTGTGTGTGTGTGTGTGTGTCGGTGTGTGTCTGTGTGTGTGTGTCGGTGTGTGTGTGTGTGTGTGTGTGTGTGTGTGTGTCGGTGTGTCTGTGTCTGTGTCGGTGTGTGTTTGTGTGTGTGTGTCGGTGTCTCTGTGTGTGTGTGTGTGTGTGTGTCGGTGTGTGTGAGTGTGTCGGTGTGTGTGAGTGTGTCGGTGTGTGTGTGAGTGTGTCGGTGTGTGTGTGTCGGTGTGTGTGAGTGTGTCGGTGTGTGTGAGTGTGTCGGTGTGTGTGTGTGTCGGTGTGTGTGTGTGTCGGTGTGTGTGTGCGTGTGCGTGTGCATGTGTGTGCGTGTGCGTGTGCGTGTGTGTGCGTGTGCGTGTGCAAAAAGATGAATATATAAATAAATACCTGTGTTCTGTATGGCGGGCAGTCTTGTTTCCATACGCTCATTTACGATGTCTTGCTCTCCATTCTGATCGATCAGATCGAACGTAAATGAGCGTATGGAAACAAATTTGTTAAATGTTAGTATTCAGTTCTCATCGAAATTGCAAGTGGTTAAGCAAAGATATAAAAATTATCAACTTATTACCTTCAAATAGTATCTCGGTATTGGCTGCAGGACATACCGCCGGTCCCGTCCGCCGAACTGCAAGTCGTGGAGGTCCTCTATAATGTACGGCATCTGAAATATACTTTAATTATTAACAAACATCATCACCCTTCTCCTATCACAATAATTTGTTAATTTCTAAATTGTTTCCACTCTTTCTACTAGAGAACATTTACCAAAATATATCCTAAGATTTGCGGCTTAATTCCATTTCTTCAGTGAAGACTTTCTACATATTTGCCTATGTAATGTAATAACAATTTCACTGGTTTTGATAAATAATATTAAGCCGCAAATCTTAGGATATATTTTGGTAAATGTTCTCTAGTAGAAAGAGTGGAAACAATTTACATATTAACAAAACCAGTGAAATTGTTATTACATACAAACATAGACAGACAATAGGCAAATCTTCAGTGAAGACTTTCTACATATTAGATTACGTAGAAAGTCTTCACTGAAGATATGGAACAGAGTTCTACATAATTTGCCTATTTGATGTCAATAACCATTTCACTGATTTTGATAAATAATAAGCCGCAAATCTTAGGATATATTTTGTGGAAATTAATTAAAAATCGTCTGTTCTGTAGTTACATAATGTGAAAACGAACGAGCGAACGAACGTTTTGAAGATGAAGTGAAAAAAAAATTGTTTTAAGTTAATCGTAATTTACCAACTAGTGTCGAACTAGACGCGAGCGAAGACGCGGGCAAAAGGTGGTTTAATTTAAACTGTAATATACACATTACAGAATAATATATATATATATATTATATATATATAATGTATATATAATATATATACATTATACTGTAATGTATATATATATATATATATATATATATATATATATATATATTACGGTATATAATACATAATATATAAATACATAATATTGCTTGTCACTAATTTACCAAACTCAAAATCCTTATCCAAAAGACCAAATTCCATAAGACATTCAACATTACCAGTAAAAAGTAAATTGAGGTTGATTTTTATCTCGAATTGTGGATTGGTTATTAATAACACAGATTTAAAACGTTAATACAAGTTACACCATTCTTTCAAATGCAATGTTAGTTATCGGTGGAATTATTTACAAAGAACTTATAAATCTTATGTTAAAAGTATACAATTTTTCATTGGAAACAAGGACAGAGACAATTATTATATATAATAAACACACAAAAAGACTGCCATATAAGTAAAAGGCGATGTGTGAAACATTTCAAAAGTTATGGCTGAGAATAGAATATAAATAATTGTAATTAAAACTAATTTATTTATAATACATATACTAAGGATACACTGGAAATAACACAGAAAATGAACTTCAGCATGGATAAGATAATATATATTAAATAAATACTGTGTGTACAACCCTGCAAAGTAAATTAAAAGAACTATGTAGCAAACGTAGGCAAAGTCACCCAAATAAGTATTTGTTATAGCCCGTGATTTGGCCATGAAGCAATAAACATAGGAACAACATTCCATTCACTATGTATGTAAGGGTGAGAGTTTGTATGTGTAAGGAGTTAGAAATATGGATATTTTATGTATGAATGTACATAACTGTTGTCTATATACATATAAGTATATAAATGTATATATGAATATATATATAGCACACTAAATATTCCAACCTGGAGAACTTATTAAAGACTGGCTGGTGGTTGTGCTGGAGCGAAAAGAGGTGCAGGTGTCCCCCCCGGTCACCGAACACCATGGCCTGGCTGGTGGAGGACACGTCCAACACGCACGGGTAGCTGCGGGTGGACACCTGGAGTTAAAGTTACATAATATTAAAGATCAATTCAATATATAAATATAAATTATCTGTATGATACATACAATTCTGAATTATTGTAACTAAGTATTGAATGTGGATTTTCTTGATAAAGCCAAGATTGGTTGGTGATATTCAGCTTTTTTATTCCTTCCCCCCTCAATCTTTATGAGTTATATGTGGTATATTCTGATGTTGAAGCTCTATTACTGTTAAATTTATCAAAATCCATTCAGCATTTTCTGTGAAAGAGTAACATCCATATATCCGGAAAAACACATACATAAAAGCACACATACAATACAATTATAACCAAACCTGAAACACGCTCCGATACTCCTGACTCCTGAGTTTCATTGACATGTAACAATGTAACATTTCCATCACCAGCCAGCGCCACCGCTCGGCCTGAGACGGACGGTACAAAGTGCAGCAACAACGGTGGTGAGACAGTTGGGATGGACTAGGCCGTGTTACCCTTCATGTCTCTCACGTCCCATATCTCCACGTACGGGTCAGGGACTGGTACTGCACCACTGGAAGCAGGGTTAAGTGGTGTTACTGATGATTGGAATCAGGATTATATGTAATGTGTTATGACTGATGATGAGCCATTACTATAAATTATGTTAATTTTTAATAACTTAATAATAATTTCACTTGCCTACTGGAAAAGATTTTATTTTGAAAAAAATCAGTGTTTTTGTACAACAAATCTTTAAAATAATTTTGTAATATATAAATTCTGTACATTAATGTTAAATAAATAAATAAATAAACATTTGAGAACGCTACGCACATGGTAACTGGAATAGTAAGAAAAGGCTATTATAGAATTAAGATTTATGCAGTTTATGGGCAATCCGGTAACAAATAACCAATAAATACTGGCAATTTAAAAAGGAGGATTTATGTAAAAACTGGCTTTATAAAACTAGGATTTATGCAAATATTAGTTATTTTAAAAGGAGGATTTATGTAAATACTGGCTATCTTAAAAGCAGGAACAATGACAACTAACGACTGTGTGAACCCGCAGGTGATGAGCAGGTCCCCCTGCATGTCGAGGTCGGAGAGGCAGGCAGTGTGTGCTGTGAAGCTGTGCTGGGCGCGGACCGGCCACAGCGCGTCGCGGAGGGACACAGTGCCACTGCCAGCTCCAGCACGCTATGAGGGACCCGCCCTCGCTGCGGATGATTGAGCAGCCCTCTTGTGGTACACTCTGGGAGAGTTAATATAGAATAAATTAATAAAATAAATACCAATATTAATTAACATTCAATATCTACTTAATATTTTGTGTTTTCATTATATATATGCATGTGACAGTCTGATTGAAGTAATTGAGATGACAAAGGTGGGCGTTTTTTATTTTAAAATAAATTTAAATATGGCTGAAAATGGTGTTAGTATTTTTTTTGAGATAACATATATTATTTATTTATTTAAATTGGTAAAAGGTTTATCGAATTTAATTAGGATGAGAAAGAGGGAAATATTTTATCTTATTAAACACATCTGAGTCATATTTTGTATTTTCCTGTTCTATATATGTAAAAGTTTTATCAGTGTTGTGTTTATGTGACGGCTTTTCACGTGTTATTTTAGTAAGATTGATTAAGCAGAGGTTGTATTAACAGTTCACATTCAATATGCCCCTCGCCAACCGGGTGAGGCAAGACTTGCCTATTGAGGGTCCCGTGTCGGCCAGAACGCCGGCTGCCGCCGTTTTGAGCTTCACAAACTCCCGCCTGTGAGCTTTAATTTCGGCCTTTACGGCCTCCACCACTCGGATCTGGTGGGAGTTTGCAACCCTCAGATGGCGGGTCTCGTCAGCCTCAGTACGGCAGCCGGCGTTCTGGCCGACACGGGACTCCCAACAGGTCTTGCCTCACCCGGTTGGCGAGGGGCAATAACGGCTGCCGCACTCGCACTACGATCCTCTAGGGAGGAGGCGCTCTTCGATGTTGGCGAACCGGGCGTTCACCATCACCACCGCACCGTCTCTGAACGCGGACTGTATTGAGGAGTTAAGGCTAGGCCCCGGCGCAGAGCAGTGTACTGGTGGTCGTCCGAAATAGCCTAACTTCGGAGGGCCTTCGTCCTGTGTCGCCGTCGTCACGGTTTTGACCCGGACCTGGAGGCCCAGCTGCGGGGTCGTGATCGTGAAGCGAAGTCGACTCTGCGGCTGACGATTCGGAAGGCGAAAGAAATCGTGGCCGGTCTGGATAGGGACCCATGGGGGCGCCTGTATCGGGTGGCGCGGAACAAACTCGCAACAAGCCGCCTGCGCCCCGGTCATGGAATCCGTTCAGCCGGATTTCTTCGAGCGGCTGGTGGTCTCTCGGATGCTCAGTTCGGCTTCAGTGCGGGTCGGTCGACGATCCCGCTGTCCTCTCCCGCCCGCGCATGGGTGTTGTCACATGCGTAGGGGAGGGACTATGCGTATGCGGAGGCGGCCTGTCTGGCAACAGACGGTGGTTGCGGATTGCATAGGGCTGTTGGAATTGGAGGTCTCCGTACCCTTGGGTACGGAGGAGGAGGCCATCCTTTTCCACTGCCCTTGCTGGGGTCCCCTTCGCCGGGCGTCCATCTCCATCAGGGTGAGGAGGTCATGGTGAAGACCCAGCTAAGATATCTGGCCTCACCCTGCACGGAAGGTGGAACCTGGCAGGTGCGGTCACCCTCTGCGTCGTTCGCAGGAGGGTGTTGGAATCGGCGGTGAGGGACCCCGACCATATGGGGGCACCATACAGCCGATGATACATATGATGATCATACAGGGTGACCCCTCTCACCTGCCAGAGGCCTAGGCCTACTTCCAGACACACCTTCTGCGTCGATTTGCTGGAGGGTGCTATGCCGGCATCGTGGAAGTATGGGGCTGTATGGTGCCCCCATATGGTCGGGGTCCCTCACCGCCGATTCCAACACCCTCCTGCGAACGACGCAGAGGGTGACCTCTCACCTGCCAGAGGCCTACGCCGTAAGGGTGCCCTTAGTTGTAAGTGCTAGATTAATTTTTGCCCACTAAATTTAGTGGGCAAAAATTAAAAGCCTTAAAAATGGCGGCGTCCTCTATGCCGCCAAGCTAGATTAAATTAAAATAGCTTCCAACGACTAAATAGTACAATTATTAAGTTTGAAAGTTGTCTTGATTTTAAAAGCTTCGTAAAACGTTCAGGTAAATAACATATCCATATATTCTCTCCCGCGTCGCTGGGCACTTAGGTTACTAGATTTTGTGATAAGTCAGTGAGTGGTGATATTATGTTATATCATTATATATAAATACCTGTAACATTGGGTTACAGTACGAGTTGGTGTTCTGTATGGAGGGCAGTCCGGTCTCATTTACGATGTCTTGCTCTCCGTTCTGATCGAAGCGTATTTCAGTCTGGAAACAAATTTGTTAAATGTTAATTGAAATAAAATAAACTATTTTGACAATATAACATTGAAAAGGTTAATAGACAGCACTCAAGTGTGCTACTGCTAAGAACCGGCCAGAAACTTGACAGTTGGTTCTCTGGTTAAGCGAAATTGCCAGTCGCTAAGTTGGTTGGTTGGTTATATACCTTCAAATAGTATTTCGGTATCGGCTGCAGGATGTACGGCCGGTCACGTCCGCAAGTCGTGAAGGTCCTCTTCAATGTACGGCATCTGAAATGTATTTAACTTTAATTTATTAACATGAAATGTATTTAACTTTAATTTATTAACAAACATTATAAAGGTGGTTCAATTAAGTTCAATGTTAGATACGATGAATTCAATTCACATAACGAAAATACGTTGAAACCAACATTCACACTTGTGACATCACATTCAGGCAAAATAATAATTATATAATTAAATGATTAATTTATTTACCGAACTTGAATAGAATCAAATATTTATATACAATATAGACTATATATATTATCTATTATACGCGGTATCCGTAACTGTGTGTCCGTAGAAGTGTGCCGTCACGTTGAGGTAACACAAAATCAATGTTGGTTTCAAAGGTAACACTGAATGCACGCTTATTATTATTAATTAATAATATAACCTTAATTATACCTGTAAACGTTCCTAAAAAATTCGGGAGGGAGTTCATTGAACCACTTCGAGTCTGACGCGAGAGGAGGTAGCGGTATCGATGTGTAGGAGAAGGAGGAGTCCGAGAAGCTCGCGTACGGGACGTCGGGAGGAGGGTCTGCGAATTCAGTAGCCCTGGAAACATGGACAGAGGCAAGTATTATATATAATAAACACACAAAAAGACCGCCTTATTAGTAAAAGGCGATGTGTATAAAAACACTCTACCGACATATCTGACTAAACTGGAAATAATATAGAAAATGAACTTCAGCATGGATTAGATATAAATATATATTAAATAAATACGATGTGTACAACCTTGGAAAGTAAATTAAAAGAACAATGTAGCAAACGTAAGCAAAGTCACCGAAATAACAAGTATATGATTTAGACCCATGATTTGGCCATGAAGCAGTAACATAGGAACGATATTCCATTCACTATGTATGTAAGTTTGTATGGTTAATGGAAAGTTAAAAATATAGCACATTTTTGTGAATGTACATAATTGTTGTTTGACAAATAATATATATAATTTTAAAACCCGTTAATTTTAGAGTAAATAATCTTCTTATGAACATGTACATTCACTTCTAATAGGTCTCACACATCAATAGCACACTACATATTCCAACCTAGAGAAGTTATTGAAGACTGGCTGGTTGTTGTGCTGGGGCGAGAAGAGGTGCAGGTGTCCCCCTCGGTCACCGAACACCATGGCCTGGCTGGTGGGGGACACGTCCAACACGCACGGGTAGCTGCGGGTGGACACCTGGAGTTAAAGTTACATAATATTAAAGATCAATTCACTATATAAATATAAATTATCTGTATGATACACACAATTCTGAATTATTGTAACTATGTATTGAATGCGGATTTGCTTGATAAAGTCAAGATTGGTTGGTAATATTCATCTTTTTTATTCCTTCCCCCCCTCAATCTTTATGCTCTATTACTGTTAAATTTATCAAAATCCGTTCAGCATTTTCTGTGAAAGAGTAACATCCATACATCCGGACAAACTTTCACATACATAACAGCACACATACAATACAATTATAATCAAACCTGAAACACACTCTGATACTCTGATCTGATACATTTCCATCACCAGCCAGCGCCACTGCTCGGCCTGAGACGGACGGTACAAAGTGCAGCAACAACGGTGGTGAGACAGTTGGGATGGACTAGGCCATGTTACCCTTCATGTGTCTCACATCCCATATCTCCACGTACGGGTCAGGGACTGGTACTGCACCACTGGAAGCAGGGTTAAGTGGTGTTACTGATGATTGGAATCAGGATTATGTGGTGTTATATGTAAAGTGTTATTACTGATGATGAGCCATTACTATAAATTATGTTAATTTTTAAAAACTTAACAATAATTTCACTTGCCTACTGGAAGAGATTTTATTTTGAAAAAAAGCAGTGTTTTTGTACAACAAATCTTTAAAATAATTTTGTTATATATAAATTCTGTACATTAATGTTAAATAAATAAATAAATAAACATTTGAGAACGCTACGCACCTGGTAACTGGAATAGTAAGAAAAGGCTATTATAGAATTAAGATTTATGCAGTTTATGGGCAATCTGGTAACAAATAACCAATAAATACTGGCAATTTAAAAAGAAGGATTTATGTAAAAACTGGCTTTATAAAACTAGGATTTATGCAAATATTAGTTATTTTGAAAGGAGGATTTATGTAAATACTGGCTATCTTAAAAGCAGGAACAATGACAACTAACGACTGTGTGAACCTGCAGGTGATGAGCAGGTCCCCCTGCATGTCGAGGTCGGAGAGGCAGGCAGTGTGTGCTGTGAAGCTGTGCTGGGCGCGGCCCGGTCACAGCGCGTCGCGGAGGGACACAGTGCCACTGCCAGCTCCCGCACGCTATGAGGGACCCGCCCCCGCTGCGGAAGATTGAGCAGCCCTCTTGTGGTACACTCTGGGAGAGTTAATATAGAATAAATTAATAAAATAAATACCAATATTAATTAACATTCAATACCTACTTCATATTTTGTGTTTTCATTATATATATGCATGTGACAGTCTCATTGAGGTAATTGAGATGAGAAAGGTGGGCATTTTTTATTTTAAAATAAATTTAAATATGGCTGACTTTTTCTATGCAAAATGGTGTTAGTATTTTTTTTGAGATAACATAGGATGAGAAAGAGGGAAATATTTTATCTTATTAAACACATCTGAGTCATATTTTGTATTTTCCTGTTCTATATATGTAAAAGTTTTATCAGTGTTGTGTTTATGTGACGGCTTTTCACGTGTTATTTTAGTAAGATTGATTAAGCAGAGGTTGTATTAACAGTTCACATTCAATATGTCTGCTACTTGCTACAAAGCTCAATATTTATGATGATTTTAATTCTGTCTTTTATTAAATATACACATAGGTAGGTAGGATGAGAAATATTAAGAGTTTTTTTTTTCTTTATTTAGTATATATTATATTAAATTAAAATTATGAAACACAACTTACAATCACAGTTTCCGTCATCTTAATGAGATCAAAATCTAAAAGCTTATCTTGGTGTTCCCCCATCAGCACTTTACACTCACTGATGTGACATCACTCCCCAGAAAAGTGCTGAAATTCATCTGGATAAAGATTTTATGAAATTAGAAATGGCGATACAGTTTCCAACAAAATATTTAAATGTTTTAAGTAAAGCTTCAATAACGCCGCCGAGTTAATTGGAGATTTGTAAAAGAAAGTTATATGGTGCGATAGATCACGCAGTCAGAAAACTAATATTCTGAAACTAATTATAGTGATTTGGAACATAATAATAATATAAAAGATTTAAACGAGCACTTCAAAGATATCAACATGAACAATAACAAAGTTTATAAAAGAAATGATAATGAAATTTCAAATTAGTTCAGACTCTTGCATAACTAAAGGAAACAAAATACTTTCAAGATATTGCGTTCCTTCAAATGTTGTGGAAGAATATTTTTCTTATTTACCGCGCTTTATTAAAGACCACTTGTCAATGGACCTTCAATGTCAAGATATGAAAATGTCACTTGTAAGATTATGTCTACTTTGAATTTTGTTTAGAGCATATATATTTTATATTATACTTTTTACTTTTAATGTTAATAGATTATTAATAATTAAATATTACTTTGATTTCAGACAAATAACTCTTTTTGAGAACACCTTACAAGTTGTTCTTTGTGCAGCGTTGTGTTCAAAAACCTGTGCTGAAACATGGAGGATAGGGAAATCTATAATTTATTGGACATAAACAAGTTTAGTTTTAAAGTTGATATTAATATTGTTGTTTATTTTTTGTTAAAAAAAAAAAAATTGTTTAATATTTCAAGGAAGCGTAAGTTATTCTCTGCCAACTGCTGGCAAATCTTGTAACGTCATTTTATCTGTCAAATAAAGATTTTTTACAAAAATATTGTATTAAACTAATAAGAAATGACCCAAGAAAATAAGAACGATGTTGGAGTCTCTGAATCTGAAAATTCATATGAATATTTTGCAGGACACAATTGTTTTCTACCTAAGTATAAAATATCGGCCTACGAAATAAAATGTAGTTGGTTCAGGAACTTCGTGTTGAGATTAATTGCAGTTCAAATGGGAGATACAAGAGCTCGTAAACTTTACAAGTATGACATACTTTAATGAATTACAAATAGTTATACAATAATATGTTAAAATTTGAAGGTCCTACTCAGCGCTGTGTGAAGAAAAGTAGAGACAGTATAGATTGTACGCGTATTCAACACATCCGTACAGCAAACTTCGACTATGGATCGAGATTTTCTTCGTCATCATTCTATTTCTTACCACTTTTATGATGACTTCATTATAGCGCAACAAATCCTAAGGAAAACGTAGGATTTTAAAGCATTTGTAATGTATTTTTCATATTTGTTATATCAGCAACCTTGAAAAAACCCTTGTCTCGGACAAAGTATATTTCATTACAGACAGATCTCCTCAAGTTTCTTCTTCTGTGCATAGATTTAATCTACTTATTGAATATTTTTATTAACTTTTTTACGGGATACGTGGAAGGATGTAGTTGTAAAACTGTTGTATTAGATTTGAATAAAATCCTGGTGAAGTATTCTGGTTCCTGGTTGATTTTGGACCTTATGTCCATCGGTAGTATTGTCCCGTATATTTTTCAAACTGAAGCCATAACACTTGAACTACTTTTTGGAGCGATGAGAGTTTTACGTGTTCCTAAACATTACGTGTATATTGAGAACCTGTTGGAAGTCATTCAAGCTCAGGTATTTAGTTAATAATACTACGGACTATCTTATTTCTTAACCAATTGTTTTTCTTTAATAACTCGTGATTAGGATTAAAATATTTAATACAGATAATTGTAGAATTAACTGCCGAAGTCACCTTTTTATTAGTGCAATATTTATTTTGGAACATGTACTTTGAATTTGCATTGGAATATATTTTTGAAGAGACGTTTACTCCGACTACACCTCGTAATTGTTCCTGGATAACAATCGGCCAACTCTGGAATAAAACTTCGGAAGTCCGATTTCTGTATGCTTTAGATAGAGTGGGTAAGTGGCGATATAATTATTATTTAATGGATTTTCAAGAAGGAACACTATTTAGGTTATACAAAATCGATTGTAGATTTATATGTATTGATAACTTAAGAAATGTGTCGTAATGTGTAAATTTTATGACAAAAAGACTATTATTTTGGACGTAAATCTTAGAAAGTATTATTGTCTTTTTAAGTTGGTATGTTGCGAAGAAATGCAAATTTAAATTTGTTGGAGGAAGACGGTAGCTTCGAGATCTATTTGATGGTCGCGTGGTTCATATCTAAGGTAACAATTAATAACATTCGTACCAACTGGAAACAAGATTACATTTAGTAGAATTAAAGACAGTATTCATAAAAGATAAGATAAGACAAATAGAAAAATAAAACAGCATTTATAAATAATGATACACAACAATTACAATACAACATACTTGGTTAATATTTGGTTATAATAGTAGAATTTAGTATTAAGAAATAATTCATTTCAAAATGAAACATAAGGTCTTCTACTTAAAAATAATATTTTTGTTATTATTTATATTATTATATATATTATTGCAACACTTGTAGATGTTGGTTTTGCATTGTACATTTAAATATATAATAGCAATATTAGGATCGGAGTCTGCACGTTTAAATGACTTCATCATGACTCCAAGGATAAAGAAAAAGATTCTTAAATTCTACTCTATAAGATTTCATTCCCATTTTTTCGTGGTAAGTAATTTTTATACGGTAAAATAATATTTATTAGAAATTATTTATTATCTATTAATTTCTTGTGTATTTTTTATAAAAAATTATAAGGAAAACCGCATGTTGCCCTGCGTCTCTGGTCAGCTTAAGGAAGACATTATTATGTATACCGGGAGACAGCTAGTACGAGATGTGGCATTCTTAAAACAGTTGCCGCGATCGCTGCTCCTACAGATCAGTATTAAACTACGTATTGTTATATTTATTGCTGGTGATATTATTATGAAGATAAATACAATTGGTACATATTTTTGATTATTTCATTGAATCGAATATTTATGTATAACATATATAATCTTGTTTATGTTAATCGTTGGTTAAAAAGTGATCACAAAAAAATACCCGGCTGAGTTTACGTGGTTCTTATACCAGGGCGCGTTTAGGACGCTCGTTATTTTAAGTTAGTGTCAGTACTGAAGGGCTTATTTCGATAAATATTAAAAGATCAACTCAGGCCGTTTTCAGTAATAACACAAAACAAGAGATAACTATTGTTTTATTATTCACTTATTTACTCACTTTAATTTTTGTATTCACAATTCAACGATACAATCCTTAATGACACTATTTTTGTATATCCCATTTTACCAGACCACAAAACGTTTTTCCCCTTTCACAGTGCACTCTCCAGTTGCCATATACAATAATTTAATATATGGTGTGAATCAAAGCATTACAATAATAACATATTTGAATAATATACTACAATAAAAATACTACATATCATATCATCAAATAATTATCTTACAATATGATATCAAAATAGTTCCTCTTGACACTCCCATTTGATACACAAGCGATCACTGGTATTGATTTAAAGTAGAGTATATATATATATATATATATATATATATATATATATATATATATATATATATATATATATATATACTAACATAACAGTATAAATTGACCTTACCTTTATGATGTTTGTTAATAAGTTAAAGTTAAATACATTTCAGATGCCGTACATTGAAGAGGACCTTCACGACTTGCAGTTCGGCGGGCGGGACCGGCGGTACATCCTGCAGCCGATACCGAGATACTATTTCGGCTTCACGTTATAATGACCATCGCGCATAATTTGCATACGTGGCGTAGCGATCCGAGTCGATATATATAACATCAAAAATAATGTTAGCGACATTGATTTTTCGTGCACAAAATGGTATAAATTCAATAAAATACGACTAACTGCATTCGCTAGTGACCCATTCTTGTAACCAAGTCCTCGCGTCACCTTTCAAACAATGGGCTATCCTAGACAAACTGCATGCGCTTTGTCTACTTCCTCGCACCAAGATTCAACGTCATTAACACTTGGATCAAAATTAGAAATATAAAAATTATTCGAACTTACTTGGATATTGCACTTAATGCTCCGATGATGCTGTATTAGTGCTGCAAGCGTAGGACTCGGGCGGCGAAGTAATTCTTCTCCACGACTCCGACGCCACCATCGGCCGCAGTCAGTAGGCGAACGTCTTCCACATGTATCCCTAACAGGTTCGAGTCACGGGCATCGTTCACATTTGAGCTCTCTAGAGCAGTTAGACGCGCCTGTATCATTTCAAATTGATCTCGAACGTCTGGCACATCTGAACTTCTTCCTACCCTACTTCTAGTTACACGTCTATCGGCCATTTCGTTGTTAATTAGATAATTTATAAAATAAACTGTATTGCCAGAACAACCAAAAGCGAATAGAGCACAAGCCCTATCCCACTTCTGATTTTAGCAACGGCTTTTAAATTTAAATAAAAGATTAACACGAACTAAAGAAAATGTAATAACTTTACAAATAATTATTAGGACAGTGGGTAGTTATAAAAAATTGCCAAAGTAATATTTAAGCTAAGACAAGTGAACAATGCGCGCGCCCGAAGGAAAGTGAGCCGAGGTGGTCGTGATGCCAATGTCCGTCGGTTTCCTCTACTCGGGTGTCTTCGGTAATCTTCGTCAACACTAGCCACGCCCCTCGACCCCTTCTTAGAAAGAAGTCAATTCAATGACTGTGTATAAGATTTTTATAGATGGCATATTTTTATAGACACATATATCTCATATTATATATTTTATAAACTATATATTTTATATATTTAAAAATTTCGCCGCTATTTAGCCAGAAGATATGGTAGTTTATATAGTTGTTTTTGTTATTGTATTCCTTACCAAGCAAGGAAAGAACGCTCTAACCATTTTGAATAAAATGAGAGTCGTTTATAGGGAATAGTGCCTTATTAAATCAATGATTTACAAGTGGCATGGTCTTTATAAACATGTTCGAGAGTTAATTGAAGACGACCCCCGCTCAGAAAGACCAGTTGAGGCCACCACATCGGACATCGTCGAAAAAGTGTAGAAAATTGTACTAGAGGATGCCCGTTTGAAGAAAAAACAATTATCTGCATTAGTTGGAGTATCAGATACCACCATTTTGCGAATCCTACATGATCACCTGGGTATGACAAAAGTCATTGCAAGATGGGTACCGAGAATGCTCACGCCGTTTCAGAAAGAGCAGCGCGTCGATGCGTCAAAGCATTTTTTGGAGTTGTGTGGAGATAAACCTGCACAGATTTTGGACCGAATTGTTACGGGAGATGAAACATGGGTTCATCACTTTGAGCCTGAGTCCAAATAAGAGTCCATGCAATGGCATAAAAAGGGGACACAACCGCCAAAGAAATTCAAGGTGACGGAGTCGGCTGGAAAGATGATGGCTACTGTTTTTTAGGATTCTGACGGGATAATCTTGATTGATTACAAAGAAAAGTGAAGGACTATAACCGGAGAATACTACGCAACGATATTAGAAAAATTAAAGGGTGCCATCAAAGAAAAGCGGCGAGGAAAATTGACAAAGGGTGTGTTGTTCTTGCAAAACAACGCGCCGGTTCACAAGAGCAGAATTGCAATGGCTGCATTGCACACGCATGGGTTCAAATCCCTAGTTTACCCACCCTACAGTTCAGACCTGGCCCCAAGTGACTTTTTTTTATTCCCCAATTTAAAAAAAAGACTTAAAGGGAAGGAAATTTTCCGACCACAATGAGGTAAGGGAGGCAATTTCGGATTATTTTGACGGAAAAGAAAAAACTAGTGGAGGTATTGGGACTTTTTGAGCATTGGCTATGTTGTGTAAAACAACACATGCATTCACTATTTTTCCACTCTTAATTGGATTATAGTGAAGTACTCTGTGTGCCAACAGACAACGCCACCTTGCTTTCAAAATCCCAATGCAGTGTTCCACAGTGTTTCTGACACGACAATGTTGAGAAGTATAATGTTCCTCCGGAGTGTTAGAAGATGCACCTAAAATAGGAGTCATCATCCAAGGGCGCTGTGCATATCCAGAATCTCCTATAAAAAATAAATGAACACATTTTGCTAAAATATATCTTATTCTTATCAACAATATTACTAACACATACCTAGTAGCCAGCAACGTTCTCCATTCAATATTGTTTAATTCCACATTGGTTCCAAACATAAGAGTCATGTGATGCACCTCCATATGATGCATCAACATGTATTATGTTTAGATTTGCATCAGATATCTGTAATATAATGTTTTATTGAGTAATATAAACTTAAATAGATTTTAAATGTTTGACACCTTTGTTGTTTAATTTAAATATAATTGTTAGTTTTTGATTTATGCATAATTACTTACCAGTAGTACATTGAGGGAATGTTAATTTTTTCTATTAATGAATACTTCCTCGTGGTCAGTGGGTCGAATGAAAGCCACATGTGTACCATCAATACACCCTGTTATACCAGGGAATCTAAACTTCTCCATAAACCTAGTGAAATTATATAATTATATAACATAATTTATGATTGTAATTTTTTTATATAATAATAATATAAAACTTTTAATTTACTCTTTCATAATAATTTCTCTTTCTTTTTGGGATGCAGGGAAATTAATAAATTTTAAAAGGATGTCTGGTTTATTGAAAGCATTTGTGACCTCAGTTAAACATTTGCTAAATGTAGGTTGAGACACACTGTTTAAGACTGATGCCAGATGAATGATGATGTTAAAAGCCAGAAGATTTAATCGTAAACAATCCACTGATGGAGTTGTGACTTGGGTCCCTACTCAGCCTGTAGTCAATTAGTCATAACTTTCCGAGGCCAAATTCTTCCATCTTATATATGTTCTTTTCACACATCTCTCCCAGTTGAAATGTATCAACTTCCTTCAATTCAATGCCTAAATTGTTGTAGATTTGGCCATGTGAAAGTTCAATGTCGTTCTAAGCCTAGGTGCTTTAAGTGTACCCAATCCCATACCGGTGATACATGTGATACTACACGTGATAATGCTAAATGTTTGTCTTGCACAGGCAACCACTTAGCAACCGATAAGGTATGCCCAGAACATTCACGTCAACATTCTATTGAACTTGTAATGTCACAAGAAAATATTTCATATCTTGAAGCTTCTGTCAGATTTCCTCCATCCCATCGTTCATATTTAGACATTACAAAGACTTTCTTTGATTACACCTCCTCTTTACCCTCAAAGTTCTGTCCATGACAATTCTAATGCAGTCCCCTCCGTCTCATACCGTAAAACTGTCTCACGTATTGCTCGCCCTCAACGTCCTTTAGCAAAGGGTTACGATGTTGAGTTTCATAAGTCCCTTATTCATAACCATTGCTCTTCTAATGGTAATGGCTGTGCCCTAAATAATTCTGATAATATTATAAATAATAATGATAAATACAAAAGGTCTCCTGATAATAATCTTATGATCTCTATAGGAGAATCATTTTTAAATATGGTTAAAAAGTTTAATGATATTCCCCTACCGTCCAACGTTGCTAATTTACTATCTCAATTATCTGCCTTTAATAGCAATGGATCCAGTTCGAATACTTCAATGGAACTGTAAAACAGTAAAAGTATACGCAGTAAAAAACATGAACTTATTTTACTTATTAATGAATACAACCCTGTTTTAATTGCTATATCTCTGAGTAATGGTTGAAGCCTGGTCCTTCATTTCGAGTGCCAGATTATGCCTGCCTACGGGATGTCAGGGATGATGGGTTTGCAGGTTGCTCTATTCTCATACGGCCTTCTATTATTTATTCTTTTATACAAATCCCTCCCCACAATCAGCATATTAATGCTGTTGCTGTGAGAGCTTTTAATATATCCTTTCTCTCCATTTATATTCCTCATCCACATTCTTCAGTTATTCCAGAGTTACATTCCATTCTTATTTCACTCCCATCTTCCATTCTCGTGATGGGAGATTTTAGCTCGCATAATAATCTTTAGGATTCTCATCTTTGTGACGGATTTTCTTTGCTTTTATTAGATATTTTTGATGATCTTAATATTTGTTTACTTAACGATGGATCTCCAACACGCAGAGCCTTCCTAAAATCCTAAATCTGCAGTTGATCTCTCCCTTTGTCCTCCGTCTTTATCATCACTTTTTTCTTGGCAAACACTAAAAAGCACTCATGGCAGTGATCATTTCCCTATCCTTTTATCCTTATCTCGCAACTCTGCCCCTTCCTCAAGCTCCTCACGTCGCTTGAAATATAAACTCAATAAGGCCAACTGGGAATCATATACTGCCTCAGTTGACTTAATGATGGATACGCTTATAGGTCTTGAATTTGTTGACGAGTTGGAATATTACTACCAACTGTTTATTGATATTTTACTCTCCTCTGCTGACTTAAATATTCCGATCAAAAAAGCTGTTCGTGATTTTATTCCCTCTCTCCCCTGGTGGGACAGAGAATGTACAGATCTGTTTAATAATAGGAAAGAAGCAGAAAACAGTTATTCGGTTTGTATGTCAACTACTAATTTTATAAGTTATAAGAAATTAAATGCAAAATCTATTAGATTAACTTCAAAAAAGAAAACACGTGGCTGGGTAAGTTTTTGCGAATCTTTAAATTCACGTACTCCATCTTCTATAGTATGGAATAAAATTAAACGCTTTCGGAATGCTATTAACTGCAGTAATCCAAATAGCAATGATCCTTCTGAATGGTTAGAATCTTTTTCGGATAAGATTGCTCCTCCGCTTGTTCCTTATAAAGACTTGATTCCTTCACCTTTAGCTCCCTTTTCTGAGTCCATTGACACTATGGTTTCCAATTTCACATTTGATGAACTGCAATGTGTCCTCTCAGGACTTAAAGATTCTACTCCCGGTGAGGATGGCATCCCTTACTCTTTTTTAGTTAAATTAAATGATAATGCAAAAGAGCAGTAGGTACCTTAGAATGATTAATACATTTTTTGAAAAGGGATTTATTCTAAATGCCTGGAAATCTCAGATTATTATTCCTATCTTAAAACCAGGCAAAGATCCCCTATTTGCAGATTCATACCGTCCTATCGCTTTAACATCTACCTTAGCTAAAATAATGGAGCATCTTATTAAAAATCGACTGAAATATATAATTGAAAGCAAAGGGTTATTAAGTAAGTCGCAGTTTGGTTTTCGGACAGGTTTAGGCACTATAGATAGCTTGGGAATTTTAACAACAGATATACGATTGGCCTTCAGTAAAGGTACCTTGTGGGATTATTTCTGGATATAGAAGCGGCATATGATAACGTTTTACTTCCGATACTCAGGCAGAAAATGCAACAGCTCAATATTCCGAAGAGGTTAATCCATATCATATTAAACTTTCTTTCTCCTAAATCCATTCATATTCAAACCTCCTCGTTTTGTCTCCAACCAAGAACGGTCTGAAAAGGCCTTCCCCAAGGTTCTGTTATGAGTCCACTGCTCTATAATATTTACACGTATGACCTCGAACTATCAGTCTCAAGCTTCTGCAATTCTTTACAATATGCTGATGATATAGCTTTGTATTATAGCTCCAATTCCATTTCTGACATTAGTTTCCGTTTAAATAATGCTATTTATTATTTGGGTCAGTGGTTATTAAATCATGGTCTTTCTCTTTCGTTAAACAAGTGTAAAGCCATAATTTTCACTAGAAAAAGACAAATTCCTTTTATAAATATTTCTTTTGCGGATCATCAGTTTTCTATAGTCAATAAAGTAAAAGAACAATGGCAGCTTTCCATACATCATTTTACCTGACATTTTTTGGAAGCGTCTAAATATAAAAAAATATTTAAACGATAGGGGTAACATTGCATAAGCTTATTTAGAAACAAATATTTTTTTTAGAAAGCCACAAAAAAAAGATATTTCAGTTTTTGTTTAACAATAATTTGAGGTTACCTGTCAATACTAGTTGTCACTGATTGCAGGTACAATCTATACAAATATTAAAAAATGCGTAAGAGATTTCTCAAATGATGTTTTCAATATTAGTTATTAGTTTAGTAAGGGGTTAGAATAAGTCTTGAACGGATTTTATCGCGTTTATTAACGCGAATATATATTCGCAATGAATAATATTTGTCTAAATATAAGAAAACCGATCTTTCTTCTTTGCAAATGTGTCAGATAACTATCTCTATTTACTAAGCTTCAACCTCTAACATTCCAATACTTGGCATAGGCCTCTTTCACCAGATAGGTAAAGAATCGCAGCTTAATCAGCCGATGGTCCAATGCGTGCTAGCAAATTACCTACTATCGAACCCGCTAACACCATCGTTTAGGCAGCACCAATCGACAAGCGCACCGCTATTCTATAGCGATCATATAGTATAGTATACAGATGAAAAAAAAATATTTTGTTTAGAAAAATGTAGTTGTACATTTATTTAGATAAGGATAATATAGGACAGACATGTATAAAACTCAATAAAAAAGGAAAATAAAAAATAAATATAGGTATTTATAGTAAAAATAAAACAAGATGGTATTTTAATTACATAATATTTTAAACACTGTGTATCAATATTATTGCAGCCAGGAAAGAGGCAATGGTTACAAGTATTGGCGGCTCCTATAATGGTAATGCTATAGTTCCATTCTCTGTATTCTGAATGCCTGAGGGCCTGACAATATCTTGCTCATGCGGATCTTCATGAGATTGGTGGTCCTCCAAAGATATGCCAGCTTTTGGCATTGAGATATTCTCCACAACAGTAGACTCGTTAGGTGGCTCAGTACGTGAGACATCATCATCATCCCCATGTTGAATGGCTTCTTCAACTCTTAATTCATTCAGGCGATTCATATATAGGACCTCTCTTTTGGTTCGCAACCAACAGACATAGCATACATTGTCTGAAGTTGTTACCTGGCAGAAATATAAGAAATCTTTCTGATTTTAGCATATAAAACACTTATATCTAGGATTAATGTTATTCAGGGTAAATTAAACTTATAATATAAATGTATTTATGTAAGTCTCACAATCTGAATAATTGTAAAAAGATTAGATATTAAAATAAATAAAATCAAACAAACATTTTAAAAGAATAAAACCTATAAGTTCAATGTGTATAGAATACATAAAAATAATAGTATAAAACAGAACTTAAACTAAGATGTACACACCTGTTGTGGTTCCTTACGGCATTTAATTATTTCTATCATCTGCCGTTGTAGTTCAGAGGGATTATCTCTTAATATTTTCTCATTTTGCCTTTGTATGAGGGAACATACACATAAAATACAAACATTAGTATGACCACGCTGCCTTGGTGTCAGTCCAGTTTGTGGTTCATTACCAGTATTTTGTTGAAGATTCTGATTTACTGCATCTATTAAAAGTTTCCAACATGCTTCACAAACATAATCCTCATCAGTTATCTGAAAGTAATTTGTAATAAGTGTTAACGCATTATAACAAACTATGTTTGAAAGTATAAATAACGAGTTAATTTAATATAATTTAGAGATAAACACGGGCAATAGCATTTTTAAGAACTTACGATTTGTGGATAAATCCAGTTGCAGAGCATCGTACACACTTGTGTTTTGTTCTAAAATCCGATATCGGCGAAGAGTATTCACGCAAATATTACAATTCACGCACAATATGTGCTTGCGCTTGCTATCCATGACAAAAGAACACTCAGAACAGAAAGACACAATCGAAATCCGTTAAGGCGTCCGAGAATTAATAGTTGCACACAAGTCGCGATGACAGCGTAAAAGTAAATAGACCACGCAAAGCTAGCTAAAATGGCTTCCAGAAGTGTCAAAGTCAGTCAAACTATTAGTCAGTTGTCAGTCATTTAAATTGCCCTGTAATAATATATTTGATTAATCTTATAGACAAATACATACAACAAACGCAATTATTTAGTATCCTTATTATTAGCAATTACAACAAAGAAAAATTAATATTGCTATTTATCTTTTTAAATAGTTTTTTATTTTTTAATTGTATTACACCGGAAATACGCAAAAAACAGAAATTAAAAGCTTATTAAATAAAAGTTTTTTTCGTGGCCTCCCCAAGTAAATCTAACACCGTGTAAAAAACGACTAAATAATACAATTAAGTTTCACTCTTGTCTTGTTTTCAGACGCTTCATAAAACGTTCAGGTAAAAAATTGCCATTGTTCTTTCTTGGTATATTTCTGGATACTAGATTGAATGGATCAGCTCATGCAGATTACATTATTAAAAAATGTGAAAAAGGTATCAATATCCTCCGATCTTTATCAGGTGTATGGTGGGGTGCTCATCCTTATTCTCAAAAATTATTGTATAATGCAATTATTCGTAGTCATATGGACTACGGATTATTTACTTTAAATCCAATCAATAAATTGGAAAGTTATAAATTAAACAAAATGCAGTATAAATGTTTACGAATCATTATAGGTGCTATGAAATCCTCCCCCACTAATGTCTTACAATTAGAATGTGCCGATCCCCCTATTCAATTACGTTGTAGTTACTTATGCGAACGTTTTATGTGTAAAATTTTAGAAATATCCTCTCATCCTTTAATAAATCGCATGCAAGAATTAAATGATATGATACGCTCCAACCAAGATATTCCTGACCTCCTTAAAAGTTTCCGCAAATTCACTTACCTTCCACATCCTGTTTATAGTTCCACAAAGCTTCCTATTTTTTCAACCTCTTTTAGGGCTTTGTCCTATAGCCCTTCTATTTTTCTTAATATAGGTTTAAAAAAATCTACAGTGGAAGCGAATATTTCACTGAATGAAATTATTAACTCTAATTGGTCTGATTTCACTTCTATTTATACAGACGCCTCCAAGCTTTCTAATAATAGCAATATTGGTGTAGCTTGCTGGATTCCTAAGTACAAAATTATCCTTCAATTTCAATATCCTCCTATGTCATCAGTTTTCACAGGAGAGTCGATAGCAATTTTAGAAGCCATATGTTTTGCTGAATCTCATAGTATTCAAACTTTCAAACTTTAATACTTTCAGATTCTTTGAGTTGCCTTCAAGCAATTAATCAAAACCCTTTTAAAAGTAAAATTAGATTTCCAGTTATTTCTCAGATTCGAGAAGCATTATTTTCCTGTCAACTAAAACAACTTAAAATTGTATTAGCCTGGATTCCGGGCCACTCCGGCATAAATGATAATGTATTTGTAGATACATATGCAAAACAAGCAGCTCAAACAAGTGCCATCTCTCTTCTTGTAAATTACACTCAAGATTTAAATGCCCTTGCTAAAATCCATCTTTACCAAGCTTGGAACTCATTTTGGTTATCATCTAAAGTAATAAAAGGCAAGCATTATGCTTCAATTCAATTATATATCCCTAGTAAACCATGGTTTTTCCTTTATAGAAAGGCCAATCGTCACATTACGTCAACTATTTGTAGATTAAGACTAGGTCACGCTTGCACTCCAGTGCACTTAGCAAAAATAAGGGTTAGAGATCATTCATTGTGCGAATGTGGTTTAGATGAAGGTACTCGTACTATTCCTCATATTCTTTTCTCTTGTCCCAGAAATAATCATCTATATAATGTCTTTCCTTTTAATATTCCTCGTCCCTTAAATATAGAATGTTTTTTAAATCTTGTTTTTAGTCCTTTTGTGTGGTGTGTTTATAAATTTATTGAAATTAATAAAATTAAACTATAACATTAACTTACAGCATATTAATTACACAAATTGAACTTATACACTTATTTATATTTAATACTAACTTTATTTGTGTTGTTATAGTGCTGGTCAACAATATAACTGTGCTCTTAAATATTTATTTATTTATTTACTCTTTATTGTACACCACAATACATATATCTACCAATCTTTTTAATTTTTTCTCTACACTATATTTATTAGTCCACAACAACAACTCTCATAAACTTAAACTTGAAATTGGCTAAATATTCCAAGCATATTTGTGAATGAAGCCATAACCAAAAAAAAATAAAATTGAATAACTGGTAATGTGTTTACGTTTTTATTGTTGAATCAAAAGACATTTACAAAGATGTGAATTGGATAACACATTAATTTCAGTTTTGAATCTATTTATTACTAATAAAATATACAAGTATGTCAGGACGAGGTAAGTAAATTACAGCAATGATATATGAATTTGAAACCGTGCTAATATTAATTATGAATATTTTTTATTTAGGTAAATACCGTGGCCACCGCCAGCGAAATAATCATACTTTGTCAAAAGTAGCTAAAGAGGCTGCATCCTCACTACCAGCGGATAGTCCGGTTTTGGCTATGTTTAAAGACATGTCTTTAAAGCTAACAGAACGCCAAGACCGACACGAAAGACTTGTGAAGCTGTCTAGGGATATCACAATAGAGAGTAAAAGAATAATTTTCTTGCTTCATTCTGCAATCAGGTAAGTTTTACTAATTAATATATTCTGTCGTTTTTATATAAATACACAACAATTAATCATAAACAAACTGTAATGTTACAAATCATAGCTCGGAAGCTGCAGAAAAAGCTGTTAAGGAGGCAAATGAGCGCCTCGATAAAATAGTAAAGGGACCTATCAAAAATATTGGCATTGAATTGGAGAGTAGTCCACCTTATTTACATTCCCGAGCAGTCACTGCAGGTTTCCAAGAATTTATTGAAGCGAGGACATTTTGCTCAATAATGGAAAGCAAGATTATCATAACTTGGCCAGAAGTACAAAAAGAGTTTCAATACACAGTTGCAAATGAGGCCGATGCAACAACAGAAAATAGCAGAACAGTTGTGACAATGTTACCACATATTGACTATATGTTGGGTCTTGCTGATCTCACAGGAGAATTGATGCGTAAAGCCATCAACAGTATATCAAGTGGTGACAGTCAGGAATGTTTCAGTGCCTGTCAATTTGTGAGGGACCTATACACTGGATATTTAGGTAGGTTGAATATACTACTTATCAATTAACATTTTGATATAACCTTTACTAGTTATAACTATAAAGAAGTCAACATTATTTACTTGCTTGACATTTGTCTGAGCATTGTTTACAGTGGAATAATATTAGCCTGCTCTTCTATACTAAATAATGTTTCTTAGTAACTTAAACACAATTACAACTTATACTATGTATGAATAGTATACCGAGTTTGAAATTACTTCAAAAGTGAAATACAAAACTGTATAAATTTGAATTTGTTTATATTCAAAATATAATTAAGCATTTAGATTTTTTTTAATACATCTCAACAAATTTCTTTATTAGAATATAAATAACCACTATGTATTATTTATTAAATTGACCTAATATACTTTATTTTATATGATATAATTCACAACAACAAAGTTACAATAAAACGTAACTTCCAAATTCTCTTCAGGTCTGTTTAGCATGGGCAAGGAACTATCTCGTAAGATGAGCACAACACGAAATAATGTTAACAAAGTGGAGGCAGCAGTGTATGCATTACGTGTTAGAGGTGGGGAAGCACCCCCTCTCCTCTTGATACCAAGCAAACCAGACTGGGAGGTTGAACATTCTGATGATGAAGGGTTCTATTAAAATAATATATAAACCATGCTCTTGTTTTTTATATTACTATTTCATATATAAGTTATTAGCATTTAGTAAAAATAAACTTTAATTACTTACTGTAATAATGCTTGGATAAATATTTTTTTATTTTTTAATAATCAATTATGAAACCTTATTAGATTATAAAATACAGTTCCAATTTTTGCTACCGATGTTAAATGTGCAATAACCAAATGAGGGATAGACCATTATATATGTGTACTATAATAGATAGTACATGCTTTCAAGTTATTGTAATTGTTTAGTGTTAGTTACCTTTCTTTTTCTGTTTGAAAACTACAAGGTGGAAAATGCCTGTGGCATTAAGATTTATTAACAAGACAATAAAAGTATTAAAATCAAATAATAAATGACAAAAAATGTAAATTCTAATTATTAAAGATATTCTTCAGAATAATATGTTCCGCTACTCTCTGGCTCCCACTCATCAGACTCATCAGTTGCATATGGATCATGTTCCGGATCTGACTCAGAATCATCCCAATCTTGTTTCTGAACAGTCTTTCGAACCCTTTTTGGAGGTAAATCTTGAGATGGTACGTTTTGATCAGGTTTCCTTTGTTTTCTTGGGCCTGTTGGAAAATTAAAGAGGTTGGCCTGTTAAAGAGAAACAAGATAATAAAATATATTTATTTTTATTTTTAAACATAATTTCTTTTCTTAAACTTAGGTAACATCAGAATTCATAATCATGATCAACACTATCGCCATCAGCGTCTGCAACTTCAAAATGATCATCATAAAAGTTGACTGAGTGGGCATTTATGTAGAAAATATTGCCATATCTCTGAACAACACGCATACCTGTAATTTTTATTTTTTAATTAATCCTTTACATATTTTGAATATCAAAATAAGTCAATAAGTAAGTCTAAAGATTTTATTAGTGTTGGGAAAGTGTTGTTGTAAAAACTTTTTCTTTTTTTCTCATAATATATACAAATTAAAATATTGTACAATCCCAAAACACCTACCTTGGTCTGGTGGCGGTGGTACAGTTCCAGGCGGGTGATCATGGTGTTGCCAATGGCCTGGGTTCCTCCGTCTACAACTCGCCCCGTACGGACACACGCCGCGCTCGCCTACGCCCCAGTCTCCGTCCTGGGGGTGACTGAACTGGGACAGATGGGTTGGATTCCGTCTAAGAACAATAGTTAAAATTATATGAATATAGAAAATATAATTTAAAGTTTGAGGTTTGAATGATAAATGTTACCTATAACATTGTGCCCCATACATGCATCTTTCTCTAGATTGCACAGGTACGGGTGGTGGTACAGGTGCTCCAACATTATTAATGTCTGCCTTCACTGGATTCTTGACAAATGAAATATAATATATTATAACAATAAGAAATATTACACAAGAAATTTAAAGGCCTAACTTATAATTTTTGTACAAAAAATAATGAAAATACCATTTGATTTATACTGCAGCCTGGTTTATCATCTGGTCCAGGATTCTCTTGTGAAGGTTCTGCTTTAACTGTTTCTTCAACTTTTACTGTTGGTTCAGATTTTATTTCATCTTCAATTTTTATCTTCTTTGCATTCATTTTTTCTGGGCTGTGACACCTCTTATTTGGCGAGTTTGTTCTTCTTTCAGTGTCCGGACTGGTTTCATTATTTGCCTGGATTGAATGTGCATTTGATTCTGGTGATTTGTTTGATGCACACACTGCTGGTTCATTTCTCTGATCCAAAGATTCATTTTGATCTTGAACAGATGCTTCAACAGCACTTGCTGCAAAGTTTAAAACCATATATCATTACTTATTAAATCATAATTTTAAAATAATGCAATTAACACAATTACATACGTAACAAGGATGGAGACTCGGCTCTTTTACTAGTATCTAAATTATCATCACAATTGTAATTTATAATGGATTCTTCATTATTTGTTTCCTTCTCAGTACTATCACAGTTTGTTTTATCTAAATTCAATTCTTCAGTGTCATTATCAGATATACAATCTGTATTTTGACTATTCTCATCTAAACATACAATTACCTCATACCAATACACATTGGGTAATAAACCAAATCTGTCTCCATTGTTTAGAACTGTAGTATTGTTTATTTTCAGAATCTCCGACTCCGTGGAGTCTTTCTTTTGAAAGAAGCAGGGATTTTGATGTAACTATAATAATTAAATGTATTTTTGTGACTTATAACTACAAGTTTATGCGAATCTTTCTTTCTTCTTCGTACGAATTATTTAAATAACTCTGTTTTATATATAGTCTGTGTGTACGTAAATGTTAAATAAATAAAAGGCACTATTTGCTAAGCATTTAGTTATTGCACAATTTCATGAACGATATTAATACCTATAGCACTTACCGCTGTTAAAGTTAGTGACTCATTATTTACAAAAAGCTGTCCGTGTTTTCGTGATATTCTTTTATCGTCGCACTGTAACAAATTTGATAAGACCTTTTAATATGAAATCCCATATGACATATAATTTTAGCTAATTCGTAGATATAAAAACTTACATCGAGTAGTTTTCCTCTTCCAAAAATATGTTCGCCCTGTATAAGTTCAACTTTGCAGGGAGATGTTGTATCCGTGCGAACTAATTTAATAGTCATTTTAGTGCGTTAATAGTTTTTTCTTTCCGTCGCAACAATCATAATAATGTGGAAAACTCCAACATTCAAATTAAAACTAATGATAACTTTCTCAGTGGCGAAACTTGGAACAAAAATTCTTCGCATTCCAGAAAACATTTCACAGAGTAGTGTAGTGATATTTTTTTATAAAACAATTAAGATACATAAAGACATATTACAGGCTTATTTTGATATAAGTAAATATTTAATTACGTTTTGAAAATATATTACGAATTGCAAAATAATTAAACAATTATAAGGTCTATATCGCATTATATTGTTCGAAATTATGTTTTGTTGTACTGCGTTATGAGAAACGTACTATTTATTACTAATTTTAAAAATATTACTTCCGTAACGCCATTTTGTTTTGAATTCGTACCGATTTTCATTACATGATACATTTATTCATATAATATTACTCTATAGCGTTTGATTTAATTATTTTCTGTTTCATATTTTCCAATAACAGTTTTGTTTAAACTTTAATGAACATTATGTGTTTATGTAATATTTAAACGCATGCTGGTTATAGTATAGTACTGTCGGTGGTCTTTGTTGTTTCAGTGAGCTTTAAATAAAAACGTTGACTTACGTTTAGTTTTAAAGGAAAGAAATTATGCAAACTAAAGTACAAATCTGATTGTTCAGATTATTAGTCCACAAAAGCTGGAAAACGGCTAAGTCTGGCGACGTTTTTTTCTGATGAACTATCTATTTATTTGCGTAGCCCAGTAGGCAGGTTAAAAGAGAACCGATTAGAAATTAAGAACGAATTCAAGATTCAGCTTCCTAAACTCTGTATAGTATAGCTTATATAAGTATTTAACCATGGTACATGGAACTTCAGTCCCATCCGAACGTTTGTTTTCTAAAACGGTTCAAATCCAAAACAAATCAAAGAAAAGCGTCTGAATAATCTTTTGTTTTTGAAAAGTCTATCGAAAGAATGTTGGAAATAGGACGTGTTTAAAATTGTAGAGTAGTGTTTTTAATATAATAAAGATTGTTCTCATATATGTAATGTCTTCTACTCTAAAGTGTATTCTACTCTGAAATATTCAAATTAAATAGTTTTATTTACTTAATTTGATATAAATGAATTTTCAAGACGATCCAAAAATGATAGTTTCTTTATAATCTTTATATGAAACCTCATCGAACAGCAAAGAGCAATCAATTGATAACCCTCATATTTCCATCCTATTAAATAAATGAAAGTTATGTATTAATAATAATTATCAGATATTTATCTGAATATATTATTCCTCAACGACATGACATTTTTCAAAAATATTTTTTTTAAAATCATCACCTAATGTGTGTCTTTTTGATTGACAATTTTCCGTCAAGTGGTTTTTGAGCCTATTGGTAACAAAGAATGTGAAGAAGTCTCCAGTAGAGCGCTACGCTCGCTTCGCTCAATAAATCTTAGTTTCAGAACGTTTATTATTTTGTCATATATTGTAATGTCAAAAATATGTTACGAATGTCAGTTTACAATCAAATGATACAATATTTTATTCGGTATTGAAAAGGCAATATTAATTGGTTATTTAATGTTTTTCCGAGACATTGGCAGCAAATAATAATGATGAAATATTAAAACTTCAACAGTAGTTCAAAATTTGAGAGCAAAACAAGCAAGGCCAATATACAAAATGATTAAAACATCAAGTTTGGGATCTAACCGGCCACTGTCTGGGCAATTGTATAAATATACAAACGTAGTGAAGGGATGGCAGCAAAGATGGTTCGCTGTGGATCCCGAAACTGGAGTTTTGTCCTATTACCTGTTTGACGGACCTGGAGACACGGTGCAGCCGGGTCAACCGGCGCGTGGAGAGGTAGTCATTTAATCATTGAAAACTTACATTACATTGTAACCAATTAACAAATGGCTTTCAAATGAAAAACAATTGAGACAAACTCTATAAATCATTAATATAAATTATGTTTTACTGTTTCAGGCTCATTTAGCAGCCGCAGTAATATGTCCAAGTGACGAAGACTCTCGCACCTTCACCATTAACTGTGCTTCTGGAGATATGCTGAAGCTTAGAGCCACAGATGCGCGGGCTCGTCAGGAATGGGTCAATGGTCTGAGAGCTATTGCTGAAATACATACTAAGGTATTGTGTTGTGAGTTTACTTCGCAGGATACTGTAGAATATAATTTTCTTATTTTGTTGTTAAATTTACCATAACTAGGCAATGGGAGCAAACCCTCCTTTACAACCTCGTGAACAACTAGCGGTTCACGATGCTATGGCTTCTGCTCGACAACAGTTACAAGCTACTGAGCTTAGGTAAGAACTACAATTATTTTAATATATGCTATTACTATGCAATCAATATTTAATGAATATGTATTATTTAGCATGCTTATAATATTTACCATCGAAAGTTATTATTTTGGCCTTCTGTATTTGCATATAACCATAAATCTTTTTTCAATACATTAATATAAATTATTTTTATATATTTGCAGTGATGCAGCATTAGCAAGATGCATTGAGTCATCAGATTCACCATTCCCTCATACCGATCCTGATCTCCTGCTTCTAAAGGTAAACTATTTTATTGAAACAGATGTACTCTAAACAATAACACCTAGTTGGGTTTAAACAATATTTATATAAAGGATATATTTTTTATTTAAAGACATATTTATGAATAAATAAACACCTAAAAATCATTTCTTACTTATCCCAATAAATAATTCTTAGTTTTAATTTAAATACTAATTACTGTTTAAAATTATTTTTTGTAGTTTTTGCAAAATTGCTTTTCATTTAAATATCTAAATTTTAAATTAGGAATTTTCATCAGAATATAATTCTTAATATTACTAATCCTTTCAAAAATTATTATTTTATTAGAGAGACAGCATTATAGGGCTTGGTTGTCTGTGTAATTTTTGTTTTATTTTTAAGACAAAAACAAAATAAAATAGTAAAATTGCTATTTCAGGCAACATCAGCGGCCAGCATGCAATGCTTGCTGCAGTGTCTCGGCATCCTGCTGCGGCAACAGCAATATGCCACAATTAGCATCTCTAAGACATCAAGCAATGATCATTAGTCTGTTTGCTATGTAAATGTAAAATATTATTTCAGTCTATTTATTGATAAATATATGATTTGTGTTTAAACACATTTTTTTTGTTTTTTATGTTAAGTTTTATACGTATTTCCAATATGTATTAGTGATGGATAATAATGATAACTTATAATCTTGTCAATGTAATTTTATAGATAAATATCAATGTTATTATAATAGATATTATATTTAATTAAATTGGATAATGTATGTATATGTATATATATATATATATACATATATATTATTTAATGTACTTGTCTGTATAAAATGATTGTTGTATAATTTGACACATAGTATTTAGAATAAAAAGTAATTACTAGAATATTTTGAATCTTTATTTCCAGTCTATAGGTGTTAATTGAAAACTATAATAAAATATATAAACTCCATTGATAAGCAATGCGAGTTCCGATTGCGATAGTATTATCAGTAAATGACAGAATTGTGAAAGCTTCGGTTTTCTGATATAATTATGTTTAATGAAGACTACTGAAGAGTTCATTTTAATATTTTCTTCGCTCCAAATTAACTGTTTGACATTTTTTACAATATATTAAATCGTAATGGGGTGAACGTGTGACTTAGTCTTTTTGGAAAAGGTATAACTATTCGTTAAGCAAGTCCCTAACAAAGAATTCCAAACTTTTGGAAGAAACCTATTTAAAATTGTATATCAGACAAAAATTACTGTATTGCTTACAACGCAATTTAGTATCGTTACCTTTATTGATACTTTTTACTGGCAAAACAATTTTATTGACACGGAAAAACACAATTATATTCATATCTTTAATCATCACTTTTCAATATAAACTTTTTGAACGAATATTCTCAATTTTGCTGTACAGACTAGATTTAGAAATGCAATTGTTTCAGATGTCTTTAACGTCACTTTTATATTAAACATTTATTTTTTATACAATTTTATTTTAGTTTCATTAAACCAAAATGTGCGATCAAGAGTTCAGAACGTTGCGAATGGACCCGCGTTATCCGTTTCAAAATCAAACGAAGTGAGATTTTAACTATAATACATATGAGATCTAAATTACCTAACCTATTAAAAGAAAGTTGTAATGATGAGTATATTATTATCAGCAATCCATTACTTATTATTCCAGGGCATGCTATGATAATTACTGTGACTATTACAAGTGCACCCGTCTCCTGGGTGATGTAGACGACTGTAAGATATTCAAGAGATACTTTCAAACAATTTGCCCTAACTTTTGGATCGAGCACTGGGATGAACTTCGGGAAAAGGGAGCATTTCCCGGACCTATTTAAATTTTAATAAAATATTGTAAAAATAATGCGATTCCTTTAATTCTTCTCACTTCACAGAATAGATATTTCAACGAAAATATGAATCACTGACGCGAACTGAACTATAAAAATATTTTATAAAATTAAAAAAAAACTATATTGCATTCTGAAATGGCTGTTAGCCAGTGATTGGTATGCTCTTTTATGTAATATGTAACATTTGGACAAAGAAATACGTCTACAAAGCACTCTCCATGCAGAATTAAATACTATTTCCATTGAAAAGTCATTGATCTAAATTTCTTCAGATTTGGAGAAATAACATTTTTAGTAAATAATTATAAGAATGGGTTAGTTAAATTCAAAGATTATAATTTAGCCAATTTTTACTTTTATTTAAGTAAAGATATGGAAACAAAACAAATAATTAACTGTAACTCATTTAATCTATATCACGGCTATCTGAAATAATTATAAATAAACAGCTAATACAAGGAAATCTAGATACGTCCAGCAAAGGTTCCTTCAGCGCGTTGTCCGTCCCACTTCTCTGACCACTCATTGGGGCAGAGGGATTTGTACACTCGCTGGAAGTAATTACAAGGTTCATACTGCTCGCCACGAACCTTCTGGCATCTATGGAAGTCCAGATAACTCTGGTAGCAGTACCTGGAATTATAATTTGATTCTATTAATGCATCTCTCATAACACTACAACAATTCACTTGTATATATAACATAACATTTAAAACAGAACTTTATTTTTTGTTAGCATAATATTAATTGGTTTTATTAATGTATTGTTTGAAAACAATTATACATATAAATATATGAACATATAGAGAAAATATAATAAATTGAGTATAGTACCATTGTAACAAAAAAATATATGTGCTTGTCGGGGACAAACAAAGTTATACAATACTGGAATTATGTTAGTATAATAAGTATTATGATATAATTGTGATGTTGTCATCAATAGTAGAAAATAAATAACAGAAACATGTTTTTTTCTAAAGCACGTAATAGATAAGATAGGAAATAATGTTCCAGTTTATTTGAAGATTAGTATTAGAATAGCTGAATTGGTAATTGAGTAACTAGTGCTATCAACTTACTGTTTGTTATAAACATAAAGAAAGGCACAAACATTAATATTGCTTGGATTTGGCGGAACGGGCCAAACTCAGGATTCGTCTTCTCCCAGTAATAAATTAAAACAAATTGTTACCTTGTCTGATTCTGGTTAGGGAACCGCGGATCGAAAGGTGCGGTTTTGATGTCGCTGGGCGATTTGATCATTTCAGGCATTTTACTGCAACGAAAGACAACCAAGTCATTTTAACAATTGTTTATTTTGTATCATTATAAAATATACTAATGGGGATTAGATAAACATACAATTAAACATAATATAGTAAATTAAAATTACAGTGTGATACTGCATAAGCATAGAAGTTGCAACAAAATCTTTAACTGTCATTTAACAAGAGGCCTTGTTTTTCTTTCTTCCTGGCATGAAGTTTCTCTATACTTCTTTACTTCTTGCATATATAGAGACCAAGCATCTTTTGGAGTATTATCTACTGTTTGCTCATCTATAGCTTTAGCTTTTTTCACCAATCCCGTTTTAAGTACTCTTCCTCCTCGTCTCTTTCCTATAAATGGTAAAACGGGTTTCTTTATAACAGGTTTAGTTTCGGTGACTTCAACTTTCTTGGTCTCTTCTTGCATCTTTTTAAACATTTCTAAAAAGCTGCCATCATTCTTTATAGGTATTGGTACTGGTTTCGATTTAGATCCTGAAGGCGCTTGCATTACTTGTTCTGGCGTTTGTAAGAGTTCTGCGAAATTAGGTCCTTCCACCTCGGGCGGGACTCCATACTCAATATCGTCGACAGTAGTAGACTCTACTGCACCAGGTGGTGGTCTTACTTCCTTAGGCGGAGTTTTGGGCCTCTCGGCTTGTCTACTTCTGTGCATTTTCCAGAATCTTTTTCTGTCAGCCACTGTAAATTGTCCTCTTCGCTCATCTTCACTTGGCGAGCCGCTACGACTGCGACTGCGTGACCGAGAGCTACGAGATCTGGACCTTGACTTGGATTCTTTAGGACTTCTTGATCTTCTAGATCTATATCGGGAATTAGATCTCCCTCGCGAGCGGGAGCGTTTCTTACTTAAAGAACGCTCTCGGGACCTACTTTTACTACGGGATCCATGGTTAGATTTACGCCTTGTACGGCGTTTAGAACGAGATCTGACTGATGAATCTGATGAGGCGCTTGAAGAAGACCTACTAGAAGATGATTTTGGAGTCAGTGATCGCTTACTTTTATTATCTGGGGATAAAGATTCAGAATGCGACCGAGAACTAGGTGATGCATGATCCCTTGCGTAACTCCGAGGAGGAGTTACAGAGCTATCCTTTGGCTTCTTTGGGGGAGTCTTTACTTTAGAATCCTTAACCCTAGATTTTTTCTGTGGAGATCGCTCGGACTTCTTATTAGTAGAGGGACTTTTTGAAAACTTGTCGGCTTTTTTTCGCGATTTAGGTGATTCTGTTGATTTATTTCTAGGCGGGGTAAAAATTTCACGTTCCTTCCTTTCTTTTGTTTTGTTTTCTTTACTTAGTCCTGATTTCTTTTTATTTTTTAATTCTTTATCATACTTATATCTTGGTGATCGACTTTTATGTTTTTCATAAGATTTGGATCTATTACGGGACTGAGTTGGTTTACTACTCATTGGTGGAGTTAATGAGCGATCTTTTCTACTGGCTACATTTTTCTTATATGACCTATCAGAAGCATCAGATTCTGATGACCTTGACTTTCTTAGTTTCTTTCCCTTTTTAGGTGATCTTGAATATGACCTAGATCTATAGCTTGATCGATCACTCGAGGAATACTTGGAACGTTTTGTTTTAGAGGCACTTCGTGATCTTCGTCGCCTATTATCTTCATAGCTATCTCGTTTCTTAGAGTATTCTCGGTCTCTTCTATCATACGGCGACACACTTCTTGAATTGGATTTATACGATGGACGTCTACGATCGTAGTTGCGGCTTTCTGAGGTCCGAGATCTTGTCCTGGTGTAATCATAGCTACCCTGCGTTGGAGGTGGGTAAGCATTGCTAGAGTTATAATAGCCGCCATCGGGTGTCTGGTAATACGCGGAATCATAAGTATAACCGTAAGAGGGTGCACTGTAAGAGTGGTAGTCATATTGGGGCGCGCCGTAATGGGAGTAGCTGGCTCCGGTCCAGGGGTCGGTGGTAGGCACGGGCGCGGCGAGCGGCGGGCCGGGCGGCGGCGCGTAGTCCGCCTCGGCGCCAGGTGGCCCGCCGTCCCAGGCGTCAGCCTCTCCGCGGTACGAGGACATACTTATACGACCCTCTTCGCATAACCTGCGGCAGTTTGTAGGTATGCACACACCTACAAACAGAATAACTTTGCGGTGTAGAAAACAACTCTGCGTTTTCCGTTTGGGCAATTTCTCGCTTATTCATTGATGTTTCGTTGTAAATATTTTATAGACAACAAATTACGTAATACGCAGCCGTAAATGGATAAAATAATTTAACAAAGCATGCATAACATATAAAGCGTGCATAACTACACAAAAGAAGAATACCTTTATATTAAGGCTTACCTTTAGATTATATGAAAATATGTTAAACTCAGAAATATGGATCTTAGATTATAAAATGGCAGCGAACACATTCGCTTCTTAAATGCTGTAGGGTGTAGACTATAGATAATTTTACAATAGACAGTCTTACAGCAGATTAAAAATTTGCTGTAAAGCAATAACAAAAAATTATTTATGATGGCGATATGATATACAATGCAGAGAAAATATTAATATTATCTAATATTCAAATTCAATTCGAAAAACTAAATATACATATTGTTTTATTAAATAAGTACCGTAAAGTATTTTTTACCTTACATTTATTTATTACAATAGTATTGATATATAGATTCATTTCTATTATCAATAGAAACAATAATGATAATATGCAAGCTATAGAACAGTAATTAATGATTGGATTTATATGATATGGTTTGATGTTTTTGACAATTAACATTGACTTATGAAGTATGACTTATGTCATTTTACCCGGTGTCTCATTCGGGGGAACGCGCCGTTACGCCGTTAAAAGTTTATTTATTTGTAACTAATTGCAAAGAATATTTCCAAAAATTGACGCTTAATTGTTTTAATCGGTTTATTTTCCCTCGATGAGTAAATCTAAGGTTTCAGCAGAATGGAAAAAAAGGGTGAAATCGGAATATATGCGTCTTCGACAAGCAAAGGTAAGAGCATACCAATCCTTTGTCTTTTTCTTATACATAGTTTGTTTTTACAATATTTAGCCATTTAACAACTTTTGGTTATAGAGATTCAAACGGGCTGATGAAGTGAAAGTAGCATGGGCTCGCAACTTGCGGTTGATGTCTGAATCTGTAGAAACTCGCGACAGCGAATGTTCAGAACGGGGAAGGAGGCCGTTCTGGCCCGCGCCCGCACCCACATCTAGCCATGAGAGCCTCATGAAACGTGCTGAAGTTTCTTGCACAGATGGTAATTGTTACATGCTGTTATGAAATATGGTTAACAATTTAAACTTTCTTGGAATAAACCAATGTTCATTTGATGCTAAATCATTTATGACAGTTTTAAGGATGTGAATCTTCTACATTTGGAATTTTTTCAAACACTTATTAAATATTTTAATTAAGAAAAAACTTCAATATTTACAGAATTTAACATTTTGTCTTTACAAAAAAGTACAATTTTTATATATTTTTTTTTTACCCCAATAGCATCCGGAGTAGTGACAACGCACCAAGTGCCAATTCGTGTCATAAACTCAGTTAACCCGATTCCCACTATGTACACTTGGGCCCCCACACAGAAGAACTTTATGGTTGAGGATGAGACCGTGCTCCACAACATTCCGTACATGGGGGACGAAGTGCTCGACCAGGATGGTACATTCATCGAGGAGCTCATAAAGAACTACGATGGGAAAGTGCATGGTACATCGGCTTTCATATCATATTTGTTTGTGGATTGTATTAACTAAAATACATGGTTAGGGTCAGTGTATGTACATAAAGGTTATTTTGTGAAGCACCAATCCACAAACTAACTTTAATATTAATATACATTGGTGTCTGGCTCTCATCAATGCTTATTCCAAAGGTCATTAGATCAATGCTCATGAGCTTCACAATTCATGCTTTCTAAACTTACGGCCACTATTTAAAAAATATTTATAAAACAAAATCATATGTATTAAGATTATATAAAAGTTAGCAGGTTAGTCTTAAGTTTTTAAATAAAATATTGAAACCAGTATGAAACATTTGAGTGTTATATACTTTGTTCTTATTACTAAGTCTGAAAGAATATATAAATACTACTCAGTCTGGAAGCATAAATGTTTATAAGATATTTTCTATCAGGTGACAAAGAAGGAGGTTTCATTGATGATCAGCTGTTTGTGGATCTGGTACATGCACTTGTGGGGTTCCAAACAACAGAGGAGGTTGCCGAGGAGCGGAAGGAGAGGGAATTGAGACACTCAAAAGAAGAGAAAGAAGCAAGTTGTAGCATGTTATTAAATATATTATACAATATTTATTTTAACGTAATGTTGACCTAAAATATGTGATTTTAGAAAGACGCATCCAAAGATCCAAAAGATAAAGCAGAAGCTAAGGAAGGAGAGAAGAAGATTATCTATGAGAAACAGTTTCCTATATTCACTATATTCCAGGCAATCAGCTCACAATTCCCAGACAAGGGCACTGCACAGGAACTCAGAGAAAAGTGGGAGATAATTATTATTCCTTTCTAATAGATATAGACATTTTTAGTTAGATATTAAAAGAGGAACTATGTTATATAATAAATACTTGCAACAGATATGTGGAGCTGACATCCCGTGCCGATCCCCTCGCACTGCCTCCAGAGTGTACTCCCAACATAGATGGACCTTTGGCCGAATCTGTCTCTAGAGACCAGACGATGCACTCCTTCCACACTCTGTTCTGCAGACGCTGCTTTAAGTACGACTGCTTTCTCCACCGTGAGTCGTTTGTTCTTTATCTCTACACATACCTACAGTACTCTGCATGGATACATTCACGCACACAAAGACAATATTATTAAATAATCTATGAGTTTCTACTCTTATTTTTTTGGAGTATATATTCATTATATAAAAAAAAGATCAACAATAAAATGACTAATTTTCCCGTCATTGAGTTTCAATTAACAAAGTTTATAAAGTTATAATATTTTTTACTTACTTGTAGCATAAAGTATCTATTAATAATTTTCTTAATCACAGTAAATAGCAAACTGTATATAGTTATGTATATTAAATATGTATGTGTATGTTTAAATATTTGAATCGGTAATATAATTATAATAATATATTGAGTAAGCCTTACTATTTTTGTTTGGCTGACAGGAAGTCAGGCCACAGGTAAGGCAATAATGTATGAAAAACTCACTTGTTCACCTGTTCCTTTTGCTATTTCCCAGAACATCAAAAAACATTGGTGAAAAAAAAAACAGAAAATTATGAACAAATAAATGTATTACACCTTCTTTTGCTGTATTATCATTTATTTATTTTATACATCATCTTTTTTTTATCATGTTGTAAATATGTTTTAATTGATTCTGTATTATTTGAATACATTTAGTGTAATAGCATCATAGTCGTAAATAATATTTGTAAGTAATACATTTATATTGAGTGTATTTTTTTGATAAATTTTAAAATAATGTTATATTAAGTATTATATCAAAATTAAATTTTTATCACAATTATAATACAAGTCTCTGTATGTGTCATTTGCCACAAAGAAACGTAATCTAAGTAATAAAAATATTTCATGTAGGGTTGCAGGCGTGTCACCCCCGACCCAACCTGTCCAAACGCAAGGGTCCTGATCTGAAGCCGTTCTCTGAACCCTGTGGTTCAACCTGCTACATGTTACTGGTACATTATTCAATATTAGTAAAATATTTATTAAATATAGCATTAAGCAGCAATAACACTGTAATTATGTTGTGAATATTACATATATAGTAAATGAATACCTATATATATACCTTTGTGATGTAAAGGTGGTTCACAACACAGCACCATTTACTGTGCTTGAATTGTAAAGATAGTGTCACACTCACTTACTGTGTCTGGAGTGTAAAGACGATGTCGCACCACAGCATCACTTACCAAGTGTACAAAAATGGTGTAACACAGCGCCACAGATACTGTTCACATTCTATAATGCCCGTGTCACATTGCAGGAAGGCATGAAGGAGCAGCTGGCGCGCGAGCAGGCGGCGGCGGGCGAGGGACGCGATCGAGGAGGCGCACTCGACTCACCCAACGACGCCTCTTCAGAAGACAGCAACGACAGCAACCGCTACCAGAAAGGTACCCTAGAATTCATTCAGCTTTCATTCAATCTTAATACAAATTATACAACTGATTTTAACTTATGTTAAGACTATGTATAATGATAATAATAATAAATTCATTTGCTATCACAATGCTTTAAGATTACAAATCACAATAACAAAAATATAAATAGATTTATAAATAACAATTAAAACTAGTAATGAATTATGACTGTGAGAGCCTGGTGTCAGTACTAGGAAAACTGTATGACAGATCACCAGGATCTTCGTCCGAGTATATAATGACTTAATTTAGAAATAATTGCTAGCAATGTTGATTCGCTGCTAACAAAAATAAATAGCAGTAATAGTATAGTGTTGTGATTACTATGAGTGTGTGTGTATATAATAATAATAATAATATGTTGTGTATGGATGTGTGTGTGTGTATAGTAATTATATACGTACATATAAATATATATTTATATTATTATTTTGTCCACCACTATTTGGTATTTAAGGAAATGGTAATAGTAAGTCTTCTGCTGTTTTATAATCTAGATCTAGTAGCCATTCAGAAATTATAACTTTGCACGAATGTTTAGTTAAAGGATAAATAACCATTGACTTACTTATTTTGTTGTAAAGCAGGGGACTGAGGTAGCAAAAGTATTTATGAGAGAAGTTGGAGTTGAACTATTTACTAGGGCATTTGTATTGTTTGTGTCGTTAAATGAGTGTGTTGTTTCAAAATAATTTGTAAAATAAAAAGTTGTCTTTACATAGATTGTATAATTCCTCTGTTGAGAATCTGAAGGGCAATCACAAGCTTACTTTTAAAATTGATCTTTGAGCACGTTCTAATTTCAATATGTTGGTTTTTGAGGAACCCCCGCCCCCCCCATGAAGTATTACAATAAGTGATTAAAGATTGGTATAAAGATAGATATATTCTCTTTATGAGATGATGGTCCTCCACGTGACTTAACTTTTTAAATACATATATAAGTTTATACACAATATTTATTCCCATTTGAGCGTAATTTAAGACTTCAAGCCACGAATCGGAACATAAGGACCGTACCATCTGCAAAACTGATGAAAGTTCCGTTTTCAAGTTTTAAATTGCAGAGATCATTTATATAAGCCAAAAAAGTGTTGGTCCTAAGATACGACCCTGAGGAACACCATAAGCAACAGGAGCCTGATCAATAACGTATTCACCAATTTTAACATAATGTGTGTTCCATTTGTGAGATAGTCTTTAAATAGTTTTAATTGTAAAGCATAAATACTTAAAGCATTAAGTTTTTTTAATAAAATCGGAATAGACACAGTGTCAAAAGTCTTAGCTAGTTCCAGGAAAATTGTTACTAATTTATTTTTTGCATCTAAATTTGAAACTATACTGTTCTTCAGTTTGTGAACGGGTTGGACCTTACATCTACCAGCCCTAAAGCCGAATTGATTTGGGGATAAAAGTTTATTATTTCCTAGACAATTAGTCAGTCTGGAGTTAATCAAACACTCAAGTATTTTAGAGACAGCTGTCAAATTGAGATTGGCCTATAATTGTTTATGTTAGAACAATCACCAGATTTAAAAATTGGTATTATGACAGACTTTTTAAAAGAACACGGTAAATTAACCGTAGAAAGCGCTAAGTTACTACGTAACGTACGTGGTATGTACTAATGTGAGTTATGTCGGTAGTAAAAATTTTGTAAGTCTTTAGAAAGAATGTCCATATGCCAACACAATTTGTTTTAAGTTTGGTAGCTGGTAATAAAACCAAAGAAGATGAATTATTGGCTAAATTAAAATGTAATTTAGTAGTATTTTGATTTCAAGGTCTTTTGAATTAGTAAATTTTTTACCTATTTCAGAAAAATACTTATTAATACGGTTAACATTATCCATAAAATTTTTCATGTATAATAATTCTTTAAGGATTCTATTAAAACTGTTTTATTTTCTTTATTGTTTCCCATAGTTTTTTGTTGCTACATTTATTTTTATGTAATTCAAGTGTCTCATATTCTTTTTTAAGTTTTTCAATTAAGTTGTTACAGTGATTCCTATAACGTTCATAAATAATTTTAAGATTCTTGCTATCAGGTTGTTTTTTTGCATTTAGTATGTTTTTTGTCTGTATTTAATACTGTAGGAGACCAGGAATGATCCAAGGCTTAATTATTAATTTTCTATTGGTTACTTTTGCAACTTTTGTGTGCTTTTGTAACGTCTCTTGTAAAATTGAGATCAAATTATTCATTGCTTCATTAACATTACCTTTTAACAACACGGATTGTAATTTAGTTTTGGATAGGGTCTCGTATAAAGCGGTATTGTGTTTTTTTTTACAATATAATTTTTATGAGTCGTGACGGGTTTGATATCCAGAAGAAGTGTTGTTGTGTAGTGGTCAGTGACAGAAGAATTTACAACATAGCAATGGGCAGTTTTGTTTGTTATGAGCATAAAATGATCAAGACAGCTCTGATTGCGTGTAGGAATGGAATGTGATGGAATTAATCCATGAGAAGCCAATCATTCATAATACGTATTGATACGACTATCAGGGGATGAGTCAGAGATGTCAAGATTTATATCTCCAGTTATTATAACAGTTTGAAAGGATGAACAGCCTTCAAGGCACTGGTCTAGTGATGTCATAAAGTTATTAATATTGTATTTTGAAGGTGGACGATAAAATGATATTAATGCACAATATAATCACGTTCCAGGCAGCAACAGTAACTCCAGCAATAGCAACTGGAGCGCGCTCTGCAACAAGCAGACCCATGAGGCCACCGACGCTCCCTACAATGTGCTAGGTGAATATATTAATTTATCTACAATGTAGGTCTTAGATGAGTAGAGTAAACACAATCAAAACGCGTTGATATTTGTATTAAATTCTGTTTTACATTTGTATATTCCAGGTCTGACAGTGGGTGACATAGAATCGGAGTGGACGGGCTCGGACCAGTCCTTGTTCCGAGCGTTGCACAAGGTGTTCCCCTCCAACTACTGCGCCATCGCCCAGCTCATGCTGTCAAAGACTTGTCAACAGGTATGCAAAGTACCATCTATTAATTTAACAACTGTTAGTTTGCTTTAGTGCAATTAATAAATTGGAATATTATTATTATTATTATATATAATACACTAGCAGCTTAAAGCTGATGCGTGTATATCACTGCACTTGTGTTTTTAAAGTTCTCATATGTTTATCAAGTCTATTTTTAAAAATGTTAATGTTAGGAGCACTTATCACTGTTTCTGGCAAGGAGTTCCACATATGCACTATACGATTTGGCAGAAAATGTGTTCTGGGATTGCTAGCACAGAGAGGTTTGTTTAGTTTCATGGAGTGACCTCTTAGTTGCTTGTTAGGGTTCATTGTGAACATTTTCTTGATGTTTCTTTCTTTGTAGTGGTTATTAAGTATTTTGTAAGTTTCTATGAGGTCTCCTCTCTGCCTTCTCTGTTCTAGTGTGGTTAAATTTAGTTCCAAGAGACGTTTTTCATAAGTAAAATTTCTTAGAGATGTCACCATTTTAGTTGCTCGTCTTTGTACCTTTTCTAACAACTGGATGTCTTTTTTGAAATAGGGACTCCATATTTGGAAAGCGTATTCTAGTAGAGGTCGTATGTATGTCTTGTAGATATTGAGAAATAATTCGTTAGTGATAACATAGAATGCTTTTCTAATCATGTACAACATTGAGTTTGTCCTTTTGGTTATACCTATGATGTGCTCCTCCCACTTCAAGTTATGTGTTATAATGACTCCTAGATCTCTTTGAGACTTGACTGCTTGCAATGGCACAGAGTCTATTGTGTACCTGTGTCTAGGGTTGTTGTTGCCTATGTGCAAAACGGTACACTTGGCCTCATTGAGTAAGATCAGCCAATCTCTTGTCCACTGTACTATTCGGTCCAGGTCTTTTTGGATTACGTTTTGTGATATTAAGGGGTTCCCCATAATTTTGGTATCGTCTGCGAATATTGACAGGTCAGACACGATTATATTTTTTAAGTGCGTTAAAAATAACGTAAACAAGATCGTAATTGATCGATCGTATTGTTGTAAGTCAAATGCTATTTGTTTTTTTTATTAGGGGATAAACACAAAATATATTAAAATGAGTAAAAAATTAGATACTTTTTTAACAAAAGCTCACAAAGAGGATTGCATCAACCAATACTACAACTATATCCATGTCATCAGGTGTACTCGTATTGGACTCGCACGGGGCAGCAGCAGTGCCGCGTGGAGGCCGAGCTGACGCCGCCAAGGAAGAAGAAGAAGAAGCACCGCCTGTGGTCTGTCCACTGCCGCAAGATACAGCTCAAGAAGGACTCCGCCTCACACCACGTGTACAAATCCAACTATACATCATATGATTGTTTTACACCATTAGTTATATGATCGGTGTTAACTCATTATTTCGGCAGATACAACTACACACCGTGCGACCATCCCAACCAGCCGTGCGACAGTCTGTGTCCGTGTTTGCAGTCGCAGAACTTCTGCGAGAAGTTCTGTCAATGCAGCAGTGACTGTGAGTGCTCAAGTGTACTGTGTATAAATGTCTACACTTATAATACTCATTATTGTATTATAAGATATATAATACTATCAAAGATACCTGATATATTACTATCAAAGATGATCAAAGATGATCAAAGATACCTGATATATTACTATCAAAGAGTTCGACCTATTATAACGTAAAGTGGAGAGAGATTGGTATATTATAGATTGATTAATGTCTGCTCCAGGTCAAAACCGTTTCCCGGGATGCCGCTGCAAGGCGCAATGCAACACGAAGCAGTGTCCTTGCTATTTGGGCGTGAGGGAGTGCGATCCCGACTTGTGCACCGCCTGTGGGGCGGACGCGCCCGCCCCCGCTGCACCCCGCGCGCCTCTGTACTGCCGCAACGTGTCCGTACAACGGTACACATTACACACATTTATATATACGCACACATATACACACACACACGACCACACCCGTCTGATACTGAACTTAACATTTGGTATGTCTCAAGCGGCCTCCACAAGCACTTGCTGCTGGCGCCTTCTGACGTGGCCGGATGGGGCATCTTCCTGAAGGAGGCAGCGCACAAGAATGAATTTATCTCGGAGTACTGCGGGGAGGTGATCTCACAGGATGAAGCCGACCGACGCGGAAAGGTGTATGACAAGTACATGTGCTCCTTCCTTTTCAATCTTAACAACGGTGAGTACAAGATGTATTGGAGTAGTTTGCAAAATTGTAGAGTATTTGTATACATGGACAAAACAATTGATTGAACATTTTAAATTACAGACTTCGTAGTGGACGCCACCCGAAAAGGCAACAAGATTCGGTTCGCGAACCACTCCATCAACCCAAACTGCTACGCCAAGGTGATGATGGTGAACGGCGACCATCGCATCGGCATCTTCGCCAAGCGCGCCATACAGCCCGGGGAGGAACTATTCTTCGACTACAGGTACACACACATGTCCTTACGTACATACACACATGTACTTACGTATACACACACAAGCACGAGCCCCCCCCCCCCTCCCCCACATACAGGTATATGTACTCACACACATGCTATAAGTCACAAAAATATTCTATAATATTATAATTAACTAAATGATTGCAACAGAATTAAATATTAACATAATTTAATATGTTAATTACATCCGAAATTTTGTTTCAGATATGGACCTACAGAACAACTGAAGTTTGTTGGAATAGAGAGAGAAATGGAATTCTTATGAGAACAAACCAAACAAAAGCCGGATCAACCAGTGTTGGTTTGACTTTTAAACTCTGGACTCTTGAGTGAGAAAATACATTGGATTTGGCAAAACGATTACTACATTAATTTAGAGTTTAAAGCATATTCAATCAATGAATTCATGACCATGTTTTTTTACTTGTACTATGAAGTTAAGCTACTAAAGTACGATTATGAAAATACCTTCCCCCCCTTTAATTATTGAGATATCTTGAGATAGCAGTGCCAATAATGGATCGTAGATTAGGTTCTAAGAAAGCAATCCAAGATTGATTCAAATCTATCAAATTGTGTTATCAATTGATTAATATTTAAGTAAATTAGAATACTTTTGTAATCAACATTTTTATGTGGATTTTAAAATTGACATGTGATTTTGTTAACAATGTTATATAATTGTATTGGATTTCAAAAAATAATTTTTGCATTGTTATAGTTTTGTAATAAAACTGTATCCTTTATGTAGTTTTAATTTTTTTTATAATCTTTAGTCAATATAAAGTATTTGGGCAAGTTTTGAGGATAAAAAAAGTGATTTCTCAACAATAATTGTAATAAATCTTTAATAACATGTAAATACTACTTGGTACAGGTATCACATTCATGTCCTAACTACTAATGACAATTATTCCACAAAAAACATCTTATTTCAGCTATGTTCAAAGAATTCACAATGAAAATATTACCATAACTTATATTCCGCAGGACAAAATACTCACAAAGTTACTAATTAATCAGTACTGTATGTAAAATAAATGAATATTATGTTGTAATAGCATGTATATATTTTATAACTATCTCTTATGTGACAATGTTTAAAAACATTGGAAATATTTTCATTGTGAAATAAGTGCCGTTAATCACAGGAACCATCTAACCAGCCGTCTTTCCACCTCTCATGTACTTTGCTGCAGTCAAACACAGGCTTGCCCAGCTTAATATTTACTGTATTATGTCTTTCACACAACCACTTTGCGAGTTCATCTCTTGTTTTTGTTTTTGGTGGATTCTTTTGGATACTGGTAAAACAAACAATTTATTATTTTAGCACCACAAACTCTTTATTATTATTTACTGATTTGCTAAATAAAATCATTTATAACATCTGATCTATTTTCTTTCATTTGATGGATATTAAAATGAAAAGATTGTATAAGCGTGCACACATATATTCTAACTCAATACTTACTCTTCTTGAAAGTCTATAGCACAAGGTTCACATGGATAGAACTGAGCAAATATATTGAAGAATTTGGTCATATCATTAGCCTGATCTTGGGTTGGCTTCTCTGGGAAGTACGAGGCCATGGAGTGGAGGAAGCCCCATGTTGAGCGACCCAACTCCTCCTTATCTAATGGACAATCCTTTGCCTCTCTCTCAGGCTGAAATGATGATTATTTTGTAATATAAAAATATAATGTCACTATATGGTATATTAACTTTAGTATAAACTATTCTAATTAATTTAAGATAAATGAAATGAATTCATAAATTGCATCAGAGAAATTACACAATAAATATAAAAATTACAAGTTAAGTCAATGAAACAATATATATAATTTTGTAGCAAAATTTAAAAAAGTATAATTAACAACCCATATTACGTGACACTAATATCTTGGTGATTATCTTAGAATGAAGGTTACTAAAACCTAACCTCACCGGTTTGTTTACGGCTGGTGATTTCGGTTTACTCTGTTTCTTTGCCCAGGACTTAAAGTCTGAACAGGCTCTGCAGGGCTTCTCCTCTTCTTCATTTTGATGTGACGGCATTTTAACTTAATTATTCCAAGGTATTATTGTTTCGCAAAATGCAATAATTATTTCCCAACACCGATGGTTATTTTTAAGTAACATTGTACCTAATTCATATTAAATTAAAGTAAATTTTCGTTTTACTTTCACAAGAATTTTGAAATTAAATGATTTTTTCAAAGTTATTTTTATTTTATACAATAACATGTAATAAATTGTACTATAAGTAAATTATTTGAAAATGTTAAATGTCAGTTTTAAGAAATGGACTTCGTGATAATTGGAAATGTCAAGTGTCAATACTGAATATTTTAACGTCAATATCGTCCACAGATTACTTAGAGAACACTACGTGGTTAACTTAAGACAAACTTGTTAATTCTTTCGCTGCTGCACTTGGCTGTATTGCGAACCTATATGAACTTTTTAAAATCGATAAAATAATAAAAAAACACTTGAAACTTAAAAAAAATATAATTTAGCGTTACAATTATTATTAAGGTCTTTTCTCATAAAGTTTAAACTCTGTATGTGTTTTTGTGAAATTTACTTTGCAGTCTAAAGTATTGTTGCACCAATTGGCCAATGATACAGGGATATATTTAACGAATAAAATTACTAGCTAAATTAAAGATCTAGGTTTATAAAATTTATAGTAAAAATTTCAATAATAAAAAACCCTTCTGTTATCAATTTGTGTAACCCGTACGTGACGTGCGTGATCACTTGATTTCGGACAGATATTTATTTTAATTATAAATATAACCGTATTATTGAATCGAAAGCATTGTAATATAACATAAAACTGATTAATTTTTATATTGTTAATAATTTTTGATCTTCATTAGACTGAAGATCTATTTTTTTCTCTGTAATATTAGATACAACGACATTAAAAAGACATCTGCAAGCTGCTTGCAGGTTGTTAGTACTTTTAAAAGTAAAGAAAGTAATTTAAACGCATATTTCCTTCGTCGCATCAAACCACAATATCTATGGGAAAAATAAACGCTTTGTATTAAGTACGTACTGATTTATTTTATACAATATATAGTCTCTATTTATTATAATTTACATTATTATACATCTCTTGCCGATAAACCTTCTACACGACGAATGTTCATTTTTCGCAAGCCTCTCTGATCTCTGAAATGGAATTAGAATATTAGGACTGATACGAAACTAATGTAACGTCTTATTTATAATTCTTACTGTGCACGATATTCGTGAGTGCGAGCAGTGCGGGTGCGGCGGGTCGCAGAGTGGCGTAGTCGCGGCCCGCGTCGGCGGCGCGCGCCAGCGGCGGCTCCAGCGGCAGCGCGCCCAGCAGCGGCACGCCCAGCGTCTCGCACATCTGCGCGCACCCACCAGTGGTCGCTGGGAAGATCTCACTGCGAGACTATACGAGCAGAAATGTAATATTCACTAATATAATGATCATTTGTAACTTCTCCTCTGTGCCACGCGGCCTCACCTCGCAGTTGGGACATACGAACAGCGCCATGTTCTCGATGACGCCCAGCACGGGCAGAGCGACCTTTTGGCAGAAGGCGAGCTCCTTGCGCACGTCCAGCAGCGCCAGCTCCTGCGGCGTGCTCACTAGCAGCGCCCGCGCGTCTTCACCCACGTACTGGACCAGCGAGAGGTGCTCGTCGGACGTACCTGCCAAGATGACGAAATTACATAAGAGCTTACTGCGAAATTCAACTAAGAGATACTTTAAGGAACATGAAATAAAATATATAATGGACGGCAGACTACATTTAGATATATTTCTGGTCATCACTCCAAACATTGAAATTAAATATTTACTTTACCTGGCGGGGTATCGATGAGCAAATAATCCAAGTCGCCCCAGTCTACTTCGCTTAGGAACTGCTTGATCATACCTGAAAAGTTATATTAATTAATATCAATATATAGGAATACATTAATGAAACCATGACTCAATTGATTCTCTTCCTATTACTATCCTATTTTAATATTTATTTACCGTTTTTCTTGGGTCCTCTCCATATAACTGCATCATCGGGACTGCCCAGTAAGAAACCGATAGACATCAGTGAGAGGTTATCTGTTATATACTGTAAGTAAGTTTATTATCTGATGTTTCATTATGTTAAGTCAATTCACACTCATAGAATAGTATTTATTTATTTAATTATTTCTGTACCATAAATAGTGATAATGACATATACAAAGAGAATAACTTATCCCTTAGAAGAGATCTCTTCTAAAAACCCTTTATTAATGGAGATGTTTCTTGATATGGGGTTAATTCTTAACAACATACTTACAAAATAATACTTTAAAAAAATATATAATAGACAGAACTTTGCTGATTTACTAAATAAAAATTGAATATCGAAATAAATTAATATCAGAATAACCAAACAAGCAATTATTACACGACTAAACATTTGATTAATTTTTTTCATTACAAAAGTACATATACTCTTAAAAATAAAAGTACTCTTTTCGCCAAGTTTACACATCCTTACGCGATGCACAATGACTGACAAATAATTTGGCGCGAAATACAAAATAACCGAAAGAGGTAGAATATTTGTAACCTCTTTGATATAATATTGGAATGATAGTGTTATACTTACGACGGGCGACCAGCCGGACCCTGAGCGGTGCACGAGCTCCCCACGTGCACCCAGCACCCGCGGCTGACTCGGACCACACACGTCTGCGTCTAAGATACCCACCTGCAACACCGTACTCCTTGTTAGCATTGTACTACTTACTATATTCATGGTAACATGGAAGTTCCTTAACGCGGCTTCACGTGAGAATTTGGTAAGATGTGTGTGTGTACTGAATGGGTTGTGTGTGTATTTGTTTCAAATCTGTGTTCATTACTTTATACACAAATATTTTATTACATACTGTTATAGTAAGGTAACAAAAATATATTTTCACTATTTACATTTTTTAGAATATTAAACCTGATCGGTTCCTTTCATGACATATTTGGATTTGAAGATTTTATATTAAAAAAAAAACAAATTATTAAAAAATACACATTCAGGGTTTAAGAAAATGCGTACGGTTATTACCGTACATTACAAAGGTTTTGACCATTAAAGTATCAGATAATTTAATAAAGAGAACGAATCAATAATACAAATAGGTACAGACTTATTCAATTGAAATTCACTATTGTGCAGACAACACTATTAGATATTATACAATATATAAGTAACGGCAAAAACATTACATAGTATTTCAATGGAAGTAAAAATTAAGTCTTGTTCCTTTTCAACTAAAAAATATATATTCGTTTCCAAACTTTGCTAGAATCCTAAGTCCTATTTCAGAAATTCAACGCGAGTCCTTTCTTAAAAAAGGTTTCTTACAAGGCGGAGTAATGAAAGTATTTTAAGTAGGCATGTATATGAGGTTATCTTGGCGAGATATTGATTATATTTTGTAGCATTACATAAAAACGATATTGACATTCGGTAATCACACTTAACGGTGATTATATTATAGATAATTTCGCTTATCACAATAAAAAATACTTTTACAACTCCTACATAATACATATTACAATATTGGCCATAATATGTTGCTATTTCAAATGACCCTCGATGTATTGATTTCTTTCACAACAGTGACCCTTAAATAAATATCCGGGTTATTTCTAGGTCACAAAAAACGTTCATAAAATTTTAAAATATGACCTTTATAGACTATATTTCAATTAATTAAGAAGTTCCGCATTCGATATTTTCAATTTAGACTACAAGTATACAATTAGAATCATATATATGTATATATATTGCTAATTTTAAGCATATTGAAAATACCGCGAAAAATAAGAAAAAATTTTAGGTTAGGATTCCATTATGGCGGCGAGAAGAAAATCAACATAAAAAACGAATTATATTAAATGAAAAGAGCATCAATTGAGTTGGTTTTCTCGTTTTTTCTCATGATCTAACTATCTAACGGATCTATTATTTGGGACCGTGCAACTATATTCTAACATTTTCATAACATCAATGTATGTGTATGTGAAATAAAAACTTTAACTTTACAAATGCATTTCAAGGTTATATATGAATGTTCAATTTTAGGAAAAGCTAATTTACGTAGGTATTATGTGGAATGACCTATATATTAATAGGTTATAGGTTGGCAAGGTCGCGTGTACCAGGCGGTGTCGTCCCCGGTACCATCGCCTGCAGACTTGCTAAAATCAGTCGTCGCGTGGTCGATACCAGGAGTGCAATGGAGTTCGGGAGTTCACATGAACGACGCTCCAGATATAATAGGGTAATGATTTATATTTGCTTTATATTTTTTACCAATGCATAAAATTTTATTATAAAAGTGAATAACTGCAAACTGATTTATTAAAAAAATTGCTATTACTAGTCCTATTTGCATATTTTTTTAATTATTAATATTTTACTAATTTAATATTTAACATAAATGTTTTCTTTTTTAATATATTTTATAACTATGGATCATTTTGATTTCCATTTTCAATTTATAAATTAATGACAACAAGGAGAGGATACTTAATTATTTTAAGTATTAATTTATTGCAATATTATTAATAAATAATTATTATTAATTTATATTGACATGGAATAAGTTATATTAAATTTAAAATGTGAACTCTCACACAAGTAATATATAAATAATAATGATCCAATGTTAATGTATGATCCCAAAATAAAACCACAGCATTTGTGGTTTACACAAAATATTTATTTCAGATAATATTAAAATAACGAGGCAATCGCAAATACTTTTCAGTTACCTAACTCAAATACAAATAAGTAATACAAATATATCAGGTATTAAATTTTAAATTACAATAATTATATGTTGTATTCAATCATATTATCTTACTGATAGATTTAAACTTTATAAAAAAACTTCTTTAAGAAAATTTTTTGTGTCGCAATTAATTGATTTTGATTTAATTAAAGAGACCATTTTTTCCACCAGTTATAATGTTTCCCTTAACTTAAATAATGTAGAGGACACGGTGGTGTGTTTCAAAGAATATAATAATGCTTACAATTTCAATTGTTTATTGGATTCAATTAAGACTAGAAAAAAAAATCTTTTTGTCAAGTATAAAATGACTTATGAAATGAATAATAATGTTTAGAAGAAACAAAAGTACATGGTTTTAAAATATGCATAACTACTGTGATATTTTTATATCATACAAAGTTATGTAACTATATTAAAAAATAATATTAATAAATACTAAAGTAATTAAGGTATGTATAAATAGAACTCACATTAATATCAGGATTCTGTTTAGCCAGTGCATGACCTAGCAGAGCTGTGACGGTGCTCTTGCCGACACCTCCTTTGCCAGACATAATCAGTATTTTATGTTTTACATTTGCTAATCGATTTTTTATAATTTCTATTGCTGGATCTGGAGCAGCTGTTACACCTGGAAAGACATAACCTGAGTAGTAACACTCTTTAAATGTGTAATTTAACAAAAAAAGGAATGTTGCAATATTTAATTTTATAACAATTAATTTCAACATACCTGAGGCGCATATGTTTTGGTTGGGACAACCAGCACATGCTGAAGCTTTTCCTGCGTCTTCGCTGCCGGTGCCAGGACAATCTATATAGATATATCGAACACCATTAAAAATTTAATAAAAGCTAGCTAAAAGCAAGGAATACTTACGGTTAGGTGCATTTTCTGGAACGTTACTCATTATAGGAAGTTATTTACTTATATCATAAGTCATAACAAACACAAAACGTGGTAGCTTAGAAAATAAAAATTTCACGTATTAAATACTTAAAGGAAAAACAGTTGTCCAAATGGCAAATACACAATTGACTTCAATGATTAACGAAATACTTAACTCCGACGTCTGTCACGTTCGGATGACTTTGACAGTCTGATATTAATGTGAACATAATGTTCTGAAATATACTATACCTTATAAATTATAATATACATTTTATTTCATTTAAATTAAATAGTAATCTCTTATCAAAAAATTAATCTTAGTTATAATAATTTCATTATTTACCAAAAATTTGGTAAGACGAGCTTTATTTTAAATCGGTACTGTTTGTTTTCTTAAAACTATTTTATATTGACATTGATTTTAAAATTATTTATTCTAATATTCTACGTAGGGTTTAGAATTTAATGTATATATTTTTTTAGGCTTAATTTGTTCAAACTAAATTTATAATGGCCAAGGAAGTTTCCATGTGCACGGTAATAACATCATAATATTTTAATACACATTAACTAATTATGAATACTTTTTACTTTAATTTGTTTTCTTAGCAACTTCAACAATGGAGTCCTGTAAAAGAAACCGCAGGTGCTCCAAGTGTTCCTCCACAAGTTGGTTATTGCTTCCATTCCCCAAAAAAGCATCCTTGGAGACCCATCATGGGATATGAAGAGATTGAAGTTACACCAATGTAAATATAATTTTTTTTTTGAGAGATACAATAAACAATAGTATATAATAAAATATTTTATTGTAATACAATATATGACGACTGTGTTATCCGTCTCAACTAAAGCAAAAAAGGTAAGGCAATTTTGATTCTTTTATTTGGTATATATGTAAACAATCAACTTTACCTATTTTGATTTTGAGACTTTGTTTTCGTGTCACTAATTCTTCTTGATTTATTATTTTCTAAATAAGTAGTTTTGATCCTTAAGGTTTTTGTGCTTTAAGTATTTTTTTTACTAACTTAGCGTTAAAAAACATAATGTCTTCGTATTGGACACATAATAATAATAAACTATATATAAAATTTTCTTTCGTCTAAAACATTTCAAGCAACTGCTTATTAGAACTACTTACTTATTTACTTATCTTCCCGCCATATCCCTTGCGGGGTAGCTAGAGACGACGGAGCGCCAAACGCTACGGTCCCTGCATTAACCTCTTCATTCCTCCAGTATCATAGCTATTGTGTTTTCGAAGGTCATTTGAGGCGTCCCCCTGTCTCTCTTAACGCTCACTTTTCCTTTATAAATCTTTTTTACCATTCTTTCATCACTCATTCGTTCAACGTGCCCAAACCACCGTTCTTCTTCATTCTCACTGTACCATCTTCGCTAGTACCTGCCATTCTGTGGATCTATTCGTTGCGGATTCGGTCAGCTAAACTGACTCCGCATATTCGGCGAAGAGATCGCATCTCCACAGCATTCATCTTTCTTACATTCTTCTTCTGCGTTACCCACGTTTGGCTGCCGTATAACAGCGTTCAAATATCAGAACCTTCGTCTTATCTGCATTCAGGTTTAGACCATTATTTTCACATCTATCTTTCCGAGTGGTGACCAATACCTGCAAATCGCATTCTGATGATGCAATGAGCACTGCATCATCTGCATATAGCAAGCAATTGACCTTAAGGTCACTTACTTTCACTCCCATGTCACTGTCTTCCACGTCTTGGAGACAACTATCCAAATACAAATTGAACAACCAAGCTGACATAGCGCAACCTTGCTTAACACCCGATAGGATGTCAAACCAGGGCGACATGTCAGCTCCTACTCGCACACAGGCTGAGTGATCTCTGTAAAGAGACTTAACAGCTTGTACCAAGGGTCCGCTCACATTGTAATGGGGGGCAGTATCTCCTATAATTTCTTTCTCATAACTGTCAAACGCCTTTTCCAAATCCACAAAAGCACAGGAAACCTTTTGGTTTAGGGCCAAAATCTTTTCCGTGATCATACGGAGGGAAAAGATCTGATTTAAACACCCTCTTCCAGATCTAAAACCTCCTTGGGCCTCCCATAACAGGCTTTCAGATCTCTCTTGCAGTCTTCTCGCTAATATTTTAGCATAAACTTTACTACCCAAGCTAATCAAACTAACAGCCCTATAGCTTGCACAGTTTATCTGTGAACCTTTGCCTTAATACAAAGGTACGATGACAGCATCTCGCCAATCGCCTGGGTTCTTCCTTGATTTCCAGCATAAATTGCACAAAAACCAGAACAAGTCCCAGACGCGTGGCCCACCATATTTGATCATCTCGGCAGTAACTTCATCTGCTCCCGCAGCCTTACCATATTTCAGACTTAGAATGGCGCTGTCCACTTCTTTCAAACTGATTTCACCATCGGCTACATCGGGACTCAGCATTTTGCTGGTACTCAAGGGCGAGGCGTCCTCACATTCATACGTCTCCTTGTAGAATTCCGCTGCAACTAGAACTATGCAAATTTAAATTTTCTTTGAATATATGTTATATATAGTTACACAACTTTTTACTTTAAGGAATAGTTGATCAGTAAATGTATGTCGTCAAATGCAAACCTCTTCGATCATCAATCACCCAGGCCGTCTCAGCCCATCACGAACACCATGGTGGATCCGTGCTACACGTCGGCCGGCATGGCCACAGAGCCGCTGCGCTTTCCCAACCTTGTGACCGGCTTCGAGCGCAGCCCCGAGCATGCTGCCCGCGCCGCGCTTTACACGCGCTATACGCACTACGAGTGGAACCAGAACAGCATCAAGAACTACAACGAGTCCGACGCCAAGAGGAACTACTCAGAGCGCGTGAGGAATGACATCATGAGGATGCTCAGGTAGGTTTGACAAAGGAGGAGTTTTTGGAAAGAAACGGACGTTATAATAAAAATTCTTCCAGGGAGACCGACGAGATAGGTACGCAAGGACAACGCGATTCCGGCAGACGGATCGGTGAACGAATAACAGATACCACGTTTTGGAGAAACGAGGTGAGATTTTTGTCGAACGGGAGATCAAGTAAAACGGTACTGCTAATGTCGCTATATGTAGGTATCGATAGAAATGGAACGTCTAGTAGCGACGTGCGAGAAGCTAAACGATACTCGACGTCAGTTGGAACGCGCCATCGCCGGTATAGAGGGACCGCTACATATCGTGCAGGAGTGTCTCTACCACCGAGAGAAGAGACAAGGTTATCCATCATATAAATATTAATTTGCAATATTTTAATGTATATTTTTCTTCCATTAACAATTGTCAGGTTTGGAGCAAGTCCACGACACCGTGGAGCAATCCCTGCTCAAAGAAGTGGCCATATTGCGCGAGTGCCAAGAAAAGTTCCGTAACATGCTCGAGAAGGTCCGCCAACAGTCGAAGAATTGCCGCGCTACGCAACACGAACTCGAGACGGACATGCGCAATAAGGAATACGCGCTGGGAATAGACTCCATGTGCCACCAGCTCAACAACTTCTCTAAGGGTCTGCAGTTCTACGCGGGCATCGAGCGCTACGACCCCACGGTGTGCGACGGCGAGCGTTGGGCCGCCGCCAGTGCCGCTACGCTGCAGCGTTCGCAGTCCGAGCGCGCCAAGGCTGTACAGATGCTGTCCGGTGAGAACATACAAGATAGAGTACTATAACCAGCTACGAGCTATGTAATGTCGTTTTTGTAAACCTGTCTCAATTACTTTTAATAATGTTGAACAGATGCCGAGAACTTGATAAACGTATCGGCCACTGAGATATGGGACCAGTGGAGTAATACAAACAGCGCCTTCACGCGTCGCATCGCCGAGACCATCGAGATCAAGAACAAGCTACAACTGCATCTACACAAGGTGATTTAAATTTAAACAAATTCACTTAGTAGCGCGGTCATAAAATTAATGTTCTAATTTGCCCCATTTCCTAGATCCAACAGGAGATGTTCGACGTGGAGAAGACACTGGAATTGCTGAACAAGGCCATCGAGGACAAGTTGCAGCCTATGAAGGTCGCGCACACGCGGCTGCAAGCGCGCACCAACAGACCACACCTCGAGAAGTGTCGAGATGATGCGCAGGCCAGGTCTAATACACACACACACACGCGTGCACGCACACACAAACACGCACGCAGGTATACACACACACGCCGGCGCGCACGTATATACACACACGCACGCACGTATACACACACACGCACGCACGGATACACCCACATGGAAGACGAGTATGAAATACGTGCTTAAAGACAACTTACAAATACATGCCAGTAAAGTTCTAATCCACACATGCACGCACCCTCCCAGGTTGGTAAAGGAGGTGTGCGACCTCCAGGAGACAATGGAAACCCTGCGGTCAAAGGTGGCGACGGCGGAGGGCACCCACCAAACGCTGCTGGGGGCGCGTGCGGGGCTTGAGGCCGACCTACGCTGCAAGAGCACAGCGCTCTTCATAGACCGCGACCAGTGCATGGGACTGCGCCGCGGATACCCCGTCACAGCCGCCATTAAAGCTTAATAAAAATATTGTTCCGGGGTTCGTTATTTTATTTTCTCCATGCAACCCTTCAAATAAATTTTAATAAAAAATAAAAATATATATATTATATGGTCAAAGGTACCTTATATAGATGGTTTAGATTAAAACGATAATTTTAACAAAAAATTTCAATAGATATTATTATTATATGGTAAAAGGTTCCGCTTATATAGTTGATTTCGAGAAAAAAAAGCATCTTTAACAATTTTTTATATTTATTATAAATATTAACAATAACACAATCTTTTTCAATAATAATAATACCAATAAACAAATGGACTACTTGATAACTACATACATTTTAATGCTTAAGTCACTAAACTAGTCACATCTATTTATGTGCTGTCTGTAGTATAATTTAATTCTTGTTGTGCTCTTTTACGTAAATGTTTATAAAACATTATTTTGCATACGAAGGAACTGGCAATTTCAAGCCTTCCTTGGCTTCAAAAAATGTGTAGGACAATACAATCTCATCAACATATTCCATCTTCGGATCTGCCATGAACTCTGGGTCTATGTAAAAGAATACTGGCATATCAACCTAGAACAAAAACGAACAAACATTGCGTAAAAGCCTCTAGCAATTGAAACTTAATAAGATTAAAAGTAATATATATATATATATATCCACATATAGTATATATGGTACATCTATCTAGAAAAGGCCTTAAAATGAATCAATACTCTTTACAACTTGCTTGAGATGAAGCCCTTTGTCATAATTTTAATGTTATTACCTGTTCACGAGGATTCAACTGTTGTTCTTCGAAGCAGAAGCACTGTATTTTATTAAAGTATTGACCTGCTTCAAAAGGGATTACGTTATAAGTGCTGATCCCAATAACTGGCTTGTCTGTTGGGTTGCGGGCAGTGTAAAATGCCAAAGCTGTCTCTCCTGGTACTACCTGAAATAGAATAAATATTTCAAGTTATGATAAATTATGTACCCCTTAAAATTTTTGTCAAAGATATGAATGATAGAGTTTCTTGTATTTCAGTTCTAGTTTCTTATTATAAATATTGCTTACGGTAATGTCAGTTTGTTGCGGCTTAAAGTTCCACTGCATGGAGGACGCCACATCAGCATTGAACCTAATCTTGAGTGGTCTCTCTTTGACTGCAGTCATATTACTTATTGTCTCATTAGCTTCGGCTTGAGCTGTTGTGCCGCCATAGCTATAGGCCTGTCAATTGCATTATATATTTAAGAAATGTATGTCCAAAACACTATTTTGTTATTGGTGACTTATGTTTTCACCTTTCCTTTTTTAGAGTCACTGTCATTTTTAGTTCTTAATAAAAATTATTTAATATAATTTTAATAACATATCTCTTATAATCATTGCGGTTGAAATGTATACCCTTAATCTTATCCAAAAAGTAAGATAAAACTATTTCTATTAGGTTAGGATTACCTACCTGACAAAATATTCTATATAAAGGTACTGCCGCATAACTTAAACCTACAGTCATAACACCAAGCGCTACCATATAATTAAGAGTAGACCTAATTCTCTTCTGTTCATGGACTCCCCGTATATTAAACATATTCGGTGAAGCATTCTTTGGAATTAAAATTTGTGGTGAAATTCTAAACACATTTTTTGTGGCAAAGTAATATCTATTCATATAGGCTAATCTATTCATTATGACTTAGTTTATATATTTTTTTCATACACTATTAAAACATTGTTAATAAATACACAAATAGTCCATTACAACCGAAAATACTATTGCAAAATTAACATTTAGTGAAAACTTCACTATGTCAAATGTCAATGTGACAAATGACATTTTGACTGATTGGTAGAAATATATAAAAACGGGACGGCAAAATGTGTGTATGAGATGTATACGAATACAAATTTTTAATAAATTTATTATGAAAATGCATTTTTATCTGTAAAAAACATTATTAATTTTATCGCATTATTAAACTGTATAAAATGATAATATTATTTATTAAGACTGAAATTTATGTGGTTAACATCAAATTAAATGTTTATATTTCTGAACCTTTGTTCTAAAAATTTTTAAACGAATGAAATCTGACATTCGTTTGGTGCAGAAATGTTGAAAATGGTTTTAATTTTGGCGCCATGTTTTAAATCGCATCCAATTACATTGTAAGAAAGAACACGTTTTATAATAAAACATTCTTGAATAAGCCATAAAATTAAATACTTTAGATTGTGTTAAAGGTATTGTGCGACCAATAGGTAAGATAAATATTATTTATGACGTTTACTACAACGCTTTAAAATAAAATTACCATGTTTACCTTAACTTAAATTATATTTAAAATTAATATCACATTTGTTTTAACTTTGAGCTATGCATCATCCTTTGTATTCTATGGTCATGATTTTGTGTTTCGTTTTTATGTGGGCGTCCGTGTGTGTCTTTTGATAAGCTTTGTAAGAGCAATCTAAAAATGGACATCGAAACATTGGTTCTTTCCCACATTCGTAGGTAACGTGCCTTCTGTAGGTACTTTTATGTCTGTATTTCCTCTTGCATTTCTCGCATTCATAACTTGAATCGAAGTGTGACCAATAATTTTTCGTCTTCATCGGGATTGTAGGTAACATATTTTGCATCATTCTCTTAAAGAAATCCACTTCACCTGAAACAACAGAAAAGTTTTCTAACAATTTTTTAATGTTTTATTTTTACTAATAAAATATAATAGAACTGTAATAAGATCAGAGGATGAAGGTCCTGGAAATATTTAAGATAAACCAATTTTTATCAAATTAAGAACATTTATTCCATGCTTAATTTAATTTAAAACAAACCAAACACTCTTTACCTTTTACAAATACAAAAAAGTATAATATAGTTGTTACTTCCAATTAATAAATACAAATTAAATTAACAATTTCTCAGACAAAACATAATTACAATAATTTTATGACTGGCACTAAATATAAGAACATTTAATAGTTGACATTTTAAGTTATCAAATCCTGAAATAAAGTAGTTACATTACATTTTGTGCATATATATATTTAAATATGACTGTAAACAAAGTAGTAAATTGTATTATTGAAAAATATTTTTTTAAAGTATTAACTATTTCAATAAGTTATTAGAAAAATCAAAATGAGTCCATAAATCGTATTAGAAGAACAAAGTCTTATTAAAGGTTCACATTATAAGTATTAAAATACTGACTTGATGTTGGCAAACTGAATCATTTTCAATAAATAAGTCTGCCTATTTATCTATTGGATAATTATTTAAAACGAATTATCTCAATTTATGTAAATAATAAATGGGTTCTCAAAGGCTGATATAAAAAGAATATTATCTTAACCATATGTTAACCGATTGGTTGTTATTGTAATAGCCATCACAACTCTTTAGTGTTGACGGAAATTTTAAGTATTTAGTTCAGAGTAAATATGTTATACAATGTGGGTACTTTGTTCTTTTGGTTATTTAGAATAATATATTATATATAAATAAGTTTATTATGAACAACAATTATTTTTATATTCATGACATTAATTTGATCATTTTAAGTTGTTGACAAACATTAAGTGAACAGAAATATATCTTTAGTTGCATTTCCTTTAAATTGTTAAGCCCACATAGATATTGATAATTTTTATATTTTTCTTCTTTATAATAATATATATTTAAACAAGTCACAATCATAATAAATATATTACATTAGTTTGACTTTTACGGTATTTAAGTAAAACCTCTGTTAATGAGGGTTTGTAAGATGTGAAAATAAAAATTATATGGCAATATTCATATTATTAAAACAGAAGTGTTTGCGGTTTACCTGTTGTATACATACGACAGGTTCAAATTTATACTATCCTCTATTATGAATAAAATATGGCGTTTCCTTTCGTTCTTTTACACATTACACTATTGCCAGAAAAATCTGCGAATAAAGTCGCAAACTTACAAGATTGTAGATTTCACTTATCTTCTTTAAAAAATACACTCGAAAATAAGTCAATCTGATAAGAGTAACATTTTAACAAGACAAAAATATTCGTACTAAAATATCTTAACTATGAAATTCTCAATAACTTAGACACTTAAAATATTATATAAAAATTTCGTTAAGGCACTTATTTAGGCTAGAACCGACTGGAAGATTCTTTGGTTAAAAATATTGCGCGTTTTGTTTGAACTCTCAAGGTAACTTATTTAATAGTAACAAATGCAAATATCATATACAATTTAACAAACAATACTGAAACTATAATACAGGTATTTGTTTTGATTTATCTTAAAATTCTTTGGCAACAAGGAACACACGAAATAAAAATTAACAACAAGAACAAGAAAAATAATAACAATCTATAAGTAATTATTGAAAACATGTCTTACGTATAATATATAATCTAAATAAGAACAAAAAAAATTACCTTCGCTACCACTTTGATTTTGTAGTTTTGTCGGTGGTAACTAGAAATTACATTCTAAATTATTATGCGTATATATTATTGCTGCCTTTTATTTATGGTAACTTAATTAAAATAATTTTCTAAAAAACAATTTAAATACTTTCTTCTATATCATTATTAAAATGCTGATATATACCTTAATATAATTACGTTTAGTATTTGGTAACAAAATTTCATTAATTGTTAGCAGTTTTCGAACTAAACGAAAACTTAAAGTAACAGTACAGTCAAATTAAAATTTCAACTGTAAATATTATGAAATATCGACACGTTTAATAGTTGAAACCGTCGAATTAAAAATTATTGCTTGGTGTCTGGGCTTCAGAATTATCTTCTGTCCAATGGTTTTCGACACTATATTCTTCTTGAAGAATCAAATTAAATGTCTTCAACTGCAAAAAATAATAAAGAATTAAATTAGTCAGCTCACAACATTCCACACTAAATTCTAAGTTTACATCACTATTTCATTAATGTGCAAGTTATAGTTAATGTCAATTTAGTTTAAATGTGATATTAAATTAAAAAAATATATAAAATTCTCAGTTACCCATAATATCAAAGGCTGTATAGAACGTAAATAACAAAATCAACTCTAAAATATTTCATAACGCACTAAAACAATATTTCTTTTTTTTTTAAAAAAGTGAAGAAAAAAAGACAAAACTGTGCAGTGCACATAGTGGGTAAGATCTAAGCTTGTTAATATTATTAATGGGTCAAAAAGCATCCCGTAAATTATCCCATTTTAGCTGATTAGTATTTATAGTGAACTTTTACTGACATTGGGCATCTTAAGGCGGGGTCATTCTGACACGAAATCCACTTTCTCCGGTAAATCTTTGTGAAGATGTCGCTCGTGAAGGAGCAGGTTGTGCTTCTGATAGGCGCGGTACACACAGTAGGGACACTTGAAACTCGGTTGCTTTCTACATTCGTACTTTATATGTCGCTGTAGCGAGCCCTTGTGCTTGTACTTGTTGCCGCAGTCCACGCACTCGTACAGTGTCCACCCGGCCTTACCGCCGCTGAGGCCCGGGGTGCCATAACCCAATATATAAGGTGTGTACAACTGTGCAACTGAAATTAAAATGCAAATAAAAATAAATACGTGCAAACAATAAAAAGCTACCACCGCTACGTAATGTAAGCCAAGCCACCTCAAGAAAGTGCTGCCCTCAAGCATAGGATAATGCACCATGTCTCCCATTAATTTGATCCTTTTACCACTAGGTTACTAATGCTACTATTTTCACCTTTAAATAATATTTCATGCAACCGTTTACAAAGTACATTGTACATATTATATTCACATAAAATGGAACAACAATTTACCACTTCAAGTGAATATTGAAAAAAGTTATCTTAAAGTAAACATGCAGTATTATTAGTTTTACCGGTAAGTTGTTATTGTATTAAACATTACTTATCTCGATTTACATTAAATTGAAGGTAATTAACAAATTTAAAAATAAAAACTAATAAATATCAAGAATAGCAACTTTATTTAAAATACAAAAAAAGGTTATAAAATACAATCAAATGCGTATAATCACTGTAACTTCTTATTGTCAGATTACATGCTACAGTAAATAAGATTCTTACTTTACAGTAACTAAATTGTATATCGTATCACTCGGTCCAAGACACGCCGTGGGTCAAGTTCACGTGACACGTCCCTGCTTCCTTTATATTATTACTGAGTAATTTTATAGTTTGAGAATTGCTTATCACAGCTATGTTGTACTTAGTATTAAACTATTGATTTAATTTATATTTGTTGCATTTCCGTCGTATTGTCAGATCACAACCTCGTTAATCGCAATAACAAGTTACTATCAAAATCATTTTGTGAAACATTATAAATCCTAATGACTAAATTTGTGAAGGCACTTAGTGTTATAGTGAAATGACTTGTATTGTACTTAACGCTCGCTACATATTGATTGTATGATGGTAACTCCTGCAGTTAAACTAACCGGGTATTACGAAAGCAAAATCACTCGTGCATCGATCACGAGGCCTCTCTTGTGTATAACAAGGTGTACCAAGGACGCGAATCATTTTGCTAACCGTGATATCGTCGCTAACTTATAATTTCTAAATGGTAATGTAAAGAAAATACTTATAACTAAGTGGAAGATCTCGTCCAGCGGTGACATGATTTTCGGGGGTGGTGCGTGCGTACGCGGTAATCCCTCAATGGCAGTGTATACACAGGTGTAGTCTACAATTTAACAATCGATTCATAATAAGGCACTCGATTCCACTGGTCTTCTCTTATCTACAAACTATTGGTCCCCAACATAACATCAACAACGTGTCGATACACGATCGTCTCCAGGAACTTATATATTAATACCACTTAAACATTATCTGATCTTTTCTTTTTATAACAGACCAACTACATTCTAGATTAATATAAAAATAAATGCATTACACGTAAAGAGATCTAAAAATAATTGAAAAATAAAAAATTAACTTACATGAGTATTACAAAAATAATGGAACATGCATTATGGCAAAGACCTAGAACTTGCAAAACTAAGCGACAAATAGCTTCATTTTAACTAACAACTATCATATTATAATATGTATAATAGAAACAAAGAACGCACTCGCTCTTTTCAAACATTTCATTCTCACTACTGTATCCACATACGTTTAACGCTAATCTCTTCAAAACAATTAGTTAACCAAACTCAAATATAAGGATGAGAAGTCATCTAACATTTCATAATCAACGTTAAAATTTTAGTCAATAGTAACTGTAACTGGTAACAAGAGTTAAACTTTTCTAATCGAACAATCTAGCGAAGCTAAACGACCTACCCTCTTCAAAACCGGGAATGATAATTCATATTTTAAATTCTGTACATAAAAGCGTAACTATACAAAATCACTCCCTCGACATACTGAATAAATGCAAGAGTCGCAGACGACCGCAATCGGTGCGAATACTGGGAGAAATTCGCGATATTATATTCGCACGGTATCTATAGCGCCCCGCGGAGCAGGTAACGAGGGGATTACATCTAACGTGACCGTCCGACGTCACTATCACAAAAACGATTCCATCACATCTATCACAACGGGTAATAAATTCGAGAAGCCCGAAAAGATCGCAAGAGAACGGAGAGGAGACATCGAGAACGGTTCCGCGCGCTGCCTACGTGCAGGCGTCCACGTCGTCGCGCTTGATGTACTGCTCCGGCTTGAGGTGCACCTCGCGGTGCATGCGCTCCATGTGGCGGGCGATGTGCATCTTCTGCTTGGCGCGGTACACGCAGTACGGGCAGCGGAACTGGGGCTCCTTGCCGCACTCCCACTTCTGGTGGTTGCGGAGGGATGATTTGAGCTTGTAGACGCGGCCGCAGTCGGGGCACGTGAAGCAGGCGTCGCCGGGCGTCGGTGGCGCCGCGCGGCCGCAGCCCCCGCCCCCCCCGCCACCCGGCAGCGCCAACCGCGCCGACCACTGCTCCCACGACAGTCCGCCCAGCCGCACCAGCGCCTCCTCGCCCGCCCCTGCAACAGCCCGAACGTCACTCTCAATGCACTCTTCCGCGAGGCTTGCAAGCGAGGTGTGTTATATACGATACATATAGATACATATACTGTGTGCCGATACGTAGATACGGATGGATGTACGTCCACCGAAGGTTATACTACTGCGAGTGACCGCCGAGTGCCGTGATGAAAGCTTTGCGAAGGAAAGTAAAAAAAAAGAACAAAAAAGAAATTCTATAACTTTTATTTTGACGAGTGTTCGGATAGTCTCCCGCGATACGCTCTCCCCGTTAGGTTTCCGGGAGCTAGGCGCGGCCGAGGGGCGTATGGCCCGAATGTTTTAGTCACTGTGATAGTTTTTTAAAAACATTGTTAATATAATGTAGTCTCCCGACCCATGGGCTTTCTCGTCTACCTGAAATTATTAATTATATTAGTATGAAGGAAAAGAAAGAGAAAAACTGTAATGCGCAGATCGAAAAGTAAGCAGTGAAACGTGCAAGCATGCTCGGTTACATATAAAACGAAAAATATAAATCTAAAATGGACTTACCTAATACCTAATAAAAGAAAACATAAAATAAATAAAAATTAAAGGGATAATATAATGATGAAAAGAAAAAATTAACATGGTATACTATATTCATATTTTATTAAACTTTTCTACCAAGTAAACCCCAATATATGCATATAAAAATCACGCTAATTAATTAACTAATTCCAATAACATTAACAAACAATGAACTCAGTAACATCCAAGAATGTTAACCTAATTCATACATTAGTACCTAAGACCTCTATCTAACATGATATGACGGAGACATCGCATTCGGAACAGCTATTCAATGCTTAGCAATGACTCAATTCAATAACAAATAACATCATTTTAAGTTAAACCAACGTTAAACTAATACTGACTTTGGTCAAATAGCTTTGTTATCCTAAGTTAACAACAAAAAAATATCAACAGTCAATATGCTAAACCAAACTTGAATATGTATTGCGAATAAAATATCATTTAATATCAACAAACAATTTTTTTTTCTTAATTTTGAACACATTTTTTCCCAGTAAACCGAAGGTAAACCATATAATATAATAAATATAAATATTTCGTATTATCTACAGGTAACATTGTAGGCACATAATCGATGAGCTTTTGCTTACCTAAAACTAGATCACCTCAAACAAAAACGCGTTTTTAACTCTCTTCGCCGTCCGAGGCGATCGTAAGCTAAGAACTTTCCAGTCCAGCAAAATTTAAACCTAAGAAATAATACAACTATTAAATTAAAACTTTGGATCGTCTATTAAGGGGAAGACGGGCGAGTGGTCCCTAATGAGATGTTAAATAATTTAAAATACAACAAAGGAAAAACAAATTATATAAGTTTAGGTGGTGAATAACAGAACTTTACCCGTGGATACAATAACGCAACTACAACTTTAAATAAATTTCAAAGTGATTCAAAATAAATATCAACATTTTATAATATCATTGCACTAATTTTTTACTATTGGAATTATTCCACTTGAGGAATGTTAGGGTACTAACAATTATAAAAATTCGAGTTAACTTGATTGACATCATAATTATATATCCTCTCATAAAAATAAATTCTTTTCTATCGAAAAGATCATAACCTCTTATATGTAAATTTTTTGGAAGCGGACTTCACGGTCAAAAATAAATACCGTTAAAAACGTTCTCTCGAACGGAATACTTAGGGTCAGTCTTAACTACGATAATAAACTCTAAAACGAAAACAACAAAGTAAGGCTAATGCCGTCGGGGAATGTGCACATTACCACTATCGTCTATCGTCGTCCGGTGTATATCAAAAACGTCTATAACAAAATAAAATGTAAATATAAATATTATTGCAGAACCGATTCGGTCGGGTGTCTACTTTGGTCTAGTGCTGTGTACTCTACACGGAGGTCTTCTTGTTGCGGCGCACCTTGCTGGTGGCGTAGATGTACCACTCTGTGTTGTGGTGCTTGCGGATGTGTACGCCCAGGTTGCCCCGTTGCTTGGCGCGGTAGGCGCAGTAGGGGCACTGGTGCGCGGGCGGCTTTCCCCCGCACTCTACGTTCTCGTGCCGCCGCAGCGTTGACTTCCAGCGGTAGCGCTTGCCGCAGTGTCGGCACTCGAATTGCCTGCTGGCGTCGTCGTCGTCGCGCCGCGGTTTGCCGTCCGCCTCAGGGCCCGGGCCCGGGAAGGCGTCGTAGGGGGCTTCCGGCTCCTCGGGGAGCACGATGTCGTCCGTGTCGTCGTACTCGGGCTCCGAGTCGGGGTCCTCCTTTGGCTTGAACAGCGCGTGCTGCAGCAGCTGCGGCAGACCGGGTCGCTGGGCCGACAGGAGGGACAGCAGCGACGGAAGGCTATCCTTGTGGAGCTCTGCAATACAACACATTACGTATTGCAAATAATAAGTCAAGCGGATCTACGATGTCTTGTTAATACTACCGGAGCTAAAATAAAATTAAGGAACCAAAGAAATGCGTTATAATAATAATAAAAAAATATAAAAATAATCTCTGTTAGAAATCAAAAGAGGCGAAGCTTCTAATTCATGCGGACATGCACAAACCAAACTCGTCAGTCTTCGACTCATCTTCCCACAAGGACGGAAACGGGGCGCGGTGCGGAACGAAATCAAAGGCCGGTGACGCAGTTACATCGTTTAATATTTAAAAATATATCGAATATCAATTCCATTCAACACAGATAAGTATACGAGGCTCTCCGGGAAACGTCGTAATGTCGCTACCATCCGGCGGAAAACCGAGCGATGCGATAAGGCACTGGGGGCGGGTCGGGAAGGGGTCGCTAGGCGCGCAGCGCGGCGGGCGAGGCCGGCGTGGACGGCGCCAGCTCGGGGTGCTTCTTCTCGATGTGTTTCTTAAGCTCGTTACGGCGGTGCTTGCTGTAGTCGCAGTGCGGGCACTTGTACTGCGGCTCGCGGCCGCACTCCAGCGTCACGTGACGGACGAGGTTCTTACGAGCGTTGTAGCATCGCTGACAGTTGGGGCAGCGGTAACCTTTCTCGGTCTTGTACTGCGCGCACGGCAGTTGTTGAGGTCCCCGCGGAAACACGTGATAGCGTGGCTCGGGTTCGGCTTTGGGTTCCGGCTCCGGCTCGGACTTGGGCTCGGGTTCCGGCTCGGGCGCGGGCTCCGGTTCGGGCCTGGGCTCGACTTTGGGAGCGGGCGGTCGCGCGTCGTTCTCCTTGGCGTCGTAGCGCACGTCGGACGCGTTCACATTCTTCAGTATGGCGAGTGTGGTCGCGAATGACGTCTCCTCGCTAACCTTTTTACTTCGCGTCATAATACTATGCCTTGGGGTAGCTCTTCGACCTGAAATGAGGAAAGACATACAGTCCGATTTTCGGTCGGTCTTCGAGTAACGAGAGCGAATCATTAAAATTAACGTAAAGCTTAAAAAAACACAATACGTAGAAAAAAGTAATATATTTAAAAAAAAACTACAAAATCAACAAAAAAAAACTTCAACACGAATAATTTAAAAAAATAAAAAAAAACAAAAACCTTCTAAACGATCAACAAATTAGCTATGGAATAACTATAACTTATATGCTCGAAGTATAAATGGCACTCTTTTGAGATCAATGAGACAAAATATTATAACATGATAATTTACGTTAGAAAAGTCTTTCCTAACAATTCATGTTCCAACTTAAAAAAAAACAAAGATAACAGTAAATAATATAAAAAGAAATAACAAAAAAAGAATAAAGTAATTAAATATCTTCTAAGTCGGCTTTAACACCGCTAAGCATGTCGTGTTTTTGCGCTATATGCATGGTCAGTGTTTTTTTCTGAGAATATTTTTTCCCGCATACTTCGCACGCAAACTGGGGTCCCGTAACGCACTCATATTTTTCGTGTCGAAGCTTATTTCTTCTATATTTGTATTGCTTCTTCTTGCATATGGAACAAAGGTATCTTCGTTCATTGCTCTGGTGCTCTTTTTTAATACTGGACACCCCATCGTCACGGGACTTTTTATATTTTCTATTTATACCACTTCTTTTTTTATACGCTCTCTTGACTCTGACCTTTCCCCTCTCGGCCAATTGTCCATCGCGACTCTCGACGCTATCGTGTTTTAGATATCCACGGGTTAATGGAAAAGGGGTTTTAGTGTAACTCAGGTTACTCTTTAGAGTGGGTGGCTCTGGAAGGCGAAAACAATGAAAAGCGAGAATAAGGTACACAAGCATTGAGACATTAATTGCAGAGGTAAATTAATGATTTGGTTAGATTTTTAAATTATGCAGTTATCGGAAAGCTTAAATGATTTAGTGAAAGATCAAACGGTAGATGTTATCACAGTAATGTTCGCGAAAGTTCAGTGCAAGGAGAGTGGGATGAGAGGAATTATGGATAATCCTATTACTTCTCCTATCTCTATACAAATTAGATACAATTTAACAAATATTTATTTAACATCTCGCGATAAATGAAATGCGCATCCACTAGAAAATCGTCATGCCTATATATCGTAAAAAAAATATAGTCGATCTAGTGAACATGCTCGTAAAAAAAAAATAATCTATTCAAAACATGAATTGCTAAGAAAAGACATCTGCAGTGAAATCACATGTGAATGCAAAATAAAAGAGAAATAAATAATAAATAAATAAGCCACATAACCAACAAACTACGACGATTATGAAAATATATATTCAGTTTACCTTTTTTCAATTTCTGCTTCGCCCGAGTCACTGCACTATTCTTCTATAAACAAATGATTTGATGAGCACAACTGGCAAAAACACGAACGATACTTTCCCGAAGAAATCAATAAATAGTAAAAAAATATAAATAATATGGTTATTTATTTCTTTTCTGGCGTTTTAATTGCATTGGATTAGATTGCACGTAGCGCTAAGTATAATATCTAATACTAATACTATATAATATAATAATAAAATATACTCACCGCGGTGTGGGATCCCCTCCAGTGTTACAATGTTAACAATTAATACGGTTAGCACTCGTTATAGTATAAATGGTTACCGACATAACACTAGCGCTAGTGATGCATGCAATGATCTACTCCGGCTACTCCGGCCCACGTCTCAAACAAAGCGACACATACAACATTGTACCAACTACATACATAGTATTGAAAATAAAACCGTACTCACCTCGCGATATATTTTTACCTCGCCTCGAGGGCTACGTTATTTTAAAACCATACCTTTCTACCTTTTACCTTTTACCTGTAGCTCTGAAATATCCTAAAATTTATTATATATAAAAAAATATAAAATTGTAATAATATTAGTAATTTATAATATTAATATTAGATAGTATTTATTAAGGGTTGAAAGTTTCACATGTGAAAACACTAGCACTCTCGTATCCGCTGTTGTGGTATATTATAATATTTATATATAACTAGATATATAGATTATTTTAAGCAATGACTGTTTGTCTGTTTACAAATAATGGGAAGACATTGCGCATTTCATCCGTTCCTTGTACATCTGGAGCAATCAACTTTTATCATAACGTACATTTATATAACGAAAATATAAACAAAAAAACATAAAAATTGATCGTCCCAGAGATAACCATCTCAAATCCCACACATCTTGTATTGCAATCAAGACTAAGTAATAGTAGTAAGTGAAGTTAGAGAACAAACGGCGGCGTCAACACTTCAATACAAGATGTTCGTCGTACAAGTGGCCGCTGCGGGCACAGCACGGCACAGCACAGCACCGCCCGCCGTGCCCGCAGCCGCTCCTCTAATATCTGGTGGCTTACCTTGAGTCTCTCGAACACTGTCATTTGAATTCATAATTTCATCTTGAGATCTTTCCATATGCCATTGAAAATCTGTAACAAATAAACGTGACTTCAGGGAGGCGTTCGTCAGAGCTGCGTCCTCTGGACCAAACTTAAGAGAGGTATGCATCTGGTAATATTTCAATGTCCAGTAAACTCACTGCGCACGACGTCGTTGTGGTCGGCGGGCGGCGTGTGGGCGTCGTCGAGCGTGAGGTCCTCGACGTCCCGCGACAGCTCCTCCTTGCAGGGCTCGGGGCTGGCGGGGTGCGCGGGCGGCGCGGGCGCGGGGCTGGACGTGCGCCGCGCTTTCTTGCGCCGCCGCGACGGACTCAGCGAGCCCGAGCGGCTGTCCGAGCTACCGTCCCGCGTCTGCGGACCAGGCCACGGTTGAGTTATGATCGTTTGCGATTTTAATACATCGACGCCCATTTCCATGACTAACATATATATATATATGTGTATATTTTTTTCCAACGCTTCGACAATTAACATCTTATATTCTATAACGTCCAATTAATTAGCAGTTACAATTAATAGCAGCGTTTGAAACAGTTCAATCTAAAAAAAAAACAACTATTACGTTTTTCTGTGTCGTAATCTTGAATAGATTTATGGTGATGGTGAGACGCTTTTCATAAATAACGAGTGTTGTTTAAGGTCATTGCGAATAAATCTAAATGAAACCATGAAAAGGCATTTTATTATACAATGAACGCTAAGTATTCTAGCCTTAAAAAATTATCTGATATTTAATCAAGGTGGATTTACGAGCTACTCTCTTCATATTTTCTTAGGTCTCAAATTAGTTATGATAAAAAAAATAAAATAATTTAACTTAAATTTCAAAGCAAATGTCATCACTAACAACTTATAGTAAATTAAATAAATTGACAACAATAAATCGACTACTTAAATACTATGTCAAGCATAAATTCCTTTGTGATCTGTGATGGTTTTATCTGTCAGTATCACTGATGTTATGGTAGACAGTTGTATATGTATACGAGAACAGCCCCTTAGAGCAGTCAATCAAGAATACTTTGTGAGTAAGATGGTCACTTTAATACATCAATACAGCTATACCGTAATACGATAACCAAAATTTGTTAAAAAAGCTGTTAGAATAATTAAATTAAAATAAATTAAAAAAAAACGAATATAAAAGTAATGTACAAACTGAATCCATATTGAAGTCAATCTTAGTTATTATTGTATAAATTTAATCGTGTGAAACGGAGTCACAGTATTGCGATTGTTAAATTCTACTTTTTAAATATTTGGCAACACAATATTCCTTATTTTGCTTTATTTCATTGCTAAATGGTAAAATATAATATGAATACTTCGACAGTTCGCGTATAAAATATTTTAATTTTTTTAAATAGTATTAATAATAAAATGATGTAATTTTTTTAAATAATAGTAATAATAACATATGACAGTTTTCTTTTCAAAGCATTTCTGGATTATTCCTTAAGGAAGGTAATTATGAACGATGGATTCGATGATTGAATTATCTTTTTAATTATGCAAAATTTCAGTGACATTTTGTAAACGTTTAAATATTGTCAAATCATTTCTTTCCAGTCCCTGTACCGCCAAGACCGTTAGTGCTACGGTTAAATAGTTGAAATTGTTATGATTTTGCAATGTCTTAGATACCCGTACGCTATGATATATGTCGTAAACCTAAGACTGTTAATTTATTTTTTACTTATCTCGAATATATATTATTATCTCCCCACAAATCGACGCATTATCCCATTAGTAAAATCTTCTTTACTAGACTAAATGGTTATTAATTCAAACAGTCAATAATTCTTCTCTTTCTATCATGTTTATAGAAGTTATTCTAAAATTTTTAAATTGAATTACAACTTTGATGACCAGATCCTCTTGCAAAATTCTTTTAAATTTGATGACCAGAGACCTGGTCAAAAAACCTTCATAATATATTGTTACTAGTTCTATTAATCTATTACATACTTGACATCCACAGTATACATGTAATTTTTGCCTTTTTTAAGTTGGTGAAATAAAATATGAGAAAATTTTTCCATACTCATAATATTAAAAGTGATTAAACTATTTGAATGTTCATTAATTATTCACACCTTCCATATACAAATACACAACATACAAATGTAATCTTTCTACACCCCCTCAATATAAACTTGTAACTGTCAAATTTCATATTCCCTCGGGGAACGGTCAATATGCTAAAATAAAATTTTACAAAAATCCGTCCAGTAATTTTATTGTACTATAATTTTAGTGTATAACCTAAATAATTTTATTTCTTTTGGAGAAAAAAGTTTGTTGATTTAGATAATGATACAACATTATATAAAATTTTATTACAATCAGTACAACAATTTGACAAATTGCTATTATAAATGAAAAACAGTTTATATATTATAAGTAATAATGAGAGATGTATTATAGTAAAAGTATCCCATATGTTGAACGGGATAATGAACATGAAATACCAAATTCTATTAAATATTTACATTATGTGTAAATAAATAAACAGAAACATACAATCAAATAATTAATTGTATTGAATTTTTTAATGGACAGAGTGTTTTTTTTTATATTTTTATGTACAGTTTTTGTCTTACTGTTTTACTTGTATAGTAACTGTAGTGTCACTGCGACTAATATGATGGGTGCAGACATTTATTTGGTGTTTAGCAGAGAATGTTTATTCTGCAAAAATAATTGAAATAAAAGTTTTAATAAATAGATTGTAGTTATGGAATACATTCTAAATATTATGCTTTTGTCGCAACTGAATAACTTATTTCTATAAGTATGGTATCAAAATAGTCCTGGCATTCCCATTTGACATACAAGTGATCACTGGTATTGATACAAAGTGGAAAATATATAAAAAAACAATAAACATATGAGTTAACTATATGTTATTATTATTTATGATTTTAATAGATTTTATATTAATTACTAGACATTTAAAAACTGTTGATCATTCATTAATAGTTGTTTATCATAAGTATATAACTGTGTTATTTGTTGTTTGTGTATATAACAACTGTTATATACACAAATGAAAAATAACTTTAAACTAAATGTGATTATGAACTATGGTAACACTAAACCTACCAAGTACCGGTCAAATTGACCATTCTTAAACTTTTGTAAAACCTATACATTTTTAAACGTTAAATATCATTATCAAACTACATGACAATTCTTAGAATATGCATATAATATTTTCTACATTCTTTACTTTTAATTATTTCCATTATTACCTGCGTTATATAATAAAATAACTTTTAATTACAGGTCAATTTGACGGCGTGCGGTAGGAACAGGTATACAAGTATTGTTGGTAGGTTAAGTGTTAATAGAATCTATCTCTTAGAATCCAGAAGTCACCATTGAGAGATAAAATTGAATCTTTTTTAACTTTAATATAAATAATCCTAATATTAGAATTATTTTATAATAGTTTTTAACAAATGCCAATTTTGATTACAGACAAAATACTTATTTAATTAACCACTATGTATTTAAAATGTAAATTTTAATGCTTTAAAGGAAAAAGAAGACCAAAATTACTATATAAAAATATTTAAAAATAAAACAATTTATATTTTATAATCTGGTTAGAAATAAATATCAATTTCAGTGTTTTAGGTAATTTTAACCTGAATTGCAATAATACTATTGATGGATTTGCATTTCATAATATACTCTTAGTAAGAATTAACATAATATATGTAATATAACACCCAAAAAAGAAAATAAATACTGTAGGTAGGTAGCATCATACAGAATGAGCAGAGCTGCCATAGTCAAAAGACATGTGTTCTGTGATTTAATTATTTCATCTCATGAGAATTTAAATACAATTTTTAATTCAACCTGTTCTCGGTCAGTATACTTGCGGTTGGTTATTATAATTTATATCAAAGTGGTCGAACTATATAGCAGTAAAAGTGAAATAAATTTATTCATTATGTTAAAACTTAATATACCATCATGTATACCAACAAGTTTTGATTTGAGACAGACTTGTAAAAAAATCATCTAAAACTTTAGGTTCCACTTGTTTGGTTTACGTTGTTAGGGAAAATCAAAATGTATGTATTTGTTTATAATAAGCATAAACTTACTTGTGGTGGCGGGGACGGCGCGCGGGGCGGGTGTGCAGGCGGCGGCGGAGGGCGCGACGGTGGCCGGGACGGCTTGTTGTCTGAGAGACCCTTGATCTGGAGTGACTCAGCGGCTTTCAACAGAGCAGCGAGCTGATCTTGGGAGATGTTTACCTCTCCACGGTACATATAATCCATCATGGCTCTCAGCTCGGCAAATTTGACATCTTTCAGAATTATTATTGGATGTTTGTCAAACTGTTCAGATAATACACTCTGAAAACAAAACATATTGTTGCATTGTTGTTTGTACTCTTCTATTATGGTATTGTTTTCTGTTTACAATATAACTGGCAATCTACAATTCTAGAAAGACATCCCTAATTGACATTTTATTAAATGACAGTTAATTGAGTAATTATTAAAAGTACAATTAAACAAATTGACGTTCATTTTTAATGGTACTAGTTAAAATTTAAAACAAGTATTTAGAAAAGTAGTTATAACAACTTTCAATTGCCAACTCATCTATACATTAATATAAACTAATTGCTAACATTTGAAAGCTAGAATGAAACAACTGAATGTTTATTAGAGCAAAACTGAGCTGCTTTGTAAATAAGTTATATACGAAACCAATTGACCTACATAACGAGTTAACATGATACCAACCTCGAAATAAGGACTACACGCAGACAAGACTACTTTATGTGCCTTTAATGTTCGTCCTTCAGCAGCTAATGTACAGTCCACGTGAATTTCTTTTACTAACAAAGTATCGAATACTGAAACCAGCGTCGATTGGTGATTGTTCCACCGCAGACAGAACTGCTGGTCATCATCCATGATGCTCTTGTGCCACGCGCCGCGCCCTTCGTCCTACGACAGCGAACACTTAATTAGCACTATTTAAGTATCTACGTCTAAACACCACGCAGTAATTAGGCCATCATGAAAACTTTAGTCAAGCATTTAAAATCTTCGCCTCGATAATTTAACACAGCACAATCCGAAATCTCTCACCGATTTACTTCATATGATGAGATCACGCCTCAACTTAACTAAATTAACTTTCTGGACCACATACGGGCAGTCGTAAGCGACGCGGCACAAAGAAAATGGCCGCTTTTCCAGCGCGACAAAAAATAAAATGGCGACGAAAATTCTAAGTTGTATTATTTTCTGAACAAAGTTTCCATAACACACAATACTAATTCAGTTATATGATAACATAGCATCAATACAACTTCTAAAAAGTTTGTAACTCGTAAAAACTTTTTCAAACTTTAGTTCGAAAGTTCTCTAGTGGAAATTTTTAAGAAAAGTCGTAATAGTAAGGTAAGCACTTGTCGGATTCATTATGTTTAAACAAACATCACAAAAACACTTACCTCAACTATATCATTCACTGTCTTTCTTATAATCAATTAAAATATCTTTTTGTAATTACTCCCAACACAATGCTTCACTAACAGCGTATTTGCTTTGCACACCCGCCAGCTTTCTTAGAATGAAAATACTAAACTATGCTATGTTGCAAGTTTAGCAAAGCGAAAGGCACCTCTACAAAAATCCAAACGAAGTACAAGTTGGAAACGAGCAACCGAGTGACCCAAAATAAGCTCTAGTAATGTTGCCATTGTAAAAAACAAAGAAAGCTTGATTATATTTTATTAACTAAAAACAATTATAAAGTAAATATTTTGCACATTTTAGTTGATTAAAAGAAATTATTTTATTTTTTATTTTTTTTAATTACCATTAGTTCCTATTTATGCATCCATTGTACTTCTAGATTTATTTAACCTTGACCTACTTCCATAAAACTTCGTCTCGTGATTTATGTCAACTATGTACATATACGATTTTAAGATTGTTAATAAAAATTTGGACTCAAAAATATTAGAAATCTAATCGTTTATATTACACAGTTTATATAATATAATGTGATTTTAATAAAACTATAACTTAATATTGGCATAGGCTTTTTGTTACATGTAACGCCATCTTTGAAATGACAAGTGTACTGTTTGATGTTTGAAAATAATCCAGTTCAAACTTCAACATAACTACAACATTGCATTTGCCTATAACTATTATTAAGGGCTGGTAACAATACAGTATATTCTATTATCTATAAGTAAAGCTATGAATACACTTCATTCTCCAAAATAAGTGTTAGATGATAATTTCTTTAATGTTTATTTAAAATGTTAAAGCATTCACATTTATACGTCATATAAAATAATAAAGAGGCCAATAATGCAATCTAAAAGTTTTATAAAAAAAATTGTCAGGATTTAAGAACACATTTTTTTGAGGTATCAATTATCATTTAAATTATTAATTATATTACACCAAAGATACAAAATAAAACAAAAAATCTCAAGACATTAAGATGGAACTCATTAAGAAGAAACTATTTATAGATTACTATTAAAATTACAGTCAGTTTCCACTTTTTTAAATAGCAATAATATAAAATACGAAATGGAATGATTTGTCATAAACTGTAAACTAGTTATTCAATACCTTACATTATTATTGCTAATATTATTATAAGTTATTGTAAATTCTCGATTCCGTTTACATTGAATTAAAGAATGGCGGCCTACACATTTTTATTTGCGACATTAATAACTTGGGTGCTTATTTTGATCGTATTCTTTTTTTCTAAACAACAATTCAAAAATGTAGGTATTTCAAAAAGAAAGCCTTGTTTGTCAGTTAAGTATTTAGACTAGATTCAGTGGTTTAAACTAGATACCGATATTATAAAATGTTACTTTTTTTATACCGCCATTTTTTTATCTTTCCTATTTGTCTAAGAAAACTTATACGAAGAACTAATCAATTTTACCATTGTTCGATTTCGATTCTTCTTACTAACTTCGTGAATAGAATATTTATTTTTCTTATATATTATTTTTCTTAATCTAAATTGGGGCTTACTTGTTTTCGTTACGTATAATTTAATAGAATGTCCTTAGTATCTAACAATGAATATTTTTATTATTTTATTATATTAGAACTGATATCTTTGAATATATATATTTTTTAATCTATATAATTAAAAATTTTATTGATCAAAACATGGCTGAAATGTTCATAAGATAGTGACAATTATGTCAAATAAAAATTTAAGATAAAGTCTGTTTTACTTTTTTACGTATTAATTATATTATAGTTTTATGAGTTTACACATTTATATTTTTAAGCTTCACTACTTAATGGTGGAATATTATTAGTTAAATGTTTTTATTGCCGTATGAAAGGTTACCTCTTAAAACTTTATATAGCCCCCTTTTGTTCTTTATTATATTTCGTTATAAAATTAATGTCTTAAAGGGTTCTCGTTTCAATCCCAATAATACACGAAGCAGAATAAGTATAGGTACAATGTAATTATCTATCTTATTAGCACTAAGTAACTGAAGTTAATTTAAATATAGATTTTATAAATATGTTTATTAAGTCTTGAGCCCCTATTCGTTAGAACGAAGCCTACCGGCTCCAGTGGAATGAACCGTTTGAGCGGTATTTCTTTAAACAATCGCTCGGATGCGACTTCGTTATAAAAATCGATAGCATTAGGAAGCCCGTACAAATGAATTATACAATTCTTGCCTGTGTGCGCCTCGGGGCTTTGGTGTGCGAGGAACAAAAAAAAATACAAGTGAAATTCTTGTAATAAAAATCAATCGGAGCGGAGAGAGAAGGCGCCGTGCGGGGCGCCGACTGGTCGGGAGCCCGGAGGTGGCCCCCACGGCCCGCCTCCACTCTTTGCATACCTACATATAGTGCATCTACCCTCCTTACATCAAGCAAACTTTGACAACTTTTTATGTTATTCATAATCATGTTAATAATTAGGCGTATTTTAGTATTTTCAGAGGAAGTACTTATTTTAAATTGAATTTGATTTCAGCTATAAGAATGATAGGAGGCAAGCGGATCGAGCCGCCCGGCCGGTTCCCGGCAAAAAGGCGTTTGTTTTTATTTCTTTGGCGCGGAAAAAAATCAGCACGCGCCGCCCTGCACCTCCTAAACATGCGCCACGCAGCGACGCAGAGTCGGCCGGGTGTGTGCCGAATTCACTTTCATTTGCGACATCCCATCGTCTCCCGAAGGTCACGGTGCATTGCATTGTATCGCGGGACGGTGCATGTGATCGCGGCGGGTGCTGGCGGCGGCCTCCGCTGACCGACTAGGTGAGTTGACTGATTTGGCGCCCTCGTCTCACGTTTATCGCCTCCGCTTTACGCCGTCCTTCGTGTAAAAGACGTGGAAAGTGAATGTTTTCGTATCTCGCGGTATCGGTGACGCGCAGCCGGGACGTGTGACCGTACTCGAGAGGCGGGAATAGAGCGATATGAAGAGAATTGCGAGAGGGTTATACGCGCAACTTACTCACTACTCCTCCTCCGACAGGTGACGGACACTCAAAAATCTACGTTACCGCTTCATGCCTAGAGTCCTTATCTCACTAGTGGTGTTCCCAATTCCCAACGACCATAAAGTTTTGAATTCCCGTCACCGACAATTCGGTGTTTTCGACGTTCAAACTCAAACAAAACAATTTAAGACTCTTAGGTTATGTAAAGTATGCGATTCGAAAAAAGGTAGAATAAAAAAGCTCACTAGACGCTTTGCGTTACTAAGGTGGAAGGGAGAGGGAAACGAGTTTGCACTCTTCGTTTGTGCACCAATCGAGAAAAAATTCAATAAAGCTCGCTTCCTTTTGTCTAATTGCCTATGGAAACCTACTTATAATATGCCGACTGTTCGATCCTCGCGACATTTAGAGAGAAAAATGGAGTACTGTCTTGTAATATCGACTAGCCAACGGGTTTTATTTATCCGTCCTGTTTATCGAATCAAGTATATTATATTTATATTTAAAATTATACAACAATATTTTATTATTTTTAATTATCGAAATTTATATAACTTTTATGAATTATTGAATCTTAGGAAATGCCAGGAACGGGAAGATTTAACGTGAAAAGCGAACCACAATCCGATGAAGAGGACTTTAATTCGCAATACGTGAAGGCATATTTCAAAAATCAGGTGCGTATACATACATAACCTAAAATATTGAAATACTTAACTGAAACTTTGGTAGTATACCTCAAATGTGTTTTTTATGAACAAATTAATGTTTTTTCTTCAGATATCAGACTACCAGCCAATAAAATTAGAAAATATTCAAAGAGACGAGAATGACTCCAACCTGTTACATCAGTTGCAGGTAATTTTCTATATTTTACACACATACATAAGTTTTAAATTGTAAACTTTCATTATTTCAAAATATTTGTCCGTTATAGTTATATAACGAACTGTCCAAATAGTGTTTTTTTTGGTATAAAAACACGATTTAGTTCCTGTTTCTCAGAGAGTTTCATAAAGTATAATGGAAACACCTAGACACGAAACAATTGTTCCGTTTGAGAATCGAACCCGTACCCTTTGACTCAGCTGGCAGGGCAGCAACCGCTGCATCAACCGAACTAAACTCTGACGGTGGAATCATTGTGGTCGATTATTTATTTCCCGTTACCAGTTAGATTATTAAGACAATTTAACAATTGTACCATACCAATATGTAAGGATCTTTGTTTTTACATTTATCCTAGCGTAATTATTGGTTACATATTATAACGGGGGTCGGTATCTAATCGCCTGGCTTACAAACTATTAATCTTGAATTCAGATCAGGATTATGATAGGGTACTAAGACAAAGTAATTTAATATAATATAAACTTCGTTTCAATTAACATAAATAATTAAACAAATTTGATATACAAATAAACGTAATAATAAAATCGGCCAAGTGAGTTTTTTGCTACGTACAATTTAGGGTTCCGTAGTTGATAGATACATAGACATATAAACTCACATACATTTTGTAGATATTATTAAGATAATAATTGTTTAGAATATTATTTTCTATGTTCGAAGATTTAGTCAGCGTTTGCAATATAAGCGCACAAAAATATATATTTTAAGTTAACCTACTATTACTTGCAAATTTGTAAAACCTACTCAGTCGTGGTAGTTTTCCTTTTAAATCCTTTGTAAGGCTACTGCCGTGAATTTTTTCACACGTCTCTGATATAAGACTGAGGATCCTAGACTCTTTTTTTTATTAAAATAGGCATGAAGAGTAAATAATAAAAATTCTATATTTATTAAATTATTATTTTTATTTCTTTGTATACATAAAGTTGCTCTTTTGACAATCAAAGATTAATCCATAAAAAGTTGACTGAGGAGGTTAATCAAAAGGAAAAACATGAATCACTTCGCACATAAGCGACAAATTAGTCCATCTTTTTTGGCACATTGCTTCTCAATATTTATTGCTAATTTCAATTTGGAGATGCCATAGTTTTACACATACGACATATTAATGTTGTTTATCTCTTTCCAAATTCTGGCAACTGCTATTTCTCTTTCAGCTCTTCTTTTCCATTCTTCAATTATAGCTTTCTGTTCCTCTTTCACACTTTATTTTCTCTCTTTTCTGTCAAAACTCATTCAATGTTTTTTTTTATCACCTTATATATTTTTACTTCATCACCATGTTCTTATGGAATTCTTAATATATCCTTACCTTTACCTTTCTTTTTCGATTATGCATTACTTATTTAAATGTTGCTGTTATATATTTAATCCTCTTATACAACATTCATTAACATAACTTTCTGCTGCACTGCATTGCAAACATTCCCTTCTTTTTTACCAGATTTTGGAAGATAATGTTTTCTTGTTCTAAGCATCATCTTCAAGAGAAGTTGTGTATGTTGCGAGAGTAAGATAAGAATCGTAGTCTTTTTCGAGTAATATTTAAAATTTTAGACCTCGTTGATTTTTCTCTTTTTTGTAAGTAAGTCACCTGTCAATATATTATGGTAGTCACTTTTGTTAATGTTGAAGTGTTCATATTCTGTTTTTGAACTACCATTCACTTTCTTAAATCCTTCATTCATTCTTTCCAGACATTCATCTAAATTTCTTCTCTTCCTTTTTTACAAATTGCTTTTTTCCTCTTTTACACTTTAATATATCAAATCCGTATTATACCATTCTGAATGTCTTTCTTTTTATTTGGTAAGAGTAAGTCTATAGTATTTCACTCTATCTCCAATTATGCCTGTCTACCACACCTTTTCCTTTGAATTGTGAAAATACTTCATTCGCTACGCCTCTCATATCATTTGTTATCTCATTTCAATATTCTATCAACAAACAACTCTTTAAACACATTGACATACTCACTTTCTGATATTTTTTTATATTGCTATCTAATATTATCTCCATACCATTTCGTTTTCCATCGTTAATCATTAATATTATCTTCTGTTTCCCTCACTTTAGAAGGCTTCCTCTTTGGCTCTTCTACACAAGCCAGGATTAATTATAATTTTCTTAATACTACTATTGACAAAGATTATAATCTAACAAAACAATAAAAATTCTTGTAGTAACTTTTCCTGTGACGAGCGTTCAAATAAACAGGTAAACCGACAAATAAAGATTATTTAGTTCTGAGTCATGTACTTAAAACATAATAAAGATATTCCTAAAATACACTTATCTACAGTTTTTGTAACATAACTATTTGTATAGATTACAAGAGATATTAAAGGTACGTCATAGATAAGTCATACATACGTAGGGATACATCCGCGCACTACTATATTTTTGGATGTAAGTTTACGAGACTATTGGTCCGGAGTACATTTTTGTAGTATAATTTTATGAGACTAATAGTCCGGATTACATTTTTGAAGTATAACTTTTACGAGACTAACAATCCGGAAAACCATTCAGGGCTCGTTGGAGGAGCTGGCACCGGCCGGGCCGGCCGCCACGCCGGTCAGCGCTCCGCTGCCGGCCCCGCGAGACACTTCGCTCGCCACACTGCAGCCCGCCTCGCACCACGAGGTACAACACAACAACTAACTTTATATTCTTTTTATGCAGCAAACAAGCAGACTGTCCACATAATGCTAAGTGGTTGCCGTTTCCCAAAGAACTGAGAAAGCAAAGAAAAAAAGGGAGACAGACAGTTGGTTTAGAATTTTAGTTGCCGGAGATACCTGACGGAATGGTCATAATCCAATCCAATAACTATTTTTAGCTACTTTATCATATAACTTATACAATTATAAGACGTACTTACAATATGACATAAAATTAGACATCACAAGGTATGGTTATTAAAAAGACCAAAATTTCAGGGAACCTCATTAATCGATAGACATATACAAATGATGAGTGCAAACGAGATTGCGGACTCTTCAGAGTTTGTGCCTCTCATGTCTATTAAGGACGAGCCCACATCAGAGGGAGGTGAGTTATTTGTTCTAAAAAACATTGTTTAGTCCTGGTACTGGTATTAGCCTGACATATGGATATTATTTTCACAGAACAGCCACATCTAAGCGGCGACGACACTAGCGACTCCAGCGGACCGGTGTCGGAACCAGTCCGGGGAGGTCCCAAAACTTGGACGCAACAGGACATGGATAAAGCGTTGGAAGCGCTCCGTAAACACAACATGAGTCTTACCAAGGTGATTTGTATATTTTTAGTGTTTAAATTCTCTAAAGACAAAAAATAATATATTAATTTTAATTCAGGCCTCTGCAACCTACGGCATTCCGTCCACGACTCTTTGGCAGCGAGCTCATCGCCTCGGCATCGACACACCCAAGAAGGAGGGCAGTTCTAAGTCCTGGAGTGAAGCGGACTTACGTGGAGCACTGCATGCGTTACGAGCTGGGGCCATATCTGCCAATAAAGCCAGCAAAGCCTACGGTAAGTTTGCAAATCACTATTATTTTTATTTGTTAAAAATCTACCCCAACCAGCTAAAAATAATGCTCATTCAAATCGTATCTGTAAATAAGATGAAGTAATAGAGTAAAATCAACATAAAGTTCGCGTTGTATTGTACATAGGCAATTCCTTCCAGGCATTCCAAGCAGCACGTTGTACAAGATCGCCCGGCGCGAGGGCATTCGTCTCGCTGCGCCCTTCAACGCGGCCCCCACGTCGTGGCGCCGCGACGACCTGGCCCGGGCGCTCGCGGCCATCCGCGCTGGGGCCGCCTCCGTGCAGCGCGCCGCTGCCACCTACGGCATACCCACAGGTATTAACCGTAATCCGGTATCGCCACCACTTACTGTATAATCACAGGTACCACTCGCCCCCTTCTCCCAACAAAACCGATGGCACCCCCCCTTTCCCCCCCTTTTTAATGAAAACTACGTCGTTGGCTGTGGAAGTCTTCACTTCGCCGCAGTGATTTCCTTACAGTTTTCTACGTCGTGGTAACCTGTAAGGCGAGCATATAAAAATTAGCCTTTTCGCTATGCGATGTTAGTGTGTTATTTGACCTTAAGTACAAGATAGGATAGCCAAAATTTACAATGCTTGCTCGTGTCCGTGAACAAAAACTGAAGTCGACCTGAATGTTTTGAGGATCTGAGGTGAAGTGGGCTGAGGATTAAACGTTTGAACTTATGAATACTCGTTTTTAAACATCAATAGACATTAAAAGATAAAATTATCATGAAATCAGGCGCGGTATGAGATTCCGGATAGTATTTAATTTCATCATTGAAATGTTTGTGTTGTTTGTTAAACTTGACGTCCAGTCCATAATAAGCATGTAGTATTCCATTCCTTGTTTTGCTAAGAAGATAGACGGTAAAACCTTCAGGTAAGAGGGCCAATAACAATTTATACGACCATATTAATATCTGCCCTAAACATACTAAACTTTTGCAACTAGGTAGATAGATATTTCTTTCTAGACTTATATTAAGTTATATACAGGTATTCAAATCTTATTCCAGGAACTCTGTACGGGAGGTGCAAAAGAGAAGGCATAGAGCTGTCCCGTTCTAACCCTACGCCGTGGTCTGAGGACGCTATGGGAGAAGCTTTAGAAGCTGTGAGGTTAGTGTTACTTGAAAATGATTATTATGAAAAAACTTTATTAAAAATAAGGTAGGAGAGGTACAAAAAATAGACTGGTTCCGGACTTTCTTGTGTATACTATTTAATTTATATTTTATAAAGAATTCTGTGACTTGAAGATTTTTTTTTTAATTAACTTGTAGCTTAGCTTACCTAAAAGGAACATCATGTTAATGGTTAATTAGAAAAATAATTAACTAGCTTAATCTAAGATAGGGCCGATTTTAATTAGCATATAAAGAAAAAAAAAATTTTTTTCTAAATATTTTATAAACAGTAAATACTAAGAAAAACTTAAAAACGATATTTTAATTAATATATTGTAGAGTGGGACAGATGTCCATCAATCAAGCGGCCATTCACTACAATCTTCCCTACTCGTCTCTGTACGGGCGCTTCAAGCGCTGCAAATACCCGCCATTACAGGTATGTTTAAGTAGTATACAATAGTATAGTGTAGTCTAGCATTCATAAGAAATTGTAAGCTAAATTTGGGACTATTTTTTTATTGATGTTAATGATTTAACAGCCATCACAAATTGTGTAAATTATTAATCGTTTCAGTCCCAGCCACAACAAGAGCTACCAAAATACGAAAATGAAAATCAACAACAAGACCTATTCTACCAACACGCGCCCACGCACACAGATATACACAATCCGTACATACACGAAATGGGCGATATAGACACATACGCACACATGTATTACTCGCATTGTAATGTTACCAGCTGAGAATACTCGCCCTCCACTGAGGGACAATGACAGCTAATTGTTTGAAGTTACACAGATAATAATTTTAATGAGCTCCGAATACCTGCACTAAATGTACTGAATATATTACGTTTTTTAAGAATGTGTAATAATAACATGTCATTTTTTATCTGTTGCAATTTTAAAGCGTCAGTTTTTGACTTGTGAATTTATTTTTATTTTGTCTTTTAACAATTAAAAAAATATTGATGAAAGTGTTAATTAATTTTAGGATAATAAATAAAAAGGTTTGTGTTTTTTGTTATTATTACGCGATTTATTGATAGTGCTACACCTCGAGGATTGAACAATTTAAATTGTAAGTATAGGTTGACATTTAAACATTACCAATTCATTTTAATTATTACTTTGGTATGCAGTGTTGAAACATTCTTGTAATATAACTTTATACATCTTTATATCAAATGGTTAGTGAACTGATTGTACGTTTATTGCTTCATAATAGTGTAGGTTTTGATAAGCAATACATAGTAATGCTAGATAATACTAACTGCCATATAATTATAATTAGATTCGTAATTAAATAAGTATATTATTAAACATTAAACGTAATTATAATGTTATACATGTATGTATAATTTTAGTAGTAAAATAATTTAAATATTGAAATACACAAATGATTTTTGATCACAAAACGATAATAAATTCTCATTTTATTTGCCAATGTATTATATAATTTAATTGGTTTTTATTGTGTTACAAACAGCAATAAAATAGTATGTATAGTATAATTATGACTTAATTAATTGCTAATAATATTTGAATTTATTGGTCTGTCCATTATTAAAAAATGATATACGTAATTTGTTGTGATATATCATTCAGTGATATGTGTACATGACATCTAAATAGAAGATTTTATTACTAAAAAGACTACTATACTTTTGAGAATATTTTTATTAACAATCAACGCCATCTTGTGTGTTTATTTTGTACTAATACCAATATGTGATGAATGGTAATAAATGTTGTAGGATTTTTAATAGCTTGTTTAATGTTGAAATTCATGACACCAGAGCAGTCAAATATAATAAATGAATCATATTGTTTTTTTGTGTAATATTCGTTTTATATAAACTAAAAGTCCCCTTTTTCAATGTTTAAACTTTTTCTCATTTGCACTTTTGTAGATGAATGTTGTAAAATCAAAGAGAATTGAATTCTGTTTTAAATCAATTCTTAAATTCAGAAAGTGGTATGGTTTACTTTTAAAATGTTATAATACAGTTAGTTAACTTGGTCGTTAATTTGGTTATGTAATAATTTCGTTTTACTGTTAAAATGTTCAAATTAGTAATAAATAATTTTACTGTAAATAATGAACAAAATCTTTTTTATTAAATGTAGACTGATGTTTGTATCTTGCTTTGTGTATTATATTCACCACCTAGAAGATATTATGGGTATATTACAAACACATTATTATACTTTGAATGTTTTTGGTAAACAGAAAATTTAATATACTATAAGGCTCCTGAGTTAGGTATAAACAAAAACAAAATGAATACATAAAAAAGTCACTTTATTTATCTACAGTTAGGATATAAAATAAATTACATGATCATTTATCGGCTGCGGTGTCCGTGTATACATGAACATCCCACTTCTCGTTTATTTTACATTACAATAGAAGGATACAAAATTATTGCACTTCACACGCGACATTAAACATTCCTACACGCCATCATGGATATTAGTACTACTACTAAATAAGAGATGGCAGTGTTAGTTATTATTATTAAACCATAGATGGCGTTACTAGCTTGCGACTGCGCCATCTTTTGTCAACTTACATACTGACGTTTAGAGAGAAATGGCGAATCTTACAAGATCTAAGCGTTACAATAATTATTATTCACGTGGTCTTAATTTACAATCATGAGTCATAATTATCTCTTACTTATATTATGTACAAGGATGACTTAGTGTTTTATATCTAACGTTACTATATAGACACCTTATTTTGAAGTTTAATAATTAAATAATTGTCCCTCAATGCACATTAGTGATTGAATATTGAGCTAATAATTAACATTAAATCAGAATTAAGAGAATTCGTTGTCTTTTAAAACTACCCCATAAAAAGTAGTCAAGATTTATTAAGATATATAAAATTCAGAATCATATCTTTTTAAGGGGCAGTTTTAATAGGACTTTTATTGTGGCAAGTTATCAAATCACTTATATTCATGTTAAGAACAAGTTAGTTCTCACCGTTCACTGGAATATTGTGTTAATCAGATAAATGCCACGTAATGTCTACTTCCGCACGTTTAGTTGTTTCTAAACTGATGCTTGATTTGGTTTATGTTTCAAATGTGTTCCAAAAGTAGACATTTCGTGGCATTTAAGCCGTGTAAAAAGCAATCTACACATGGATATATAGATTAAAGTCTAAGGTGGCCTTCGCTTTTAAGCTTATAAGGCAATCGATCTACCGATTTTGGAAATTTCGAGAAGCGATGCGGGTTCGGACGCCACCGCCGTACTTAACACTATTACGTATATAGGACGCGCCGCCCTCACTACACCGGGTCCGCACGCGTATCACATTATGTATCATTAAAGTCGAGAGTTATCGCGGCTTATATTATTATCGTATCAGTTCACATTATATCATCGAATGGCACATTTTGTTTAAGCGGCACACCAATAAAACTGGTATAGATCTCTTTACGGGATCATGGGATTGAGTTAGGATTCACAGAAAAGAAAAGTGTCTTCACACAGGAAATATGTTGTCACTATTTTCACTTCGTATAGTTAAATATCGGTCCCCTTCACTCGGAATAGTGGAATATATGACGGTCCCTCTGCACAACCGACCTCGATCGAGCTTTATGAGGGAGGCGGCATCACTGCTGGCGTAGTCTAGACCGGGCCGTAATCGGAGAGCGGCTGCTGCGATCGCGCGGAGGGTGCAGTGGCCGGTAGGGATGGCAGCGAGGCGGGCGGAAGAGCGGGCGGGGGAGGCGCTGGGGGCGCGGGGGGCAGCGGGGGCGCGGGCGGGGCGACCGGCCCCGCGGGGGCTCGTCACACGGCGCCCTTGACCAGCGCGCGGTGCGCCGGAGGGGGCGCCCGCCCGCCGCGCCAAACGCGTCGCCACGATTCCAGCGTCTTGCCCGACCAGATCCAGACGCCGGACGTGATGCCCACGGCCAGCGCCATGAAATACTTAAGCATGAGAGCGGAGTAGAGCGGGCGCGGGCCGCACGACGCACCGCACGCCACGCGACGCAGCCACGCCTCGCGCCCGCCAGCCTCGTATGCCAGGCACGCAATTACCACGCCGGCCGGTACGGCGTACAGCACGCTGAACACGCCGATGCGGATCATTAGCTTCTCCAGCTTGTCGGCTTTAGAGCCGGCGCCGATTCCTCCTTGGCGCTTGATGACAGAGCGGATACGGAACAGCGACACGAAGCCGGCGAGCAGGAATGTGGCGCCCAGCGCGAAGTATACAACGAGTGGTGCCAGAACGTACTTCTTGAGGTTCTCGGGCGAGGTGTTTCCCACGTAACACACGCCGGCCACCGGATCGCCGTCCACCGCGCCCGCCAATAGCACGGCCACGGTTTTGGCGGCCGGCACTAACCAAGCCGCCAGATGGTAGTACTGAGCGTGACCGGCGATGGCCTCGTTGCCCCACTTGAGACCGGCCGCTAGGAACCAAGCGAACGACAAAACCACCCACCAAATCGATGACGCCATGCCAAAGAAGTAGACCAAGATGAAAACCAGCGTACAGGCACCGGGTCCGTTAGAGGAGGTCTTTAGCAGCGTGCCGTCACAGGCCACCTCGTCGTGGCCTATCGCCAGACGCGCCAGGTACCCTAGCGCCACCATGAAGTAGCAGGCGGATAGATACACGATAGGGCGCTCGGGATACTTAAAGCGCTGGGAGTCGATGAGAAAGGTGGTGAGCGTCATGAGCGTGGAGGCGGCGCATAGGCCGCCCCACAGCGCGACCCACACGGCCGCGAACTCCTTCTCCTCCCTGGTGAAGAAGGCCCCGCGGCACGGCAGCGCGCAGCCGGGCACGCCGGCCACCGTGGCGCTGGCGTTGTGCAGCGCGCGCACGCTGACGAGGGGCGGCCGGCACGCGCACGCGCACTCGTCGCCGCCCACCTCGCCCGGGCTCGCAGCCGGGCCGCTTTCGCAGTTTTTTGAATCCTTGCAGTTCTTGTAGGGGCGACGAGGGGGTGGGCGCGGGGGCTCGGGTTCCTGTGCGCGATCCGGCTCCTCCATGCAGAGGTGCTCGGAGTCTCCACCCATGCGCGGCAATTTCTCGCAGGCCATACGCTCGGGCCACTGGAATCCGTACTTCTGCATGAGCGGCGCACAGCCCGCTCTCGCGCGTTCGCACACGCTACGGCACGCCGGAAGTGGTTTAGGGTAGTCTTCGATACATATCGGTGTGTAGACGGAGCATAAGAAAAATTTCAGATCAGCGGAGCATTTGATTTCAACGAGGGGCCAGTATTGATGGACCTGAAATAATAAAAAAAGAAGTTGGTAACAATGACAAAATAATGGGATCAAAGAAATAAACCAGCATAAAATATAAACGATCGATAGGTCTATACCTCCAGGCCTGCCTCGTCTTGCGTGTCGTGGTCGAGCGCGTTCGGGAAGGAGGTAAGGTTGTACCCGATGCCGCGGCACATAGGGATGGTGATCTCCTCGCAGCGCGGCTGCAGCGCCCGGGCGCCCGCCAGCGCGAGCGCCAGCACCACCACGTGCCACATCATATTCACTGCTGTAACCGCATCTGAAACAAAACGATTAGATTAGAATTTTATTTTAATACAAAATTCGCAAATACCTAATTAGTTCACTATCATATTAGTTAGTTACACTTAAAATTTTAGTAACCCGTCCAACTTCAAAGTTTAAAATAAACCATTTAAATATAAAAAACAGGACTGAATTTAGACAACATTACTAAGTACTATGATAATATTACTTTAACCGATCCATTCCACGCTTCGATATTGTCACTTTATAGCTCGTTTAGCGTGAATATATTTTAACTTTTACTACACCCAATATTTTTAATATATTAAATTTTATAGTAAACATAGATCGATATTTTAATGTGTTTTGGTGTGTGGCCGACCTTTGTATGTAATTTTTAACTTTTAACTTTTAGGATATTTTAGGAATAATTATGTTTAATTGCATAAAAATCAACATCACATCGCTCAAAACATTTTGTAATTCTTGTCACATTAAAACTAATTTGACGAATGTAACTTGCAATTATACCTTCAAAAGTATTTATTCAAATAATACTAACTTAACTATATATTTATTCGACAAAAACAGGATATTATATATATTATAGTATTAATAATGTATTTTTTTGAACGTTATTTTATTTAATGTTTTAAAATTAATTATAGACAAACTTTAATTAATATCAATTAAAGTATCTTAACAGAAAGAAGAAAGTCTAGTTAGCATTAATTAGCTGATATTTAATAAGAACTCAGAAAGCACGACATGAATACGAAAACATTGATTTATATTCCACCAATTCTTGGACATTTTTAAATAGCAGAAGCAGGCAAGAAATAAGGGCACGCACTTGACGCAGGTTCGTCGGACGCGTTTTAATTATGGGCCCACTTCATTATTCAATTTTAAGCGCGCTATTTGACCTCAAAAATAGCGAGCTAACAGCTCACTAACAGCCTTTCCACTATGCGATGTTAGTATGCTAGTTCACCTAGCGTTTGGTAGATTGGTTAATGAAATGACACTATTAGTTAAACTTAAATTACCCATTTATTTGTCGGAACACGTGCTAGTGAAATATCCAGAAGACGGCTTCAAAGCCATAAGATATTGTACAATAGCCTTTATTGTACATTATTAAGGTTCACAGGAACATAACTGCATTATTTTACTTTATAGGATGATGGTATGCGGTAGATCATACATATAAGGAATGGGTAACAGGGGGTAACAGGTTTGTTGGTAGCTTAATAGCATTTTAATTGATAATTAAGAAGAAATATGGAAATACAAAATATATTTTCTTCTGAAATATGCAAATTAACATTAAACATGCTTGATAAATGTTTCTTTTAAGGAACATTGGCATCTGTTTCGTTTATATAATTTGGAAAATTTGTTAATAAGAAAATTACTCTTATCCCTAACATAAGTATTGTCTAATAATTATATTTCTGTATGTATGACGTTGTGTGTGTTGTTGTGTTTTAACGACAATATCGACACATGGTAATAATTTAATTTTTAATAACCGTTAAGTTTAAAAAATGCCATCCGTGTCTGATATGTTTGTATTAAAGTAAGATGAAAGATTTTATGACCGAATCGAGTTATTTAATGACTGACATCAAAGTTTGTTGAAACAGTTTCAGATCTTGACATAGCTGTTAAAAGTCTATTAAATATAAGTCAATGTTATAATTCTAATCCAGTATCTAGTGAATAACCTCGGCACGGCTGACGCCAGTTATTCATACTGATTTGAATGGTATGACTGGATCCATATCGACGCTCGCATAATAAACAATGCTTTTAATTGTAAAACTCGCTGTGCCCGCACTACTTAAGTCGTAAATGGGCGTGGTTACATTTACAGCGGTATTATAACAATTAGAAACCTTTAGTATTAAAGGGAGGTCTGCAACACCAAATAAATGTTTGTGCTGGTATTTTATTTCTGGAATGATGTAATGAAACGTTAACTGGTAATCATAAAACAGATAAAAAATATATTTTTTCAATAATAATTAACATTATAATAGTAAGGATCTCATTATTACGAAATGAACCACTTAGGCCTGCAAATATTTTATTTTTCGAGTATGCATAAAAACTTGTACAAAAGAATTTCTTAAATATCAGTGTTTCATATCTCGAGAGAAAATTGTTAAAATTTTAATCTCCACATTATTTGCACGAGATAGCCGAGAGAGATAAGGTATGAATGTCACTTACTTTTTTGGCTGCAGTCAAAAACAAGAGTCAATTGGCGTTGGATGATGTTTTAAGATAAATATCAATGTTATGCTATGTTAATGGAAAGATAAGATTGAACATACATTTATTTTCAACTTACATTTGATTGAACGAAATTTATTTTCAATTTATATTCGTTTATATTTCATTTAAATGAAAATATATTTATCTAGTAAATTAATGAAGCATATTGTATTGACACAGTTGTGATAGTTATGGTATAAACATTCTCCGTACATGTATTGTACATATAACTGACATCTATATATCTATATATTTGTTCTCCGAGTTAAATTGTTAGTTCCGCTGGTAGTGAGGCCACGACCACATGTTCCATAGTTCAGTGAGAGCCACAGTTTATTCCCGTTTAGTGGAAATAGTAATAGGCGTTGGTTTTGCGAGATTTTATTGCTGGAACGTGTCGCACGCTCCGCTTCGAGTTATGGTTGTTTTACTCCTATACCAATTGTTCCCATATCGATGAAAAGGCATACGAATCCATGAGAATCGAGGTATTATATGGTATTAATATTGTAATACTTCGATGAATGGAAGGTTGGATTTTATTTTATACATTTCGATAAATCTGAACATGTTTCTCTTTATCATTTTCACAGTTCTGTTTAATTATTATTTTGAATGTTACAGAGTGTAATGTAATAGTATAAGGCATAATGAGCCTAGTCTCAAGACTCAATGCTAATAAAATAATAATAGCTAGGTTACAATCTCCATGGAGTTTCCTGTCGATTCTTCTTCTCCTGTCGATTCTTCTTCGTGGACCAAAATTTGGAATCGTAAAACTAGAACCAGTATTTCATTGAAACTTAAGCGGAAAGACCAATAAATCTTGCTGCATTTAGTTCGTAGTATATATGGAAAGGTTGCCACACTGTGTTAGTTATAGAGTGACATTTTAGATCATTTTTCACTCCTCACCGTCGTTACTAATATGGTGTGTATTTGTGAGGTTGACGTTCTAATATATAACTATATGTACTCAACTGAGTTAGTATACGTTTAAGTAAAATCTATAAAAGAAAACTATATTGGAATACAATAATATCATATACTAGTTTTTAGGCGGGATTTTTTTTGGTTTTTATGCGGTTTTTACGCTTTCAAATCTACATCGGGTATAAGGTTCCAAAACTATTGTGGTGTATAAGCTATATTACTGTAAAATGTCATCCAAATCCGTTCAGTGCTTTTTGTTTCTTTTACATATTTTTGGATTTATATATTATATTTTTGTATTATACAAAAATACTATATATTTTAGATTCATTTCCATATCAAGTAATGTAAAATGCACTCGAGAAGTTCGTTTACAAAATGATAAGAGATTAAAATGACAGATTATTATGAACACGGATTGAGTGCATGTTTGTATACATCCATTTATATGTATATATTATCTGTTGGTGCTTTATATGTTTAATATTGAAAAACACTCAAAATAACTATAATATAAGTAACATTTCAGTGCTCTTAATATTTCGATTACCCTTTTCGCTTAGTCACCAGAATTTCCCTGTCATTTGGCCTTTTGGGGTTAAAAACATTGAACATGCGTGAGACAACGAATCTAGGGTTTGATTGTCGCGTGCTGACCCACAGTTTCCTTTACTTCCTGTTTTTGAGGCATTTTTTATCTTCCAACATAAAATAGGCGAAGAACGTCTTGTATAATTTATTTTATCGTCTCGTTTGAGATACTTTATTGTTTTTATCGAGGTACTTGTGGTGTTTGTAATAACATTCAAATGAGATTGAATTTTTTAAGTTAATTATCGACAACGAAAAAACAATACAATGATTTAATCTTACATTCTTATAACGGAGTAGTAAAGACATTTGAAACTGGGAATATAAAGAACTACACATTCTAACATATGAGGTGTGGTTAGGTTTATTATTATTTGCGGTTCCTCCTCCCGTCCATAGGAAACTACTAAGGTCGTAAAGTCGTCGGTTTATGGGCGATGCTATCCTGTATGGATGTCACTATCTCTCCATAGTCTGGATAGCAAACAAGAACTGCAAGTCACTTGTAGGTATACAAAACAATTTTAAAACGAAAATATATTTGATATCCAATTTCTCGAACGCTAGTTCAATTAGCATAGTAACATCGCATAGTTGGAAAGCGTTTGGTGGAAACCTCAACTTTATTTTTGAGGTCAAACAGTGAGCTTAATATTAAATAATGAATGGGACCCATATGTCTTTTTTTTAAATATAAATCTCTCAAACAGAAAACCGAAACATGTTGAATAGATTTGTAGTTCTTTTAAAATAGTAAAAGACTTTGGTAACAAAAAATGACGATTTGCGGTCATTGGCAGATCTCTCCTACCGGTATTTATGTCACGTTTCTAAAGAATAGTCTTTTTTTCTTAATATTATTCACGTTTAAATTATTATTATCGTTATTTTCGTATTTAATATGAATGACGGACGAAATACTGCTTCGTATAGACATTGTGAACTATTGGCTATTGAGTCATGAGTTATTCTCGATTAATTGCGTATTATGGGATACGTGATTAGCATCGCGTACATTTTTCCTGTGAACGAACGTGGAATACGAATACAATACTCCGTTCATGGCTTCATATCAATAGACGATTGTATCCCGTGTTGTATGATAGTTATAATTAACATTATTATGAATGTTGTCGTAAGATAAACAGTGAAAGAAAGGAAAAGATACAAAAAGAAAGGAATGAGAAATAAGTTTAATGGAACATGATATTTTAGTAAAATTATATAAAATCGAATTTGTAATTCTCAATTAAGATTTCAGGTATATATCAAAGTTGTATAATAATTTTGGTTATTCCTTATCGAGTTGAAGAAACTAACTTTTAATTGGCAATCACACTGTCCCGTCTCATATTGTTTCATCATTTCTTGATCAGTCAATTTTCCGCACCGCGTATCAATCCTGGGGTGAGTCGGTAGTATAATGACCTTAATTTATGTACTTCTGTATTAACAAATTGGATCTTGTTATTTACAATATATACATATATATTTTAAAGATACTTAAGTTAGCTATCATATTATTAACTAGCTTTGCCCACGACTTCCATCGCTCGGAATGTTTTTTTTTAATAAAAAGAACCTAAATTACGCTTTATAATATCAGTTATCCGCCAGTGAAAGTTCTTCTAAATCGGTCTAGTCGTTTCAGAGATGAGCAGAAACAGACAGACAGATAGAAAGACTTTAATAACTGTTTTTTTTAAAGTAAGTATGATATATACTCTCATATGCATTCAGTGAAAAGCAAATTTATATGTATAGAGGTATATAAGATATTTATATTTCAATAAGGACACTTTAATGTATTTTATTGTCAATACAATTGAAAATAAAATAAATGTGTTTACTGTTTGCTTTCTAATAATAAGTCTTCGCAAATTTTGCAAGTTGTAAAATTATATTATGTATTATAACAAATGTTGAAAATGCCGACTTGCCGGATATTTGAATACGACAATAAATTTAAATAAAACAGAGTAACTATTCTCGGACGATTATTTTTTGCTAAACCTCATAAAACTACAGAAATAATAATAAATATTCGCAACCTTGTAATTCTTGGCGTATTGTTTTAAATTTTTTCTGTCGGTGATTTTGAGAAAATATCAATTTGTAAGTGTCATTGTTATTGGAATGTTATAAAAAATGGTTTGGTATAAAAAAATGTGAGCCACGTCCGAGGAGTTATCTTTAGATGAATCTAAGAATATCTTTAAAATAGTCAGGTGGCATCACATAGGTATACGTGACAACGAAATGCCTCGGCACTCGAAACTATGAGAATAAAATTTTTGTATATTCGTTAAATTTTAATACATATCCTATCTTAAAATGTAGCATCGTTTTTAAAACGGAATATTTTCTTGTATTATTTTCGTGGGATCGTGTCAGTGACACTTTATTTTTGGCGCCGAGACAAAGCAGACATTTCTGTGGATTTTTTACTGATTGACAAATCTCGAACAAACTTCATGCGAGTTTGGAATGTGTTATTAATTTCTTATATAGTTATATAAATTAAGATATAACTAACGGTCAATAAAAGTATTCAACAGTGCTAGTCCGAAAGCGTCGCTAGAAATGTCATTCCCTTTTGTTTCAAAACGGGGGCCTTTTTTAGTATCGATCCCTCGCAGGTAACCGGGAGCGGATGATTTATTACCGGCTTGTTTGTTCAAATAATCGATCTGGCATATACAAAAACAGACGATTATATGCTTTAATGATATAAATTTAAGGGTCCTTTTAGTTTACATTATAGGTCGCATCTCGGCTTAATGGCAGGCTAAAATACCACGTGTGCAACGATATTTATAAAAGGAGAACTCGCTAAATTTCAATGGGAATTTATCGCGGGAGTGAATCGAAGCGTCGGTGTGAGGTCGAATTTTGTGGTTCACTTCGCTTGTTACGTGCATTGTTGTATTTAATAGTTCATGATTATTATACTTTAAATAAATCTTAAATGTCACTCAAATACATACACAGACCAATAAATACAGCAACTTGGTGATTTAATTGAAAAAAAAACCTCTCGAAACGGCTGACAAAGTTCCCGTTATTATAAATAGTGAGGGTCAAAAGGACTAAGAATGATATTAATGGTGTAAGGGAAGGCATTGGGGTGGTTTAATCGCGGACCGCTCCCCCAACAAAGCGTACAAACGCGGGAAGCCAGTGGAAATGTTCAAAATGTTTAAAACATTTAGTTGTAGTATTTAAATCAATAAAAACGATAAACTAATCGATACATGTTAAGGTATAACAATTTATATTGACATCGTAACAACAGTAGCAGCAGATATCGAACGAAATCTTTTACAATATTTACATAACACAATAGTAATATATTATTGAATGTTTTATAACTCAAACGTACTCGTAGTATCAGTAACGGTGTAGTTACAAGGCATAGCGTGTACCAGATTGCGAGATAACACTGATAAGGTTATCACGTACGAAAATTTTCTTTATCGTCGACTCGAGTGTACACTAAAGTATTCCCGTATACTCACACACACATATGTAAAAACATATATATAAAAAAAATATATATTGAAGTTAATTTTTATACAAAATTTTTGACGTTTGAAAACGAGTTTGTAGTTAATATTACAAATATATTCAAAATAGTTTTGTGATAATTCTATAATATTTTAAGGATTTAATATCGAGTGGAGTGGATTTTTGTTTTGAAGTGTCCAAAGTAATCAATAACACATGTAAGGCGACGTGATAAGGTATCATTGATGGATGGACCACCGTTTAATTACGACACTATCTGTATCGAGTTGATGATTTATTGATATTGTTTCATAGATACGATACCCTAATATAAACATTTAATTTATATCATTGCTTGATAATTGTCTAGGGATATAATTCAAATAGCAGCTGGCGGGAATGGCTACTGTGCTGTGGTTATGTTTAAGATTAAGATCACGATACATAAATATTAAACTAATTAAAATACATTAAATGTAAATGAATTGTCCTAGATAATCGTTTATTGAACATTATTATCACAATTGTTACAAATCAACGAACTAACTGTCTGACAATTTGAGATCAAAATACATATTTAATAATAACATATTTCGAAACCTATATTATATGAAATTTAAAATTAATTTTATTATATATTTTTAATTTAATAAATTCAAATCAAGCCATTATTTATCGAGTTTATAAAAAATTGTTTGAAATTGAATTGTTTGTCGAGTATTTTATATTCTATCCTAAAACAATATAGTGTTAATCTTGTTTGGTTTTAAATTGAATAAGAATGTATAGATAGGAGTCCATTGAGAATATTATAAACAAACACACATGTTGTGACTTATCGTGTGTGTATAAAACAAGACCGTTACTGTCGGTCGGTGCGGAGATTATATCTAAGTATGAAGTATTCTTCAATATATTATTGAAATTATGATATGATTGACGAAATCTCATATTCAAAGTTTTTAACGAACAAATAATAAATGTATAAAATAAACACATTTAATATAAAAAATATTTTTAAAATGATATGCCTACTTAACATAATCAAACAAGAATCATAAATCAGTTGTAAAGTGTAAAAAATGTTAATTCAATAGGCGTGGGTACATCTAGTTTGGACTCACCGGGTGGCCTCGTCTATATACAGACAGACATCAAACCACATTATGTATAAGGTTTTAATGACTGGCTTTTTAAACATTGAATTATACAAAATGGTTTATAATTTGTTTTGTAATATCAATCTGAATTAATGTTGCTGACGTGAACCAAATACTGAGAAACAAGCCTTGTATATAACTTTGGCTCTAGTTGAGTTACTTTGAGTGGCATTTTTGGTTTGTTTCTATGCATTCATAACAATATCCAATCTATCGTAAGCTACCAAGTAGCATACTAACATCGTATAATGTAGGGAGCTATTAGAACACTTATGATTGGTGAACACCTTCTTGCTAACTGTAGGGTGAAACAGTGCCCTTAAAATTGAATAAGTCAATGTTTGGAAGCATCCAAATTTGTCGAATCCAGAGATATTGTTTTAATTTTAATTAAATAATTATAAATGTATTAAATGTAACCCGGTTATAGCTGTTACTAGAATATTTTACATATAAGATTAAATGCCAAGTACTATGAGGTAAATATAAGACTTCTATATACCTAAATTGTCTAACTTTAACATTTTTAATCATAATGTTTTTGTTTTCTCCGGACGATTCATTGTTGTTTTATTTCACCTGCAGACTGCATTGTTAATAAGCTTTGCTTGTACCGTCCTTATTCATTAATTTGTAGAATACACCTTAAAAAAATATATATATATATCTTGTTTTTGATATTTATATATTCTTTCAATTATTATTTCAATATCTTATTTATGTGTAAATTTTTTTCCTGTGTCTATACTGAATGACTTATAAACTAAAGACATGGTATGATTAATAATTTAAAATTCCATATTGATTTATGTTATAGCGAGTCTGACAAACCCATAATAGTCCTGGGAACATGATTACTGTAGCAAAAACATAAATTAAATTTGTAAAATAATTCTAAATTTATAGTAAGTTAAAGTTAAAATCTTCAGACAAAACAGAGGTTACCAACATTTTAAATAGTGTAAAGTTACATTATCGTTCTCGCGACTGTTATAATATCACAATACTATGGAAGAGCGCTTTGCCTCCACAGGGTTGTCACAATGCAAATGAAAAACGTAAACCGACAGTGGATTTATGCGCGTACAAATTTGTAAATAGCTCCATATTTGATACAAAACACATTGTGTGTCCGTGTTATCCGTACAGTTTGTTCTGCGGTCGTTCAACCGGCTTTATATCCGCTCAAATAAGCACTAAATGAGTTTAATGCGTTTCTCTTGTAATTAGTAGGTGTTAGGTAATGTGAAACAGAGTTACGGAGTAACGTGTAAGCGCCCACGCACCACAAACAACGATTGTTATTATTGGGTTCAAGCGCAAGCAACCCTATTAATACTGAACGGGATTTTACGGTATTTATTTTACTGTTCCTAATGTATTGTTTTTGCACATTTATAACTATTGCCAAATAAATTAATGGCTTGAAACTGAATTTTGTGGGATGTCAAAATTATTTTATATCAAGAATTTAATAGAATATTCTGTGTATTACTACGAATTTAGCATTTCTATTTATCTTATATCTGAAAACTATATTATTACGAACAAACTGCCACTCGTAATTTTACGCATAATCCTTCTGAACGAATACCATTTGAAAAACGAAAAGAGACAAAAATTTTAGTAGAATACAGTAATTTCATAAGTGACTTATTGAGTCATATATTACATAAATTAAACATATATAATTGACAGGAAGGTGCAGGGAGAGTTGTGGTACTAAATAAAGTCATGACTCACTGTGGGTAGTTAGTTATTTTCGACTTGCAAATGAGAAAGCATCGGTACGGCTAGCTTCAGGTGGCAAGTGCATTGCACTGTGTTGTATGTAGTCTTGTTTATTTCTCCTCCGCGTCCGGTGGTTGGACATAAACAGATTTTATTTACCCACGGGAGATAAGGTGGGTGTTGAATTTTGAATATCTTGAAATCCGTTTATTGCCAGATTTTATGTTCTAATATAATATTGAGTATTCATGTGGGTATTTTAAAGTATGATGTTATAATAAGGTAAAATAAACAATATATAGTTATATAAATAATTCTAATAAATAGTTCATTACGATTGAATGAATCGAGAGTCATTACAATTTTAATAATTATTAAATAATAATTTTAATGTGTGTCTGTTTATGTTTCTCGGAATCTACTCTGTTATTTTGTGAATCTGTTTTATGTCAGTAAGAATTATTTATTTCTTATTATTACGTTTTTTGTTCACGTAACACCGAAGTATTTTTTTATTCATGAATAATATTTGTAACATAAAAAAAAATATTAACATTATAAAAACAAAAAAACTGTTATATTGTAATCTTCCGCTAAATGGAACAATATTAGATTAATGCTTTAATTATTTCGTATTGATTTCTAAACAAATGTTATAGAATAATAATTTTGGTTTAGCCTATTTATAGCTGTAAAGAATTCTTGACCTTCCAGAGCCGAATGACGAATATATTGTAATCGTTTAAAAAACATGTATCATTGCAAGATATTAGTGGCTTATATCACAAAAAAAAAACGCGAACGACACTTATCGGCACCAAATAAATCCCGCCTTATCAAAAATACGTCAAATCAATATTTGATAACTTACCGCTTTGCACCGTGCAGCCGTTCGGTGCCACTACACTTCACTATACTTCACACCAACTTCACCGTCTCCTCAAATACCTAATTGAATACATGTTATCATTTAAAAGTATCGATCAGTCACACGCGTTGGAGCCGTTCTCGACGACGCGTATATTTTTACATTCGAGTCAGAAGATTTCTTGTAGATGACGGCAAAGATTTCACACGACAGACGAATAACTTAAGAAATCTTTCGTCGACACTTCTTTGGTTATTAACGGGTAAGCCACAGTCAGCTGAGCGATTGTTCCAAACAAATGATATCGATAGTTATAGTATACACACACAATAAACACGTCTAAACGCCGCGACGTGCGGAGAGGGACTGATTCGCTAGACTGAGACTGACTGAGACAAGTGAATGAACGAGGGAGTGCGGGATATGGAGAGGGGCGGGGGAGTCGACACAGATACTTCACATCCCTCACCAATAGATGGCGTTATGCATCTAAAGTCTAAAACTGCGATCCTTTGAGATGTTCTAAATAATTATGGAAGCAGCATTCGCCCGTGTACTCGAATTAGGGAAGCGTTTTTAAATTAACGCAGTCAAACGTTTGCTCGTGTACTCCACGCTTTATCGAATCCGCTCCTTGAATATCCGGAATTAATTCAGTCGAATGGAATAGAATAAATTCGTCTTCGATGGAAATTAGTGTGTACATTGCAATTCTATGGAGTAAATTATTGAGAATGTATAAAATTCTATCAAGGATTAGATTAAATCTGAAATCGAAAAAAAATCTATTAAACTTAACAGAAGTCTATAAAATGTGAGATCAATGAAGAAAGTCTGATTACTTTGAGAGATATTAAGGGGTCGCCGGTTATACTTTTATCTTCCTTCTCGATACCTACTTGTAGGTACTTAAAGTGTTTGTAAAAAATATTAACTAAAACTTCGTAGGTAACTAATATAACTTTATGAGTTCTCTTTCTAATAAATGTGTTGATATAATTAGGAGTAATAAAACAATATTATATTTTAGATGTTATTGTTATGCGAATTAATTACGTTTTTTTATCTATATTTAAATTATGAAGTTACAATACGAAAAACTACAATAATTGTATTATAATTCAAACAATAAATTTACATTATTTCGTAATTCACAATGGATGATATTTATTGTTATAACAATAATGGAACTGGAAAGTCCAGTCAATTATAAACATTAAAAGTACATTTTGAACTATAAATCTCGTTAAACTAGAAAGTGAATTAACATATTAATATTTTTTTCTATTGTTTTTCTCCCTTTTTAATAACACCATTTTTTATCTGTAATACTTAGTAGTGTGTATTTACTGTTATTATTATTCAAACCTATTTCATGATACATAGTGTATATAAATAACGAATACCAGTTCCAGTGAAGTATTTTCATCTCGTTATCCTGTATCGGGCGTCATCATAATTGATTTACTCTGTGCCCACAATAAATCAGCGCGCTATCTGTCCTATCGCCACTCTATTGTTTATGGTCGTATATCATATGTCATAATACATAGACAATTAAATGCGGGAATGTTTATTTAAATATTTTATGGCATTATATTTATATGTATTTTTTTATTAAGAGTTATCCATTTTTTTTTATTCTTTATTGTCTGTTAATTAACTTGATATTATGTTTTAAAATTGTTTGTATTAAGGTTTAATTGCGGCAAAAATTGTCAGACATTTTATAAATATATATCAGCTATAACTCTTAAAGTAATTGTTATTGTGATAAAAAGTGCAAACTCCAAGCAATAACTTTAAAGTGATTTCTCGGTGAATGCTCTTGTTATTGAGTATTATCTGTTAGGGTCAAAATAAATGTTTATTATTTAGGTATTCTTGGTTTCATTTGTTTATTATTATTGTAGTTTTAGTACATAAGTATTGAAACGTTATGTTACGAGGTGGTTATATATAAAAATCTAGACATAATTGTGGCAACCCTGGTTAAAATGGTGACCCTTCAAGCAACCCTTGAGGTACAAGAGAATTCCTTACGCACCTTTAATTACGCCGTCTCTACAACCCGAGAACAACAAGTTGTTGTAAGATTGTTCTTTACCCTCACTTATCCTACATCTCGCTGTTAAATGTAGTGTCTATGTAAAAGATATATCATTTATACATTTATAGGAGTACAGCAGACGCAAAAGTGCCAGGAGATGATAACCAAAGTGCAAGAGATAGGTACAGTCTCGAACACTCAAAATGCATATATACCTCTTGTGACAATAGCAGTGGGCGCTCGTGGGCGCGATATTACAGCTCCTATACATTACCGCTGAGTACTGTTGTGAAGACAAGTCTTATTGACATTTTATTTTAAGAATACATACATATAAAGTTTTCTGTTAAAGGATAAAATTACATTTAATAAATGTAATGTATGCCTTTATAAGTATGATCATTTAAACGTATTTATAAGATGGATTGACATTTCGAAGTGCTTTTCTAATCTCCAGACAGGTAACCGACACCGTAATCCCTAAATCCCTCGGCTGTTCATTGTCAGATTGAATGTTAATGTTTTAAAGATATAATTACTTTTAAGCTTATATTTTATATGTAATATTAAAATATAAATACATAGGAAAAAAGATATTATCAGATGATGGGAGGTTATTATCTATTTTTTGGGTTTGGATGAGTAGATATCTTACGTACTTATAGTACGAGAAAGAAAACAAAGGTTGCAGACATCATTGTTATTGGTAAAGTGATGATGATGTGAGGATGAAGGCTGGTCTTCAAAGCGTTTCAAAGGATGGAAAACTAATAGGTTATCGAGTAAACGTTATTCTGTAAGCTGTAGAATAGACGGTTACATGGTTGAATGGATGCAATTTGAGGAAGGTTTGTCGAACTGTCCGTATAACCAAAAAGGATAATTGGTTTTTGATTATTCTAATACGTTTTCCACGCAATAGTCCGCTGAGTGCAAGTTCATTTCTAATAATGTCTGGCCACGAACGGACAAAACAAACACATTCATATTAAATGTGTTTCGCTAGCTTTACTGAATGTCGTGTTTGTTGTTTGTTACTTGTATGTCTGTTGCTATCATAATATAGATTTAACTTTATGAAAATGTAGATACATCTATTTGTTTATCGTGGACTTATTGCAATATATATCAATAGAATAGCAAGCAAGTGGAAGAGAGAGAGAGAGAGAAGAGATTAATGTTACAGGACGAACGTTTCATACAATTTATGTATTTATAATAAGTTTTTTTGACAGAAAAAAATTCAATTTTCCAATTTAATTTCATTAAGCCATAAACGTTATCTTCATTAAAGCAAATAGATTTCTAAGTCCCAAACAATAAAGTACCGAGTTACTCAAACAATCGCTTCGTTCTCATTAGCTATTATTATATGAAGCACAAATCAATTTTAATAGCCTCTAAAACAATATTTTAAGCAATAAATTTCGGTTAATAGCGTTATTGGAAACACGTTTTAAGTAAGCCATTATACTGAAGATACAATTAAATATAGATTATAACAGTTATTATTTAAATTAATTACACATCTAAAATTAAATTGAAATTTATTATATTGTATTGTAAATTTAACCAAATATCAAATAGGAAGTAATTTCCTAATAAAATGTTATGCAACTTATACAACTATTACTTAAACGTCAAAGCTTTTTGGGATAAAAATATATATCAATATAAAGAAAATAGAATCATCGTTTGTGTTTTGACATTTAGGTTATTATTATTATTAAGCTTAGTATTACTGATAAATGATATTGGCTCTTGATTATGTGGAAGGGGCTTAACCATAAGTGAGCTTTGGCTTAACATCTGGATGTCAGCGGAAGAGAATTTTTTTGAGTGGTGAATGTTTTATGTTAGGTTAGGAACCTGTTTAATATTGAAGAATCGTCTGTTTGAGGTATTATATCTTATTTCTTAGATATTTACTTCTGTATAAATATATGAGTGATCATTTAAGATTAAAATACTTTCGATTTGACTGTCTTTATGAGAGCTGTGGTTTGAATTTAATATTTTAATAAAGCTTATTATAATAAAGTTAACAAAAATAACTAATTTCAACCATTTATTTTACTAATGTTGTCAATTTGTCATCAAATATTCGAGTTATTATTTAAATAAAAGAAATAACTGAGACATTCTTTTTAAATGTAGCTTGAAATTTTTAAAGACAACGTGAACAAAAAACAACCACCGAAAGAAAAATCCACAGAGATTTATGTTCTGGGTGCGGGTTGTAAATCTCTTTGATGCGACATTTTGGTTAGCTTTGACGTAAATTATAATCTTACTAATTCACCTATTATAGTTATATAAGAACTAATTAGGTTTAAAGTAAAAAATTAAGAAATCATATAGTTTCTAGTTAACTTAAGAAATATTTGCAATTACTAAGTACTTCTAGATTAAGTTTTAAGGTGTGTATACACTATAGCACCTGTAGCTCCATGTAAATGTTTCTGAATATGGTATATATATTACGGATAACAGGTTAGTACACAGTGAATAACACCTTTATAATTTAAATAAATTGACAGTGTTCATAATATTTATTCATATGTATACATCATAGATTAATAAACAGAATTATATAGAGAAGGCAATACAATTAACTACATTACTATTTTAAAGCTCATTTAAATGAAAATATATTTTTATGACCTATATATGACTTTCAATTTTTGTGACCTAAGTATGACTTTATTGTGACTGCTGTAAATTATATTACTGTTTTGGTAATAAATATAATATTAATTAAATAATACGAATGTAACTTTATACGCGTGGGTCGGAATCGATCCCACGATCAGTTTGACACCTCGTCACTTGTAACCTGTAACTATAGATTAAAAATAATTTTGTAATACAATAAAAAACAAAGGAAAAAATTGAATTTAAAACAATTATATTTAATGTAGTTAAACGCTATTATGAGAATCAGCTGTCAATATTATAATAATAAGATAATTATTAAACGTTCCTGACGTATAGTTAAATAAAAAGTATAATATATGTACAATTGTTAAATAAAGTTTACGAAATCTACAATTAAAATTACAGAATAAACAAATAGAGAATAATTGATACGGACAGTTGTGTGCGTAAAAAGGTCTCTAATTACGTATTTATATGTTAATATAATTAAAAATTACTCATTAATATTATGTTATAGTATTTTGAATCGTAATGTAATTGTAGGATGGTACAATTTCGCTTAAATAAACCACCAGCTGCTATTAGTGTACCGTATATGGTGTAACATTTGTAAGCTAATGCTAAACACAGCTGGAGTTTTTGAGACTACCTTGAAATAAAACGTGACATATTCATATTAATGGGATATCACTAAATTATTTTCGTACGATACAGTAAGTGCATTTCACATTGACTGGTTCAAAAGATTATATATTTTTGGCAATTAATAACATATAATGTTTTAATGAAATTTGTAGTTCATTTAAAAAAAACTTGAATGAAATATAAAATTTCTTAATTTTTTGTTAGTATTTAAAAGAATACCATTTATCGTCATATTTAATCATGGCACATGTAGAGCAAGTTAATTAAAGACGACCCTAAAGCCTTCTGGCGTACTAACTCTACTGTAGAGCTGTAATCGGTATAGAATAATCATAGAGTTAGCACAGCTCGGCTCTTATTAAGGAGCTTTCATTCGGTCAATTAGATGCTTTGAGTGTGTCCTCATTTTGTGCCTATATATATATAAGATAGTCAAATCAATAGAACAATCTCGATAAGGTTCGAAGTACGGTTAGCAAAATTTTTTTTGATATTTTTTAAAACTACTGTTCAGCTCATTCCCAAATCAAATTGTACATGTGATATCGAGTTTCTCCAAAGATGCCATCAGTCTTAGTATTTACTTCCAAGTTTGATATGCTAACTATGTTTAACCGGCGATGTTTAATCGCCCAATTACCAAAGTTTCTGATTCCTGACGCTTGTTTACGAAGTGGAAAATTGGGGGACCGGGTCCTCAAAAGTTGATCCTTCCCTGGTACTGCTTCAAGGACTGCCATAACGATGTTTTAGTATTTATTTTGTCACTACATTTTTGGGTAGATTGCTTCACGAAAATCTAAAGCTTAAAATTATTATTATTTTTCTTTTCGTTAACAAGAGCTTATTAGTGTAGGTCAAAACATTATTTTATAAAATGTACAATTCTGCTATAATATAACGATAGTACTAAGTAAATTGTTAGAGGGACAAGCACATAAAGTACCGTAAGACTGTCTTAAATAGTTCCCAACAGCATATACTTTTTATGTGGAAACCACTACGCACGTGCAACGCCGCGAGCAAAAGCCAGTATATCTATTATTAAATCAACAATAAAAACTAATATATTTAAATGAATAAAAGAATATAGTTAAACATGCATTCAATATAACTAAAATAAGTATTATAGCAAAGCATTAAATTGAGATAGAATCGTATAAATAAATAATGTACATATAAATAGAAATGAATCAAGCACATTATTACGACGCGTCCAAACACCCACGGCGATGTTTACTTTGGACGCGAGGAGAGTGGACTGACGCGATCGTGTTACCGACTCCTGCGCATACCATCCTCCTCACTTACCATACAACAAACTACCTAGCTTCTTGGAACCTAGATCAAAATATATCAATTAGAATTAATATTAAGAAGCAATATGATACGCTATTTTAGATTTAAAGAGATAAAAAAATATATTATGTATAACTGGTTTATAAGTTTTTTATATATACAATAAATATATAAATAAAATATGTAAAACGAAACGTTATTTTATAATATAATATTTATATATGATACATGCAAGATGATAATGAGTGAAATTGAGACACCACGGATTCTTTATTATTATAACATCTTCAATACAGTTATGTAATATTTAAATACAAACAGCTTGATAATAATATAAAGGGCATATCGATTACACCTCGGCTTCACTTGGAAAAAATAACATCAAATTGAATTATTTTAAGTATTAAATATATATATAAGTAATTTGTCTTACGAATATATAAATTTACATCATACGACATATATTACTAGGATCCGCCAACCGTGCGCGATGGGTGTTGAGCTGAGCCCCTCTCCTTTCTTTCTTGATAACTTTTGAATGGCTAAACATTTTTTAATCTGTTTTCGCTACAACATCCGCGTTTGGCTCAAACATACATGAGAAATTTTGTAGCTAATTATCTCGTCGCATTCTGGAGACAACTAAACACAAAAAAGGTCTCCCAAACGGTTAAGAGATTCGCTTGCGCTCAATGAAATTCGGTTATTTAAAAATATCGTGATGCTTATTTAAAATGTCGTGATCGTTACGTTAGGTGTAAATGAATACCAGCGGGAGGTGAGAGGCGTTCGATAGTAATCGATACTGGTCGTTGCTTTCGATTTACGGCTCGTCCTCGTCTCGTACGATTCAATGATCTTTTTATTTTTGGGACGCCTTTTGGGATTTTATATTCTTTGTTAAACATTGTATTGTTTTAAATATATGTACAGACAAACAAAAAATTATTTTTATATTAATAATAAATGTATTGAATGATCATAAAAGCACAATAATGTATATTGCATGCAAAAAGCCAATATGTCAACGAAACATACAATTTTAATAGAATATTTATGATAATAAAATCAAAATACACTATAAATACAGAATTAATTTGAACAAAACCGAGTTGAATAAACCAATATTATAAATAATAGTCATAAAATACAAATATTATGTTAATAGTGTGAGTTTCGCACCTCGGCGATGGCGGCCGGCGAGCGAAAACGCATTCAGTGCTGTTTATATAATTTATATAAAATTTATCTACCGGTTCGCATTTTATCTCTTGGTTACCTAATTAGGTGCTCAAATGTATCTAACAGGTTTCTTAATACTTGGGATACGTTTTTTATATTATATATATATATATGTATACGTCAATACAGACGAATGATGAGATATTTTTTGCTGTGCGAACCACTACGTTCTATTGGAATATGTTTTTCAAATAAATGTAGCCAAAATTACTCCTTATAATATAATGTTAGTCTTATTAAAATCGGTCTAGCTGTTTTAAAAATTGACTATATCAAACAGACAGCAAGAGATTTTTTTTAAGTACCGTATATTTATGTAGTGAAAAGCTGTTAATTTGGAATTACAGACACTTCAATTTTATTTATATATATAGATATCTAGATATCTAGTTATTGCACTTTTGATTATACCGGCTATTCTATATTCTATATATCTTTTTGTCTACTTATATCTTGTTATAGTTTTGTATTTAGTAGTTTAATAGTATATAGTATATATAGTTTTAGTTAGAAAGTATTTAATGATATAAAGTGATAACATGATAACAATATGATAAAATGTATAATGTATGTCTGTACCAAGAATCAATACATTAATAGTAATTAACGGATAATGAACACGTTAAATAATTGAGAATTAATGACAACGGTATCATCCAATATGGCGTTATTCACATTATAATACATCTGTCTTTAAGAATTTATTGTTTCCAGTAACTTCAAAATGAGCTAATCTGTATTCAGATAGCTTAGTAAGGAATGTTACTTGTTAAATATTATATATATGTTTGTTAATTTGTTTGTAACTTCGTTGTACTTTGAGTATTTTTCGTTTGACGCAAAGGTTAATTGTACTTGGTACAATACCAATACCAATGTACCATTTTAAATTATTGTACCAGTGTTGTACTTTTAAATATTTTATTATCCCATCTGCTGTCTGTATAATAAATTTAATTTGCATTTTTGATTTCCTTATATATATATTATGAGAATTTTTTTTCAAATAGTTTGTCCAAATCATACGGAGCGACATTTTTGATTTACTCACTGTAATATCAAGTACAGATCTGTCTGTGTAACATTTGTTTATATATGAATAATTTATATATATATTATTAGTTAATACACTTTTTAATTAGAATATAGTTTTGAAATTAATACATTTTTAATGTTAAATATATTCGTGAATATTTATTTTTTATTGACACTATTAACATTTTTAAATAGTTTATTTTAATGTATTAATTAACTTTGTTTATTCAAGACATAGTAGTGATTCGATGTGGTCTGCTAATTATTGCATTATATATATTATTAATATATTGCTAGTGTACACTTCGCTTTATGAACTAAAGGCTGCTCGTAATTTTTCTCTCGGAACGACAAAATCCGGTAATAAATTGTTTGACATTTTCCTATGTTAGGGTACAAGTGTACAGAGTAATTAACATGCAGAGCTATAAAATATATTGTTTTGTTTCTGTTAATTAAAATTTGCTTATTTTTATGTTACTTGAATAAAAAATATTCGATTTTTTTAAACGTCTGTTATATCTAGACGAAAGCAAAGGTTTAAAAAACTGAAATAAAAATAATAATAAATTGTTTTGCAACTGCTTAATTATTATTTTACGTAACTTGTAATGAATACAATATGACGAGAATGCTGACTGAATTGATAAAAAAATAATATAACATACCACCTTATGGATATTACTCTTGACAAACTTTCACCTCTATCCGTAGCTGCTCTGTGAAACGCAAATTGTAGCGACGCCAGATACTGATAATTTATTCAGTAATTAAACAGGTTATTACTCTGTAATACTTTACGAATATTATAATATTTAATATCGCTTAATATTATAAAAGACAAATTGTTATAAAAAATACTATATATATATATATAGATGTAGAGCTATGCGTTGATCAAACTCCAGTGTGTGTGTTTGCACAGTCGTATCTCCTGATTGTGTCAACACGCCCCCCCCCCCCTCTCCCCTTATTAAACAGTAGCTTAGACATTTGTATCAATAAAGATATTTAATACACATTGGCTTCAATTGAACGATTGGGTAACATTTCTTTTTAAATGGAACACCCCAAGTTATTATACTAGCTTCTGCCACCGACTCGTCCTATATTTTTCATTAAATGTTCCAAAATTATTTGTATTGTGAATTATATTGGTGTAATGTTTCATCGAAATCTGTTTAGTAGTTTTTGGGTGTAACAAACACATATATTTATAATATAGTAGGATTATATGTGTTTTACAAATATGCAAATATCGAAACATGAATTATTAACGTTCTTATCAATACTAGTGTCAATCTAGCGAGATAATGGCTTCTAATACAGTATATCAAACTTAAATTATAATTTTTATATAAATAACATGCTTTTTCATGATTCTATATAAAAACGAAATACGTCCTCATCTCTTTGTAAGTCTGTCTGTAGAAAAGATTTCTTATATATTTTTAATTTAAGTGAATCTAGATTTAGCATCTAAAGAAGTCTTGAGTCAACCTTTAAATATCTTACCATATTATTGTAATAATAAATATGTTGGATGAATTATTTAATATATTATGTGTGTAAAATTATATTAATGAAATCTTATTGATAATAATTTACGAAATTTCAGATTAAAATTCGATAAAACACAGATATTTGAAATGAATATGGTATTTAAAGAATCTTGTTACAATTTAGCGAAATATTTTAGATTTCTTATTAGAATTTTAAAAATATTTCTGTGAGAATTCTCGTAAGTGTTCATTTAAAGGAATTCTTTGAATAAAAAATGTGATCTTAGCAATTATTTGTCAAAAAAATATAAATAAAGTAAATTTACAATTTGAACAAATTTTAACCTCCCTTAAATATATTGCACATGAAATAAAGAAACAAAATGGCGGACATAAGTTTTTACTGGCTGAAAATAATTAGTATTACATACCTATGTTGTTTACGAAGAAAATGGATATTATTTATTGACCATAAATGAAAATGTCGGTTTAAGTCGTCGTTTAAGTAAAAATTTTATTGACATTACGTTTGTGTGTGTAACACGCACACATACATAAAAAGACTTAATCATGTTTTCTTTTAGTTTAAACAAGACATGTATACGAGACGTATGACCTAGCTCACCTCGTCTAGGACAATCACTCACCAGAATACAAAGAACCGTCGTCTTAAGGAGCTGTCTGTTATATCAAATCAGAACTCTCACTCTTTGACCGGAGATCTCAGTCAATTGGTCGTGTTGAATCACTGATAACATTAGTATTCAAAGAGAACTCGATGAGGAGACTGATTTGTATTTACACAGCAATTCATCGTCTTATGTAAACATTAATTAGAATGTAATTTGTCTGTACGTATTGGATGTTCTAAGTACAGAATCAATATATTTAGATCTTAAACTTTGTTATAGAGCTGAGCGTAATCGAAGCCCTAACCGTTTGGGAGACCTTTTTTGTGTTTAGTTGTCTCCAAAATGCGACGAGATAATTAGCTAAAAATGTTCTCATGTATATTTGAGCCGAACGCGGATGTTATAGCGAAAACCGATTTAAAAAATGTTTAGCCATTCAAAAGTTATCAAGAAAAGAAGAAAGGAGAGGTCAGCTCAACACCCGCCGCGCACGGTTGGCGGATCCTAGTATATTGTCAAAAATTTAATGAACACTTCCTCTTACATTATTTATTGTATTTTGAATATAAATTAATGAATCATCTTCTTTATATTTTTTTTTATAAAATTTATGTTATTCACGTTTAAATAATATTATACCATAGGAATAATTTAATTTAATATTACTTTACGATCCATAAAACATTGCAGAGTGCGTAGGTCGGCCATTTTAATAAATTCAAATTTGGCTCGATTCTACAATTCACGTAAAATTTATTACCTAATATTAATATTTATTATAGCATGTTATTTTAAAATAGTATGAATATATGTATCTGTAAGTGTTGTATATTGGGTTTATTAATACATCTCGTTGGAGGTCTATTTGGAGGTATTCTCGGACAATGGTGTTATGATAACAAAGGCACAGCGAGAATTGTTGACTTAGTAAGTGTGGCTAAGTCTTGGCCACCTACGCTCGGCGGCCATACTGCGGAGCTGTCAGAGAAAACAAAGGATGTGATTGAGTATCAGCCTCAGACCGACGGGCTGCTGCAGGAAAAATTACGTTTTATTATATATATATATATATATATAGTGTCTGTTTGTAGTTCCAAACTAATAGCTTTCACTAAATACATATAAAAGTAATATGTAAAAAAACATATTTATTTTTTCTCTGTCTTTGCCTGCTAGTCTCTGAAACGGCTTGACCGATTTAAACGGAACATTTGTAGCGGATAGCTGATGTTTTAGGAGTTACTTATTGTAATATTATTTTTAAACATATTTAACGTTAACGAAGTCATTAGCACAGCTAGTCAAAAATATAATTCAATATTTATTTTACTTTATTTTAATCGTCCATTTATAAAATGCAATTTAAATGTTTAAAAGGTATTCGTTATTAAGTCTCAGACAGACGTGAAGTAGTTGTTCAATCGTGACAGATCGAATCGATTGGAGTGTGTTCGTGCTTTTTCGATTCTTTAATTGGAATGAACACTGGGAGCGGTCCTATCTTCCAGGTTTTTTTTTACACCACTCGTTAGTACGCGAATTCTTACTATCATTAAACACATCTTTTCATTATTCGCTTGAAGCTAATACAAAAATGCTAATTATATAAGCTACTTTTTATATTATATAAAAAAATACTTTAAAAGGATATCGGAACTAATTTGTCTCTTGGTTTGTAATCGGCACTTAGACAAATTTGAAAAAAAAATAATATTGTGACGTGCAAAATTTTAGTATAATAATTTGTCATTTCGTCTTCCGCCACGACAGGTGCGCTTAGTAAATGGAATGATGAAAAATGAAATAAAACTATGAAAACGACGGCTTCCACAAAAAATAACATTCGTGGAAATAGTGGCGGGTGCGTGAGATATTTGTCGTGATAATATTAGTTCTGCTCCTTTCTTTGAACCGTATCTTTTCTTAGACAGCTCGTTTGTGACATATTAATTACTATGTATGTTCCCAATATCATATGTGTATCACGTCGTGACAGAAATATGATATCGTGTTATGAATATCAATTTATATTAGTTTGTGATTAACGCTTATATTATGTTTGCCTTGAAGTCTTAAACTATAATTAAATGCCAAATTCTTTTTGCTAAATATATATGAATATTTAAAGAGCACAATGTAATGTGAAGGTCGTGTAATTTTAGAAATTAATAGAATTATGACACAAGGTCACTTGATCCACTCACGAATACTTACATATTTATGCATTATATTAAGATTGTTTTGGTAATTTATTTATCTGATTATATCAAGATTAAACAAATACGAAAATCTCCAAAAAAAATCTTCATTATTATTAGCAAGAGATATTACTTAGAAATTGAATTGTTAAGTTGACAAAAGATTGTATGAATGGCGGAAGCGATTTATCACAATTGGCAGGTAAATTGTTTACTTAAGGACAATTTGAGATAAAAGGCATGCCAAATTCCATCACAAAGGATCGGAGAGGCGTCGGGCGTGCGCTATCACCGCTTCATCGTACCATAAAATTGACTTTGTCACTGCTCATAAATCTTCTAAAATGCCAAAAAAAATCACAATATGACCCATCCCATAGTTCGAATCCTTGTGCCTAGTAAGAGTTTTTTTTATCAATAATTTTACATTCGTTTCGCTAGATGGCGTTGTTCTTATTTCATACTAGCTGCGCCCACGACGTCGTTCGTATGTTTTTTTTTATACAAAGTACTACTTTTTTTATAAGGTTACTCCTTATACCATAAGCTATCCCTCAGTAAAATCCTGTTAAAATCGGTCCAGCTATTTCAGAAATTAACCTGACTAAACAGAAAGACCAGACAGAGACAAAATTTAAAATTCCGTATATACTTTCATATTCACTTAGAGAAAAGCTATTAATTTGAAACTACAAACAGACACTTCAAATTTATTCATATATATGTATAGTATTTCAAACAAAGTTAAATTTAGGCATTTAAATGTATCATTTATTAATATTCTGTTTAAGTACGACGTTTTTTAGCTGATACATATGAATTGATATCGGATGCGTAGTATTCCTTAACTGCTTGGAGTGGTGCCAATAAAATAAGTTTTAAGGGGAACTTTCTGCGAGTCGCCATAACTCGTGCCCCCGGATGGCTATAAATGTCGTCAAACGCACCGTACAGCACCATCCAGTGTTTTGCGTTCACTATCAAGTGTCGCCATCTGCCTTGGCGTCTTCGTGAACGTAACCAACGTTCTAGATAAAAATAAATGTGAAACGAATTTTGCTATTCTATCTGACATTATAAGATTTAAAGAAACAAAAAAGTTTATTGGGTAATTTGTAGATATAATAAATATATATTTGGAAAAATAATATTTGTAGATTGTTACTGACTTTTTAATTAATTAAATAATAAAGTTCATTCACAGTTAACACTATATATTATATATATTATTTTAAAAATAAAACTGCGGGTAGACGCGTGGTTCAAGTTTCAAGTAATATGGACGCCCCGTTCTGTTTGTTTTGTTTAGTTTATTTTACGATGGAGTAGGCGTCTGTTATTTACGTCTATCCTACGGAAGTAATTATAAGAGTTATTAGTATGATTTGCGGTTATTTTGGAGATCACGTGACTGACATCTATATGGAGATTACAACATTCAATACATCTGATATTGTGTTACAACTTAACTTAAATACATGGTGTAGATATAAATTGCTAGGATTATCAATGTAAGTAGTTGTCGGTGGAGTTTTTCGGCAAACTTAAAACGATTTTAAGTTTCAATCTGGATCTAATCGGGACTATATTTTACGAAACTCAATTCAAACTTTACCAGCCGGAGTTGGTTCGCTTCGTTTTATCTTCGGCTTAGTATTTGCTATATAATTGTATTTTTTTTATTATTTAATTCTTATAATTTACAGTTTTTATTATGTATAATTATAATTAATTGCAAGCAATTTTATACTTAAGAAAATATTCTTATAATTCATATAATCTTATAATTCCACGCAAGTTATGTACATAATGTAGGTTGAAATTTTATTGTAAAAAAATATATTCTTATAAACAAAGACTTATTCCGTAAATATTTTTAACCTCAACTTATAATTAATGTATATTTATTTAACGCACTACAAAAATAACAAATTGCGTGGTACATAATTTACATTTAACATTATAAAACATTCAGAAACCATCTTTTTCATGCCACAAAAAGTTCTTCATATGATTTATTTAACGAGATATTTATGTTCTCTACTCCAAGGCGCCTGTTTATTTTATGATATCAGCAATGCAACCGTGTATGTCTTATTCCACTGTAATAAGATCTAAAATACGTATTATGGAGCGTAAATGGAAATTTGACAAAGTTTTACAACACAAATTTATTAATGCATTTAATTACAACTCTATGTTATGGTAATAGAGATGAAAGTTGTACGTTCTGGTATGTTTGGTATACATTGCAGTTTCGCGTGGGTACGCGGGTGCACGCAGCCTTCTCTAAAGTATAAAAAAAAAACAAGTTTTAATGTCCATTTTAAATTCCATTGAAGAATCAGATAATTTAAGACCATTTTAATCTAGGTGCAAGTTAATGTACTCGGGGATAATAAAAAATACTTTTAATAATTTTACGTATTTATGCCATATTGTTCTGGAGATTATTTTTTATTGTAATTGTTGAATTTATTTAAGTTGTAAATTGATAATGTTTGTAAAATATATTTTGAAAAGGACTGCGTCTTTTTATGTGATTTGAAGATTAATCTCAAAATATTCCTCCCACGACCCTTAAAAACGTCAAAATATGTTTTAAATGGAACACGTGATGGGTGGTTCTATTAGTGTTTGAAGAAATTGATTGTCATTGATGTATCTTACTTCTTAAACTCGTGCGCATCTCGACCGGAAATTAAAGTGTTATTTATTCAATTTAATATATATTTTTATTTTCTTATATTAAATAGATAACCCTAAGAATTATGTAATATTAATATCAGAGAACAGACACTTCTTTACTTATTTTATTTTAATAATGACTGTTAGCGTGGTGGAGACAAATGGTTCCCCGCATTAGAAATGTTTAAATATGCGTATGATTATTTCATTGTCCCGCATCCTCTGGGGCGGGGCAAAAACGTGTGTTTGTTTTTGTCCAAAACGCATTTGTCACGGACTGACGGGACACCCCTTTGAGTGACGTATTTACGTCTTAGCGGGATTCAAAACGTATTTTGGCCATGACTATGATTAGAATACTACCTTTTGACATGGTTTCACTTGTGTTACAGATTTATTATCTTAATTTCGTCTCTTAGTTATGATATTATATATCGTAAAGTAAACAAACTTTACACACTTGTATGCGATGTATATTTTAACACTAAAACAGAAGCTCCTGTATTTCACAGTTCAATAAAACCCTATCTTACATGAAGCGTAACTCGTCACCTACAATGAATACATCTAATAGTATTTCTGTCCCTCGCTCTGTGATTTCCCCAGGCGCTGCTCGCATCCACCGCTCACATGAGAGGATTTGATAGTTTAGTAACATACCTACATCATATCGACTATATCAATAAAATCTACATATATTTAACATATTTAATTAATTTTATATACAATTTGCTTATATATAAAGATTTGTAATGTAAATTATAATATAAATATCGGCGTGTTTGAAGTGGAACTTAATGGATCATTAATAGTATGGGACAACGTTGACGGCGAGATATCGGAAGCGTTACCAGTGTTACATGTTGAAATAATTATATTAATTCATATTACTCAATCATAAATTTGTTTAAACAATCTAAACAACACATATTTATAATAAACGTATTATTTAATCACAATATTAATGGAATATAACGTTTCATTCGTAAATAAAGTGAGAATAAAACGACAATAACCCGAGAAATCGCGGTAGGGTTACCTATTAGTTTGCCGGGAATTAATCTGTATGCAAATTAAAGTATTCCAGGTACCTAGTAACGAGGTGCCGTTATTAATTTATACCAATCACTTCCTACATCTCGAGACTCTAGCTCGTATTATACAATATACGGGTTAGGGTTATATCATTAATTAAATACATTTTTAATACCTTATGTACCTACTGTTTTTAACATGTAATCCATTGGGTTGTTAGTTTGTATTCATTTACGAGTTTCATTGATCACAGCTCGTAATTGAAGTTGTGATAGACATACTTGTATTACATATTTATTATGACTTTATTTGATTACTGGTTGTGAAGTACTTGTGATGTGAAAATAATATAAAATATAAGTTTTTGAATCTTACAAAGTATTATAAAATTGTTTAGTCTCTATGACTGTTTCTTTGCTTTCATAAAACAAATGTTTTTAACAATGATTAATAAATACCGTTGTCTCGGGATAAATATTTTTTTCTTATCCCCATTTTTTGGAGTCAGCATCTGTCCCTGCGGGAGATCGTTTTTTAGACCATAAATATCAATTCCCACTAACCCACGAAATAAATTTATGTTTATTTAGACCTCTCATTCTTTATTTACTTTTCGAGTCTGCGGATATCATTATTTTAACTTTCTATAAAAGTATAATAGATTTGTTACATGGAAAGTAAACTACCTGATAAAAACGGGTTAGAAAGGGACAAAAAAATAATTATTATTTCTCAAATCTGAATATCATAGAAAATGAAATTTAGTTACCTGCTTGAAACAGTCATGTTGGTTTTCTTTATAATTACTATAATAGTTAAAGTTTTAAATGGTTACTTTGTAAAATAATACTAAGATATGAACAATTCTAAGAAAGTGTGTGGTGACCAAGATTTGGGTTAAGTTAATTCTGTTTGTATAACTTTATACAGTTCAAACTTCGCAAATTATTTGTAAACACGCTTCAGGATATTCTCAATTTAATGCAGCACGTGCTGCGACCATTGTTTTGGCGCGTCGGCCATCTTGTTACAGAGAAATGGAGTAAAATGGCGTCCAGTGACCGTTCGGTTATTATAAATGACTTAATACTTAAAGTCGAACTATTAAAGTTTGAATGGCGCTTCTGAGTGGAGATTAATGGATTGAATAATGGTTTCGTATTTGAACGGCCACTTTGAAACTACTGATTGCTAATAATTTGATCGCCTATTGGTTGGTGTAATCAGAATGGTTTATGTGTTCACCGTTTGCACCTCTGCCATTCCGACGGGAATTGTTGATCGTTTAGATTTGTTTATTCTGTCTGATATTTACATATGAATTTAATGTATTTGAAATTTAACGTTTTTTTATATTTAACTGTTTTATTGTTTAATGTCTTCGAAATGTATTTTTTGTTTTTGGTTTATTTTTTTTTTGTTTGTCACTTGATATGCGAGTATGTTTTTGAAATTTGTATTTTTTTATATTTATTAGTTTCCATATATATAAATATGTATGATCGAAATATGTATATATATATAAATATGTGTATATGTATATATGTATGTGGGTTTGAAACTGAACGTTTTTTTTACATTAGTTACTCAGTATTTTTATGTGTTCGAGATTTAACGTTTTTTGTTTAAATCTCTGTAAAAATAAGATAAAATAAATCAAACATCACACGCATTGTCTCCTCAGTGACGTCAATTTGATAAAAATAACTAATTGTTTATCAGAGTTTATTAAGAGTCAAGTTGTAATCAACGACAACGCTTTAATTGAGATTTATTATGAATTTAACCTTTTAAGATAATAATATTAATAAGTTCTTATCACATACTTTTGTTCTACAATTGGCGATATATATATTTATGTTATGTGGGTCTGTGTATTATAAAAGGATGGTCCATTAATAAGTGGATTAAATTGAAAATGCATTATAAATAACCAAATAATAGGGAAACCATGATAAATATATTTTATTATATCTTGTTCAAATGAATTTGCTTCTTATAGTATTGTAACTGATTCTAAGAGGACTATAGACCCTTATCAATGACTTAAATCCGCTACCGCTTGTGACTTGTGTATAATTGTATTTGTAAACCGCTACCGCTTATGGCTTGTGTACAAGGTTTTTTTTAATCCGCTACCGCTTATGACTTGTACCTAATGTTATCAAGTCAGTGGCGCCTGTGAGTTGTCGCGATAAGACTGAGGTTTAACTATCTCAAACATGGCTGCCATTAGAGTTGATCTGTTTTAGTCTGTTTAGATCTGTGTTAGTCTATTTTTATTTTTTATATGTATATATATATATATATACATATAAAAAATAAAAATAGACTAACAATACCATAAAACGAATCTAGAAAACATTAAAACGACATTTAACAAATAGTACAAAAAATAAAGGAATTTTATACTTAAATGTGTTGTTTTTTTAAAGAATGCTAAAATAAAATTATCATAAAACAGATCAACTCTAATGGCAGCCATGTTTGAGATAGTTAAACCTCAGTCTTATCTATATATATATATATATATATATATATATACCTACATATATATATGTGTGTGTACATGAAATTAATTGCTGTGTTTTTGTCTTGTTAATTCTTGAATCGATGGACCTATCTGGCTAATTTTAATTTTAAAATATTTCTGGAAGTTTAGGGTAGGTTTAAAAGTTGAGAAACATAAAATAAAATGTAAAATGTTCAAACATCTGAAACATTTGATATCTTCTGTCTTTTGTCACTTGGCATTAAAAAATTATAAGTTCATACATTTGTCTGTTTAATATATGTAGTATGAGGTCCTATCGCTTTGATATGTTTTGTTGGAGTATCAGTATGGTGTAAGTGAAAAAAGTGTAAGATTATAAGTGTAAATGTACAAAGTTCCGGCTCAGTGTATAGACTATAAAACTATGAGTTATTTGCAAAGTTTTATCAATATATATCAAGTGTAATGCAATTAAGTGTAAGTTAGCGTTGGTTAAATTGCGACCGCTTCAATATTTCGACACGATTAAATCAACTGATTAGGAACTAATTCCGTCACTGGAATTAGCATTTAAGAATATTTACATTCATTCAAAAATCTACCTTATAACCATACCTTAAGGTTCAGTTTGGATTGTGTGTATCTTGTATTATGCTAACTCGAGATGATCTTGAAGCCATCGTGTAGGCGATATTAATCTTTATGGAACGGGAATAAGGGGTTATATTGCGTGCGTGGTTGGATTAGTTAGGTCTAATTATATACATGGATGTTGAAACTTAGGATATGTTAATGTACGATCGTTTAGGGTCTACGGGACGGTGACGACACGATTTTGATATTTATAAGCTGAGGTATTTTTATAGGATTTTATTTAAATTTATCTGCTATTGAAATTAATTTTAATATATTATATTAATTTAGGTATTTATTTAGGAAAAAATAATTTTAAAGCTTTTTCTGCAAGTAATCCATGTACTGAAGGTAGGAGTTTGAAATGTAACTACGAGTTATAATTAAACCTAGCTTCCTTACAAAGTTGTATTTACATATAACAAAATATCAAAAATTACTTTTTTCTTCACCCACACACACACACACACACACACACACACACAAATTGTAAAATATATTTAATTATTATTTTGCGGTTGGTAAAATTGCTTATACATATAAAGTTCATGAGATATAAGTTTTAATCCGCAAATGTAATTTTGCAAAAAAAATTGAGTACAGAATTCGACCTCGGGAAATCCATCTTCGTTCTATGTTTTTTATTCTACAATATTCGTATAAGCTATACATATAAATTAAATTAAGTGTCCGTTTGTTCCAAATTAACAGCTGTTCACTAAATGAGTAGGTATGAAAGTATGTACCTACAGTACTTATATAAAAACAATTTTTAAAATTTTTCTCTGTTTGTTGGTTCGGGCTAATCTCTGAAACGGCTTGACTGATTCTAACATGACTGTCACAAAATAGCTAATATAATAAGGGGTGACTTAGGCAACTTTTATTTTAATAAACATCTGCCGTGCAAAGCCGTATTCCCAAATAGTATTTAATATAAATATTTACATGTGTTTTTTTCCAATATTTAGTTCTTACCATGTAATTATTATTGTTTGTGTATACAAAAATAATTATATCAATAAATTAATTAAATCCCGGTACAGATTATAAGATAACGAGAATTGATTTTACGATGGTGGTTAAATGATTTCTTTAATCATTTGATTTCATACAAGTTATATAAAACGGCACCGCTCGTTACTAAAATTAGTGATAGCTTAGGAACTGTGTTTGACATTAAAAAAATATTTATCATATTTAATATATCTTATAATAAATGCATATTTATACATTATAAGTATAAAATAGTGATTATATTATTATTAATTTATACAACGAAATATAACACAGACAAATACGATATATATATATATATATATATATATATTGTTGATGGTATAAAAAGTAGCTTAAAACTATGACCTAATATAGCTTGAAACAAACAATAGCTTAAAATGTAAATAATTATATGTGGTACGTATTTGTTTAGTACCTCTTGTGTTTACTCAAATGGTGCCACCAGCTTTTTAAATATATCTTAAAAAGTAATATCAATTTCAAGCCACACTTACAACAAAGGGTTAGAACCGTTAGAAGCTTTGTCTGTGTGTGTGTGTGTGTGTGTGTGTGTGTGTGTGTGTGTGTGTATGTGTGTGTGTGTGTGTCTCTCTCTCTGTGTGTGTGTGTGTGTTTATTATAATTCAATTGAAATAAATAAGACAGTGTGTGTGTAATGTTACATGTGTGTAAATTAAATAAAAATTCCGTTGTATCTGTAACTTGGTGATGTTAATCGATAATTTTATTCAATTAATTACTAGTTTAAATATATAATATTGGATATTTTTTCTTGTCACAACCGGGAATCGAACCTCAACCACAAACATTTAATCATTGTAAAACCAGAAAACAATCTAAGGTATTCCTTCATTTAAGTTAAATATTATAATCGTATATTTAAAGCGCTTCATTTATATTTAATAGCTGGAGATTTTCTCTTTTAATTATAAAACAATAACACCAATTACAGCAGGGAGCGATCGTCTTCCAGACAGGTTCTAACTTTCAATTGAGTTTCAAGTAAATCCAGAGAATTTTATACTTCGAGTGTGGCTCGTAATTAACGGTCTGACGTCGAGAGGCATTGCTCATTAATATGATTTAAAAGAGCCAACGTCTTACAAACTAGCGCCCTCTGCCGACCTCCCTGCTCTGCTCACCCGCTACCCGCTACCCGCTACCCGCTACCCATCAACAGCAGAGCATAGGTATATTCTATAATTTATTCTTGATTTTGACTTCAATTATTGGCTATTAATGAGGTATTTGAATTATACTAATATTATATTATTTGAGATTTGTTAAAATGAGTATGGTTATGCAATAAATTATAAATACGTTTATTATAAACACTGCTTCATATCAACGCGGATGGAGTCGCGGGCAAGAGCTAGTGTTTGTAATGTGATCAAGATATATACATTATATGAAATGTACGTCTTTATTTTCATAATATAATTATAAATTCTTAATTATTAATATACACTTCGAATAGAACAAATAGATATCAAATTGAGCAGTGATAAAATCTTGTATAAGTATTATCTATTATAATAAATAATTAAACGTAAAATTATATTTATCGGACAGGTAAAGTGAATCGATCGCGCCTTAGGTTACAGTAAAGTGAGATGATACGGAGCGTGGTCGATCTCGTCGGTACATTTGTCATTGATAAAATCATGCCCATGTATTCATATTGTGAGACGTGGGCGGACCTTTTTATCGCTGGATATTTTTTATTAATAACGAACCATAAAAAACACATTATTAAACGTTTAAAACAATTTATTTTGACACGTCTTGTAAATATTGTTTTGACGTGGGCATATTTGTATGCTAATATGTTAAATACAAACTAGACGTTTGAAATAATATCTTGTTACTTAATGATATTAAAGTATTATATATTTTTGTTTATTGTGTATATATGTGTGAATGTTAATGTTACTGATATATGAAGTTCGAGAATCCAGTAATAGAGACGACATTGCATTCAATCTTTGAAACCGACATTGATATTGTGTTGCCTAAACGTGACGTCACAGTTTAAACGAAAAAAGCAGAATACTGTGTACACAATATCAATATAATTGGACTGTCTTTCAGATTTTCTATATTAACATCTTTTTCAGTACCGTATGAAAGTACTATGATATGCTAGCTATTACATAAAAAATGTATTTTTAACATTTTTGTCTATCTAGTTGTTCCGGGTAATCTGTGTAATGGCGGAACCGATTTTAACTTTCAATGGCAGCTAGCGGATATTATACAGAGTAATTTTTATTTAAAAAACATATTCGGATAGAACGAAAGCGTGGAACAAGGAAGTAAGTTAATATGGTAAACGGTCTACTACTACTTTCTTCTATAAAACTTCGGTAAATAAATTATTTTGTTTGCCTGAATGTGACGTCACAAACGTTATGTATGTTGGTTTCAGCATCTTTACTATGCCGTCTCTAGTATATGAATGCTGAAAGAATATGATACATCGCTTTGATATATAATTTATATTAGACATGTATGTATATAACTATTATATATAAATATGTATGTATTACCTGAAATGATACAAATATAATTAATATTGTAAATAAAAGACTTAAAACAAAAATATACTTAATACCTCCTAAATAATAATGTGAGGTCGTGTTTTTAATATTTTTTGGACCCTCTTATTTAGATTCTATTAATTAAGTTTTCTATTAATATCACACAAACATGTGCGTGTAAAATATATAATGAGAGAGAAAAGTGAAGTCAGAACTCCATGCGAGTTAAAAGAATTTTTATGAATGCTAAATTTCCAGTACATTGTTCAAAGCAGCACTTCCACCAGATGTCGGTTTGTTTGTTGGTTTGTTTGTTTTACATAAATAAAGAAAATCGAGACGATAATCATACGTTTTGATGTTTTAGGCAGCACATATTATATATATATATATATAAAAGAAATATTATAAAAAGAAGGATTTTTTGGACAAATTTGTGCAACAAATATATCACTATATGTTTTTTATGTTAATATATTTTTTATAGTAATACTAAGAACTGTTAGTTTTAAAATGATTTCCATTCGTGTTGCAATAAATGATTTTATTCATTTTATTACACTACTAACAATTTTAATATGTTATTCTCACAATATAAATCAAATAATAAATGTCAGTATAATACAAATGGATCGATAAAATTTTATTACACTATTTCGCTTCAGCGTAAATCAATATTAATAAGAATACTAGTTGGCGGCCGCGGCGGAGGCATTTCAATTAATATATTTAGGAGTGTTGTTTAGAGAATTTTATGTTATTATAATATTAGAAATAATTAGATTCTTATAGTATTTGTTAAACAAGAAGTTGAAAAACCATCTGATGGTGAGTAATAATAGGACTTTACCATTATGGAAACCAAAGTGTTGGTGATGCAATGCTCGAAAATATGGAGGAAAAAGAAAGTCTTTGTATAATAACAAAATCTCAATATCTTCGGTCAGAACCGGCAATTATATGATCTGCTGTCTTTTGGAGAAAGTCGCCAAACTCAGGCGGACTTTAGATATTCAGATTTTTGTTCCAAGCTACCTAATTATGTAAAGATTACAAAAGATATCTCTGCTGATCTCAGAATTACATATAAGATTTCTTCTAGTTATTGAACAACAAATCTCCATATGACTTCATCGAACAGGAGAGATAGATTAATATGATATGGCCACGCTAAGTCATACAAAGCAATTAGAAATAACAAAAATAAACTCGACAAAATCTGCTAAAAATTGTTGTGAACAATGAACACTGTATTCCAAAAAGCCGCTCTCGGCGTTGCTCCGTCCACTCCAGAACAGTGCAGTGGAAAACAAAAATGTCAAGTGTAGCCGAAAAGGAAAAGCTTTGACATAACATGTTCTCGTGTTTTATATGTTATAAGAACAACAGGGTGTAAAAAAGTCACCAAAAATTAATACATGATTGTATTAGATTCTATATAATATATATACCAAATTTAATAGTAATTATAATTGTCATAATATAACTTTCAAAATTAGTTTACAAGAAGACAATTAATTACAAATAAGAAATATTTATTTTAATTTCATAACAAAATTAAATTTTATTATTATTTAATTATATTTTACTATTATTGTTATTATTAATATTATTTTTAATTAAGTTAATTTTTGTTATTTACTAACGCTGTGCGCACCTACTACACCCTCTTATCACACCACGGTTCTGGTAGAGAATGCCAATCGGCATTAAGTCCGCCCTTTGTATGTAGTTTTATGTTAATACAATAAAGTTTAAATAAATAAACCTAAAAGTGTTAAAATATAAATCTTAACAGCTCATAGTGGAGGCGTCGGAAATATGAAATGTTATTAATATTACTCTAATATTAATTATTACGTCTGTCTGCTTTTCACTTTTGATCTTTTTTGGTTAAAATTTAAATGAAGACTTGTTGAATGTTTGAACGTATTTACTTTTATTGTATAAATTTTTATAGTAAATGATTATTGAAATATTAAAAAGTTAAGTTCGTATTATTTGTCTGTTGAAATATTAAAAAATAACTTAAAAAATACAATAACGTATGATAATATGGTTAATTTAAAATAATATTAAAAGTATTCTATTTGAAAAGAAAATATTTTCAATGTAATTTATTTTTATTTCTATTAAGCACATATTGCACTTTTAGAACACATACGAGTTGTGTCTTTTCAAAGAAAAGAAAAATTGAGAAGAATCCTAAAAAAATCTCTGAATATTCTTTTAACTATTTTTTTATGTAGTGTTGAAGATTCAATCGTTATTGGTTCATGAGAACCAAAAGAAGACTTCATTAACTAACCACTGAACCATTTCTTTATGAATATAATCTACAATATCGCTTTCGTGTAGAACTTACTACCATTTATCGCGCTCACGAAACTTGTCCAATGGTTATTTATATTCATTTATATACGTAATGAGGTTATATTAATAAGCGGAAGCGAAAAGCTAAGCATTGTTTGGAAGAGTAATATCAAATGTTACTTTTATTTGGGTATAGTAGTGGAGGAATGGACAGGTAGAGGACGGCCGAAGAAAAGATGGATGATTTGCGTGAAAGACGACATGGAGAAGAAGGAAGTGTGCACAGAGATGACGAGTAACAGGAGAGTATGGAAGGAAAAAACATACTGTGCCGACCCCAAAAGTAGAGTAAGGGCAGGATGATGATCAAATAGTATTTCTTACTTTGAAATCAAATTTTTGAATACATAATTATTAATTATATAATAATATTTTTTTCACGTTTTATATTTAACAAATTGCAAGATATTTCATAATCCAGAGTGAATACTCATTTAATATATGTATCTTTGTTGTAATGTAATGTACATTATCCGCTAAATACTTATTAATATGTGAGCGGGCTGCAGCCCATTCAGCGTTCAATAAATATGTAATTAATAACAATAACACGCACGGACAGACGGAATAACTCAATCTGGACCCTTTACCGGTTGAGAAATATACGTGGCAATATTATTATTGGCATGATTTGGAGTTCAACTCAGAGGGGTTTGAAAGAATTAATTACTACGTTTATAATAATTTGAGTATACGTAAATAAGTCTAACGTAACGTAAAACCGAATAACATGGTATTCCGTGATAAATACGGTTTTGGTGACGGGCGGTAATGACTGCATCACTGTCGGGCTCCGATTACGTATTTACGGAACGACAATTAGCCGCCGCTGCTGGCTGCCTCGTTTGTGAAGTTAATTTTATAGTTTACACCCAATCAGCATCGTGTTTCGTCTTTATTTCCTTTATTTCTGGCTGTTTTCGTCAATTATTATAATATAATAGTTATTTATACTTTATGTACTAGTTGTGTCCATGGGTCGTAGTTATATTTTTATCGCCCCTAAAAAAAAGGTTGTACTATCCATTTTTTTTAATTAACACAACTTTTTGATTTATCGATTTAAATGACGCAGACACTAAATTTTAAGTGAAGGTTACAATAATATCCGTGAAACTGCATTCAAAACGGATAAACTTTTCTAGATGTAGTACGGGCAAAAATATTCGTGTTCTACGCGAAATACCCTTAGTAATGATTTCTCCCAAATATCTTCTATGTACAGACAGCGATCAGTTACAGATTTATTATATATACTTATAGAGAATAGTGTAATTTACGAGGACGTCATACTTATGTTATTTTTTTTATAAATACTTTCCTTTTATTTTTATATTTAGCTCAATGTGCTAGAATTAATGTGGGTTTAATCATTGTGATTCATACTACAAAGATTCGTAGACTTTAGGAGCTTAAATCGAGCTATAAAGGTAGGTACTTACTCAAAATAATTAAATATATAATGTCTGCCCAAATATAAAAGCTGCTTGCTCAATAAAGCCTCCATAAACATTGCTATTTGGCGCTAAGCTTCCGTCCTGTTTTCTCGTAACAATGGCAACACAAGATGGCGGCGCATTGTCCGCGAAATGGCGGATTCCTTCGTTTTCGTCTTGGCCGCTTTCCAAATATGAGGGTCTAGATTTTATATAATTAGTTCGCTTATTTGGACTAAGTCGCTTTGCTTAGTGCCAATTATGTCTTAAGTGCCCCAATGAAATTAATCCTGGAACTTCTCAGTCCTTATTGGGGTTTATTTTAATTTTATAAATGTATTTGTAACGGGGTTAAATTCAGCAATTTACACAATAAAAATATGTTATAGAATTAAAAAAAAGAACACAAGGTTTCATTATTAAAACATATATAATATGACAATATACAGACAGAAATGTCTATCGGATTACAGATAATATTCATGTCTCGAATATTTGATGGTTTATGATTATGAATTCATTCGATGTGGAGAAAGTTTTTTTGTCATCTTAGATATTATCTAACTAACCCTTCGCGTTAAGTGCTTTTAGATTTCGTGGTTTCAAACTTAGACCGCTGACCATTTAAGTTTAAATCCAAATCCAATCCAATCCAATAGAAAATTAATAAATATTACTTGATAATACGGTTGATAATAATGAAGTTATCAAAGAATATTTATTTTAAATAAAAATATTGTACTTTGTAGTCATTTTTTTTTATTTGTTTGTGATTATATATCTTCAGTTAAGTATGTTAGTACTTTGTCTACCGTCTCGAGTGTTTCCGCTTTTAATGAGTTAACTTTAAAACTACTTTTAAAATGTAATTACAACTAATTATAACTTGTCAGTATTATCAGTATCTAAGGAAATATTTAAAATATACAATTATTATATTTTATTATGTAAAATATTTAAATAAAAAGTTGTCTATTTACTTTTTTTTCCAACTTGTAAATACGCTTATCTTTGTGAAAATCGCTCAATCGAGAAGAGACATATTGATTGATAATCTCCGTAATATTAGCGTGGAGAAAGATACAAAAACTAAAACGTAGCTACAAGTAAGGCTTTTGATCTTATCTTAACGCGTCACCCCGTGCGACCTGCAGCGCTGCAGCGCTGATTAGATAACTTGCGATTATGAGAATAAAGATAAAAGAAGAATTATAGTCTTCCTTTATTTAGATATACAGTTGTATCTTAATTTGAGATACGAAATTATTTGTGCTAGATATTTTGAAAATTATTCTTGGTAAGTGTTTTTGTTTTGAATTTAAATTAGTTTGAGAAAGTGTCCTATTCTTTCTGGTGCTTTAAATAAATTTGAAAGATTTTATATATTTGTTTTTAATATATGACAAATGTTATAAATTTTGGTGTAATATAATAGTTTTACAAAGTATTTTAGTTAAAAATAAAATATATTCGATCTGCCACCTCTGTTCCAGTACGACATTCCCCGCAGTGCGCTCGGGAGTCGTAACTCGTAACTCGTAAGCCACTATCATTTCGAATCATCTCGACCTTTGCCTCGAAGTTATCTTCGCTTTCGCTACCTCGAACTTATTTACATTTTAAGTACTGACAATAAGAATCCTATTATGATAAATGCTAAAGAAGTATTGTTAGTTTTTAGGACGATCGTAATAGGCTTTAAAGATAAAAATGTGGCGTATCAAATAAATTAAATTGCGGTTTTTAGTGAGTATTATAACTCACGTAGAATTTTCAAGACAATATTTCTAATAATTATATTTTATTCTATCATGTTTGCTGGACGGGGTGTAACATAGCCACCAGGGGAGTAAAGGATTTTTTATTTTTTTTATTTTTTATTTTTTTTTTATTTTTTATTTTTTTTTGTTTGTCTCTGCTGTTAGCCCTACTGGGCATGACAGCGTCATCGGTGTAAAAAAACATGGGAGTAAAGGAGGGATATATTTGTCCTAACAGCGCTTTCTGCGACCTACTATTTATTAATTAAAAGTAATCAAAACGAGTTACATAGTAGAGAAAGATAAAGATGTTAAGATCAAATTTCTAGTTATTTCATTAAATTAACTTCAAAGCTTTGTCTCATAAAGTCATAGATACATGTATAATATATATAATGTATATATATATATATATATATATATTCGTATAACCATCTCATAATACCTGGAATACGGACAGACACCAAAGTAACAATAGTCATTATAATCAGGAAGCTTATAACTATATTAAAATTAGTTTGCAAGTGGTTTCCTTATTTGGTATTTAGATAAGAACCGTGTATTATAAGAGTTTAATCAACGAACCTATTATTACAAATTTTATCATTATTTTATTGTAATAAAATAAAATTAGGACGAAAGGTGTGGTTTTATTTTACATTCTCCGAAGATGTCAAGCGAAAGCGGATTAAATGTTCAAAAGATTTGTAAAGATATAATTCCTTTAGACAGACACACAACAGATCTTTTGTGTGTGAACAGCTTTATTTTATAGAAATCCTTTTAAAACGTCATAATATTTGACGTTTACCTGAGTCCTTAAAGGTCTTAAAGTAATTGTTAAGATTGACAACTGTGACACTTGGGATAAAAATATAATACGGGTTTATTATTGTATCCGAGGAGCTTTGCGATTTTTGGAACAGCACTACTGGTGTTCGAATAAATATAATAAATTTTGAATTAGTTAAGTTGGAGCCTACTAGTAGGTAGTAAGTTATTTATAAAATAGTTATATTTCATTTGTTATTGATTGCCTTATTATGAAAGATTTCTAATCTCAGTGTAATATTGTAAATACTTCAGAATAAAGGTTTCCTATAACCGCAAAGGTAGCCGCAAATTCATGAGCAAATATATTCACAATGAATCATTTTACCTACAAATGGTTATAACGTGATTTATGGCTTGAAATAAACCTCTGAGTCACAGTCTTTGAAAATAAAATCATTATCATTTCAATCTCTATGCAAAAACTATATAAATGATTACAAATAATTTATATTGATATATGCTTAGGTGATTTCGCACCGGTTCCGATCTTCCGAACGGAAATATCGATCTGAATTACCCGTACTACTATTTGTATGAACTGTTACGGAGCTAACCTAGAAGAATATAAGCTAAATATTCAGAAGTCTTTCTTTAAATCAAAACATCAAAAAATATCTAAGAGACAGTTGGAAAGTTATTGATTTAATGTTAAATTGTCATAATTAATTCTATTTTATGAGATATACTTAGGTATAAAGACAATAAATTAACACTAAAATCTTTAATTTACTATTAAAATAATTTATGCAATTTACAATTAGAATAAATATAAAAAAATCTTCTGTTACGCTAAATTAATTAAAAAAAACCATAAACTATAATTATTTGTTATTGTATATTAATCACTACAACCTAACCATAATATCATAAAACAGTAGTAAAATAGGAGCAGCGTACTACCTCATTCACATTTTGTCGGATTCTCATCGGACTAAATTCGGACACAGTGAACAACCACTCCAAGTGCGTTGTATTGCATCATGTAATTAGTAAGCACAAGGCTTCCTGTCAACAAGATCTCAGGAAGTATATGATCTTTGCTATTTAAATGATGCCGCCGTCTCAAGTCTCAAGCTACTGAGAATCTACAAAGATTAATTCAATCGTGTCGTTCATTACAAGGTTACATCCGTAAAATGTTTTGAATATTCTTTTATCCGTATATTTAATTCATAAGAATCTAAAGACACGACATAAACTATGGTGAAGCCAATTTTATCCACACTCCCATTTGTATTTAAATACACGGAATAAATTCTTACTTAAACAAATTCAACGATTGGTACGAGAACAAAGAAAAGCATTAACAAAATTATTAATTACGCTTTCAGCGTTGCAATTTTGCTCTTATAATGAAAGATAATTTCACTGTAACCGTACAGTGTAATGTGTTTACTTAAAGTAAACATAACGATGTAAACAAAGTGAAAATCATGTCTCTTTCATTGCGGAATATTATTGTAAACATGTCCATTCATGACATCATGGGATCGCTTAATGGAGTCTCTTGAATAACAGAACTGTCCTTTTTAACCCTTTTAATTGTAAAAACATTTCATCTTCATGTGTATTTAAATAATATATTCTTTTTATTTTTGTAATGCTTTTGTTCTTCACTTCGCTGTCTTTGTTTGGTTTTAAATTGCAAGTTGTTATTGGTTGTCTTCTTGTAAATGTTTAAAGATTTGTATGTTTGTTACTTCGGTAACATAATATATCTTTTATACTCAATACATATCTTTATCACGTGACGTCGTTCTTGTTAGGTGGATATAAAATGACTTATATAAAAATCAAATATGACATACTATTTTGAACTTATTTTGTTAAAATAATAAAAACTAATAATAAGTAAATAATACCATTGACATTGGTATGATATAAGAGTGACGTAAATTGAGTTTATGTCAACACTAAAAATGGTATATATAGGTGTGTATATATATATATATAACATTTTTAGTGATATTATTAGGAATTAAAAGTAGTTAAATGTTAAATTCTCTTACAACACATTTCTTAATAAATAATCTATGAGTGTCTCAAAAACTCAAGGTTCGTAAAAACCTAAAAACAGAATATCTTACGTTTAAGTATTTTATATCAGCTGTACACTGGAAGTTTGATATTACCTAAGTCACTATCAATATATTATATAAGATAGCATGTAGTCATTTTCATACTAGTTTTGAATTTGTGTTATTAAATTATGAGTATGAGTATATGAAAATATAATTAAATTTCCATTTCAAGTACTTGTTTGCTCTAACCGAATTTTTATTTATGAAGAACTCGAATTTCAATATTGATATTATATATTACCCTAAAATATTATTATTAATATTAATCTTTAACGTCGTACAAAATTACATTGTAATGTTACGTAATTTATAAGATTAAATAAAGTTAAATTGACATAAAGACCTTGATAAATGTTATTCTAGTTACAAAACATGTATTGTCCAATTCAAAATGGCGACGTATTCGCTCCTCATATCTCACGCCAGGGCTGATACAAATCTTACGAACACAATCGTCTCGGGGTTGTACGTACATTACAATCTCAGGGTTGACATCTACAATTTATAGTCCATTTGGCAAACAAATTCACAATGTTACCGAGTTCCATTCAAATTACTACGATACGCCAAACTGATCTTTACTGTATCGGATATAGAGATTAATTTTGTTTTATGATGTGCAAAGTTATTTTTGTTATATTGTGAATCAGTATACCATATTGAATTTTAACAGCTCCAGACGTATAAAACAGTCATGCTGTCAAAATATTTAACGACGCAACATGCGCCCGCGCCTGGAATTAATAGAATCCGCCATATTGGTTGTCGGGGTTAATAACATTAGTCTCTTAAAACTTATATACGGACAAATTACTTATAATTTATTTGGAGTTATCTCTCAAATTATATTTTTTATTCATTTAACAAAACATGCTTCGAAATGTATAACAAAAAATTTAACAAATATTTATTATCTTAGACAAAAAGTTATCAATAATCGTCCTCTGACATTGAAAACACCTACGAGTTATAAGAATAAATAATGATTAATTAGCATATAATCAAATACAACAAACAAACATAACGAGAATCTCGTTTTATGTTATGTATATTAACATATCAATTGTCTGTGTGGATGTTCAACGCTCTAGAAATGTTAAAAAGTACAAATTTATGTTTAATAATTACTTACTAAAATACATAAAATATATAAGCACAGTAAATTAAAAAAATAATAATAATTTACAAAGAAAATTCTCGAATAAAATAAATTTAAATGAGCAACATTTGGTGCAATCACTAGTTTTGTCTAGTAACAGGAAAAACATTACGATTTTTATTACATTGCAAAAAATATGTTGAACCACTCTGGAAAGCAAATAAACTATGTCTGTTTATAATGTGTGTGTGTGTGTGAGTGAGTGTGAGTGTGTGTGTGTGTGTGTCTATAAATTATGTTATTCGATTTTATATCTAAATGCAACTCTTGAGCTGACAAGACGTAATGTAGCTTCATAAAACTGATTGCGAGGATTTATTGTTGATGTTAACTAGAGCTCTGACCCGGCTGCGATTGGACGGAATATGGGGTCAACATATATTTTTCATTCTGAGTGTATAAATATTTTTTATATTGATTTATTACTGTATTGTTTTTATACTTTTATTTACCGTCCCGTTCCGTTCATGAGGTGTTAGCACATGTCACACAGATACTGAGCATCCCACGCTAAATCTGTCACTAGCAGCAATTACGTATGGTGTTCAAATACACAAATCGTAATGCCCAAGTCCTTAACTTGTCATCGCTGCGCAAGCGCACCAACACCGATCTTTATCGTTTTTGGGTTTTTTTATCGTAATTCTTATCTCTATACGTAATTAATAAATTATCTGATAAGAGAGATAATATATGTGACCATGAAATTAATTAAATTGCAATTACATATATATTATATAATAAATATATACTAAAATAAACTTACTTGTTGCCACTTGAAACCCACTTGACTTTGTAGTGTCTTGTATGTCAGACATGTAGTGATGACATTTATGTCTTTTTGTCCGTCTGTCACGATGCTTCAATCCTTAACATTGTAATAAATAAATATGTATATATATAAACATACATTATAATTGTATGAATATACTTATAGAAATTTAATTGACTTTAATTTAATTGATAATATTAATAAGGCTACATAAGCTATTTTATCCAATTTATAGTGCACTAGCTCAACTAGCACACTAACAGTAGTGAAAAGACTATGAGTTGTTACCGTGATTGTGATTGAATTTTTGTACTTAAATAGTGCGCTTAAAATTGTATAATACAAATAGTGTGATAAATAGAGTCAGTAAATGCTAAATGGGAACTGTAATACCTTTTTTTATACAGTGACCTTAGTACTTCATATTATAAAATATAAGAACATAAAACAATGAAAAAAAAATCTAATTTGGTAAATAACAAGTCGATATCAGAATAAGTAAAAGGTCACTTGACCCCAAGATATTCCGCGAATCATCCGCTATCGTTTTCTTGTTAATCGGTCTTCGGTTTCGTCTAATTAGTGTCAAGGTTTAAAAAAACAATACACGAACTAATATTGTGATTAAACTAATTATGTTTGTTGCAACATCTTTAATTGGAGTTTATTTAAAAGTATTTTTTTTATTTCCGTTGGTGTGGTAGTTTAAAATAAGTTTGCGATTAGCAGATTTAGTTAATGCGGATATTTTTTGATGATATTTTTAATCATACACGCTTGATGTTAATATAATGTAGTATGTATGTGAGTATGTATATTATATACTGTTAGAAGTAATAGTTTAAAACATAAGCTTTAATATTTAGGGCGGTTTAAATATAGATAAAAATCATTCGCAACTAATTTAACTCACGATATAAAATCACGTATGATTAAAACAAAAATGTATAATTAAATTTGATTTATTTAAAATATATTACTGTTATAAATTTTCTTAATTTTTACTTCATACATAAATACTTATTGTGTCCATACAAAATGTATGAAGTTGCACGATCATATGCAGTGGGTGAAAGTACAATGAAAGTTCTTTGTTCTGTTGGAATCTCGTAAGAATCTTGAGTGGTGATAACAATTAAATTTTATTACTAACTACATAACGTTCCTGAATATTGCATAGTATTAAATATGGCATGCTTTTGGCTTATTTTACGACGCCGTAAAGGTGAGTACTCACAAATGGTATCCGCTACTAGTTGTATACAAGTCATTTTACAACTCCGTGTACGGCATTACGTTTGTTTCTTATTAGTTTTACGGAATGTTCCGTAATAAGGAAAGTTGATATTTAATTAACATTATTATTAATTTACTGGTGTTTTTAGAAACATTAATATTTTTATAGATTTTACGATTATAATATTATACTAAACTGTTTAAGTATTAACGGAGAAAATTATATTTTCAAATCGCAATATACATATTTGTAATGAAATAATACTGCGCCTGCGCACAGGTAAGGGTGTGTTTATAATGATCGATTTATTATATTATTTAACACTTTATCAGACAAATCTGTGATACTTGTAACGATAATAACGCGTGCTATTGTTAAAAATGTTAACACTTATGTCGCGTTGTTGAGGTATTGGCGTGCATTTGATGGCTTGTTACAGCGCTGGGGGTGTCAATGAATGCAGGAGCCTCGTTAGGTTGGTTATCTCTTAAAGGGGCACTAGAAAATAATTCAGCACCATTTGAGTTTTCAGTGTGAACTAAGCACAATACGCGCTGCACTGCGCGGGGTGATTTAATGATCATTTTATTGTGTTGTTTTATTTAAATTAATTGCTATGGATGTGTGAATTTTAATTGTTTTTTATTTTATTTTGTTTGTTTGAAGTTTGTTTTTGGAAATTGTTTTTGAATTTTTTTTGAACGACAGTTGCTCTTTTAATGTAGTTAAAATTTAAAAAATTTAAAAAAGTGTTTATATGTTGTGATTATTAATTATCTTTGCATTTTTTTTATGTAATGAGTTAGAAATTGATTTTTATAATTATTAGAAGTTGAGCTACATCTTTTTTTTTATTGATTATATACATCTGTATATATATGTTATATAATAAATATTATACATAGTTAGATGAATCTTTGTATGTATATATATTGTTCGTTAGAATGTTTTTATTTTTTATATCTTCTACAATTTCCAAAGTCAGTTGTTGATTGTAATATGATTTATTATTAAATATTTATATATATTATGTCAGTTTAATGAGAGTACAATTTGTTTTTTTTAATTTTTGATATTAAACAAAATGACATATAAACTGATTGTTAGATAACATTTTCCTTAATAATAGAAATCTTCCTACATTATAAGATTTGAAGATCTTAATTATTTTAATAAACCACTCTAACTATATTTGGTATAATTCAGTGAGTTCTTGGTCTAAAGTAACACAAACACACGATTTCAAGATGGCCGCCACTCGTCAAATGTTGTGAAAACAATGACTGGAGGCAAGTCGTGTTTTCTTACTTTATTTGTTTAGCATCCACACCAACAGGTGAGAATTAATCCGATTTGCGATTTTCACCCTTATTTCATAGGGTTTAAAACAATGAATAAAAATTTTTGTTTACTTAAGTTCCATTGACTGTTCTTTTGTTTGTATTGTATTTAGCATACGATTATGTTTTGATATTTTGATGAATACATTATACCGGGACCCTGGAGTTTAGATTGTGTTATAAGATAAAGTGTGGTAAATTTTTTGACCTTATTGTGATCTTATTGTGACTGACACAACAGATAAAAAGTAAGTAATACTTACCACTAAATATGTATTATATTGAAGTGTTATCAATATTACATTTAACATTAGAAGAAATAAAACTAAATAGTAATATTAAATTTGAAATCTCTATTTTTGCAATTCTATAATTATATATGAAATACAATATGGTGTTGAACACGTTGTAAGTACGAGAGTGCAGCCCTCACCCAACGCACAGTCACCATTGTGACTTATCATATTTCTCTGAATATCTAGGGTTGTCACTTTTCGATTTCAAAATAATAAAAATATTTACATTTTCTTTTACTGTTTTTATTTCAATAATCACAATAAAATGTAATAATTCGACAGAATTGTAGAGATACTGAACTTATAGTCAAATTGTAATCATTATTTGTCCATTTAATTTAAATGTCTATATGTCAGCAACAGTGTAGCGTTAACTCGTGACATATCCACTCATTCATCATTCTATTCGAGTAGCATCAATACAAGTCTAGAATTCTAAAACGTTTTTTACCATAAACAATCTTTCTTTTAAAATATTTTAAAATTCCAAAAAATTTACGTCAGCCCTAAACTAGATAAATGAAAACAAACACACTGTCATAGATAGTCAGATTATTGAGAGTGACAACCCTACAGTGTAGTTGACAAGTTAAATGTAAACAGTGCATAGTGCACTATCTAATGGGCTGCGCTTGCACAGCTGCTGTTTGAATTAGAAATTCGCGTAAAACTATCCGTCAGACTAACAACTAATACAGTATAATATCGAGAGTTTTACTTTACACAGATGAAAGTTTAAAATTTATGCGTCTGTGCCTTAATTACACTTTATACTTAGTTACTTAGTTGTACTTAGTTTTCAAACTGACGCCTCTGTGTGTTAATTACACTGTATACTTAGTGTTGAAAATGTAATAAGATGAAGTTTCCAAACTGATGCCTATGTGCGTTAATTACACTGCATACTTAGTGTTGAAAATGTAATAAGATGAAGTTTTCAAATTGATGCCTCTGTGCGGTAATTACACTGTATACTTAGTGTTGAAAATGTTATAAGCCTCTGTGCGGTAATTACACTGTATACTTAGTGTTAAAAATGTAATAAGATGAAGTTTTCAAACTGACGCCTCTGTGTGTTAATTACACTGTATACTTAGTGTTGAAAATGTAATAAGATGAAGTTTTCAAACTGAAGCCTCTGTGCGTTAATTACACTTTATACTTAGTGTTGAAAATGTAATAAGATGAAGTTTTCAAACTGATGAATCTGTGCTTTAAATACACTTTATACTTAGTGTTGAAAATGTAATAAGATGAAGTTTTCAAACTGTTTCCTCTGTGCGTTAATTACACTGTATACTTAGTGTTGAAAATGTAATAAGGTGATCTTTTGAAACTGATGCCTCTGTGCATTAATTACACTGTATACTTAGTGTTGAAAATGTAATAAGGTGAAGTTTTCAAACTGTTTCCTCTGTGCGTTAATTACACTGTATACTCAGTGTTGAAAATGTAATAAGGTGATCTTTTGAAACTGATATCTCTGTGCATTAATTACACTGTATACTTAGTGTTGAAAATGTAATAAGGTGAAGTTTTCAAATTCATTCGTCTGTGCTTTAACTACACTGTATACTTAGTGTTGAAAATGTAATAAGGTGATCTTTTGAAACTGATATCTCTGTGCATTAATTACACTGTATACTTAGTGTTGAAAATGTAATAAGATGAAGTTTCATACTGATGCCTCTGTAGGTTAATTACACTGTATATTTAGTGTTGAAAATGTAATAAGATGAAGTTTCATACTGATGCCTCTGTAGGTTAATTACACTGTATATTTAGTGTTGAAAATGTAATAAGATGAAGTTTCATACTGATTGATGCCTCTGTACGTTAATTACACTGTATACTTAGTGTTGAAATTGTAATAAAATGATTTTTTCAAATTGATGCCTCTGTTCTTTAATTGTACTGTATACTTAATGTTGAAAATGTAATAATATGAAGCTTTCAAATTGACTTCTCTATGCTTCAACTACACTGTATACTAAGAGTTCAAATTGTAATACGATGAAGTTTTTTAAATTGGTGTCTCTACGTTAATTACACTGTATACCTAGTGTTAAAAATGTAATAAGATGATGTTTTCAAATTGATGCCTCTGTGCGTTAATTACACTGTATACTTAGTGTTGAAATCTTAATATGGTAATGCAATCAGTACTAGTCAAGAATTTTGACGATGACGCGTAGTGGTGGCAATTCATGGCGATATGTTTACCAGGTTCGAACCCCAGCCGTGCCAAAAACATTTGTACAATAAAGAAAAAACAATACAAATAAATATATTAAAATAAATTCTATGATATATCACCATTGCCAATTCTAATACAATAATAACTTTATATATATAGATTAAAAATATGAAACGTGAAAACATGTTGATATTTAAAGATGGAGTCGTCCCTCTCACTAATTAATTATAACGGACGGACTCGCAATAATTGCGTGATATTTCGTTATTAAGATTTGACAAACGCTTCGCTGTCTCTGCTTTATGTCTCGTGATAAATAACTGGTCGTAACAGACTGACTTATATGTTCTTATTTGCATATTAAAATGTCGTGCGAGTGTTTATTTAAACTGAGAATACTAAAATCCGACTCGCCGACTGAATGGTCTCTTTAATATACTAGGTAATGGTATAATATGATACTTAGAGTGTTATATGTTAAAAGTATTGAATGCTGATTAAAATTCATTACGTATTACTTGCTTAAGATCCAACAGAACAGAATAGGTATAAGAATATAGATAGTCTAGCCGTAAATATTGTTACAAAGAAAAATAACGTCTTCTTATGGTACGCAACATTTATTACTATTAGTGTGGTAGTTTAACATATTAATATATAACTATTAAAATTTATAAAGCTTATTCGAAGTGTCAATTGGCTGTAGTACAGTCCTTTTAGCGATAAGGCCATTTATCAATACCAGCACGCACTCTTTCTATGGGAAAAAAATTATGTAGCCTCCCTTTGAATACCGCTTAAATAGTTGTTTTGATTTTACCCCCTTTCTGAAATTATTATTTAAGAAATCACCAGTGTGTCTCTTAAAGGCTGCAAGTACCAAGTCATCTTTTAAAATATGCGACATGGGCATGGTAACAAATAACTAATATCAAATGTATGGAGGATTGTATTTGGCTGCATATATACCTACTTTATGTAATGCAATCACATAATATTCTCTCATAAGATTCTCTTTATATTCATCACATAATATTTTACAACATATTGGCGTGAAAATAACAAAACACCATGAACTATCGTATAAAAATGACAGATTCCAAATTCAAAATTAATATTTTGATTATTTTAAATTGTACCAGTGTCTATGGCCCGACTAAGATCGACTATATCTGGACCCGTGTGAAATCTTTTGTCATTTTATCTTACTGTATAAACTTATTTTAGATTTTATTAAGTAATAATATTAGTGTTGTTAAAACTTACTTTTAACAGTTTTGTCAAATTTTATAATTTGAATTATTTATTTTAAGCAACCATGAAAAGTTCACCGATACGGTAGCTCAATTTTCAGAGCGACAAAGCGATTGAACAGAGGTTTCAGATTCGAGTCAAGCCCGATTAGATTAGTAGTTTATCATATTTCTCTACAGAATGTACAGAATGTATTGCAAATAACTTTGCTATTTTCTGAATAAAACTCAATATTATAATAGTACTAGCAACCAGTCGATTATAATAAAACACAAGAATACTAAAATCCTTGAATTTGAAGTAAAGATTGTTAAAGATAAATCAATCAATTAAACATTATGTTCAACTCGCATTCCTCCGTCTCCTGTTTTTTCGTACGCATGCATAATGCCACGCATGCATGGTGCCGTATGCTGGGCACGCGCGTGTTTATCGATAAGTCCCACGATCGATTCCATTTTAAACGTCCACATGTAACCTGATGTGAATTGAGATTTTAAAGTTAAGGTGATATCACACCTGAATTACTTGGAGGTCATAAGTTTGTTTGTCACGTTGACAATATACGAGTATTATAGGTGTGTTTCGACTCTTATTTTAGTTTTAAAGTTCAAACAAGTTATTATACTTATTTATTCTTAGAATTGTATATTTTTTATAGATTACTACAATTTATCAAAGGTTTTTGGTAACAATTTTAAATAATGTCGCGATATTTTCTAGATAATACAATAAAATTATGAACGGATTACAAGAAATATTTGCAATGAATAGACGGATACTATGTAATTGTCTTTATTGTTATGTAATTTGTATTATAATGTACATTTATTGCTTACTATTGGTTTCCTGTGGTGCGAGGTGATTGGTCATTGATATTCTGATCAAATATTATCCGTTGTCTTGACCAGTGGCTTGGGTATTAACATATACACATCATGTTGCCAAATTATACATTTATACGCAATGTTTAAAAATCATTTAAGGACAAATAAACGTAGGTATATGAATAGCAGATAGTATTTTCTATTAGAGATCAGACTTTACGTTTGAGGAGTGGAGAGATGTAGAAGAGTAGGAAATAGAGAAGAAGGAAAATGCTGTAAACACGTCAATAACGACTTAACTTTTACATTTATCATGATTTTTATGTAAGTATATTTAAATTAATGTATGTCAGCCATTGCCAATACAATGAGATTACGAAATATGTATACATATAAGTAATTTGCGAACGCCATTGTTCGCCCACACCGGCGCCCGCGCACACCACAGATTAACATAACAGATGGGAATTATGAATGAATTAATATAAATAAACTTGCTAATATCAATTATAAACTATAATTGAAATAATTCTAATGTTTAAGCATTTACTATTTCAAGTACGAGTTGATTTAAGTTCATTGAACTCGTGAGGACATACATTTGCTTCTTTAATGTCAAAATATGTATGGAATTCCATACATCCATGAATAACAAGAAACATCTTAGAATCGCGAATCGTAATCTGAACTTAAAATATAAATTTAAGCAGCAAACTATATTTAGTTACATATAATATAGCTTATTATGTAATATTTTTGGTTTACAAGAATCTTAAACTATGTAAAAACAAATTTCAAAATTCAAACAAATTTCATTTTTTATTCCATAATAACCGAAAATTAATAGTTAAAATTCTACTTGAGTGTGAGTGACCTTGTTAATCTTTGTCTAACTAAACGCCAATTATATCAAAACAGATGTCATGAGCGATAATGCCCATGTAATTATAAAATTTAGTGTAGGCTGTAATAAAGCTTAGGTTACACTAAACGGATTAAGTGTAACGAATCTATATTAAATCTATAAATACAATTGCTAGAACTATTCTACTATAATCAAATCGAAACCAAAATTTAAAAGGACTATTTTTTGACGGTTTTAAATTGTCGGAGAATCGGATATATTTAGTAAAGAAATGAAAAATTGTTTCGACAGTCTCAACAGACGGGAAATAACATCCCGGGGTTCTGATACTATTTTTTATTTAATTGTCTGTTTTGTGGTATGAAAATAATAAAATTGTATTTAAAATAATATAAGTTTTAGTAAAATATATATACTCGTCTGTTACCTGGTTCTCCTCTTCTGTTAGTTTACTTCCTGTAACAATTAAATGGTATTAGTTTATTAAAATTTTGTGAAATATTAAGAATTAACTTCTAATCTCAGTTGATCCAAGATTTAATACACGCAATTATAAATTTTGGTAGAAATATGTTTATTATTGTTTTTGATATGAGTGAAAATATATTGCAGTTATAAATCTCACTGTAAATTTTATTAGTTTTATTATATATATACTACTTGTGCCCACGACTTCGCTCGCGAAAGTTTTTTAAAATAAAATTAGCTAAGTTACTCTTTATAACATCAACTACCAGCAAGTGAAAGTCCTGTTATAATCAGTTCATTTTTATTTGCCAAACGAAAATGGGCAGACAAACAAAAATTTTTAAAATTGGTTTTTTATGTAAGTACCGTATATATTATCATACGCATTTAGCGAAAAGCTGTTAATTTTGGAATTACAAATATACACTTACTTATATTTTATTTATATGTATATATTCTCTTTTACTGTATTTCGTTATAAAATCTTCCACAGCAATGACATTTCATATTTTCTTAAACAAAGATACATAAATAAAATTTATTTGATTGAAAGTTATTTACTGTTTATTACAGATGTTTCTCGGTAATCGTAAATATATTCCGCCATTTTGGAATCACGACTCGGCTTGCGGGACGATATCGTGTTTATGACTTTTAATACAAGTCATACTCCCATGGAACTATGGTGCCACAGCCAGGATATAAATCATGGTGGTCTTTTAAGCTTCATAAAGGTTTTACGACATCCTGCCAGTCAATTACGTCTCTGTTTACGCGTTTTTATATTAGTTGTTGTAATTATACTTTTGAGTGTTAGTTTCACGCCTGGCTTTGTGACACACGGACCGCAAGTGTCGACTTGTGTCTATGTTTGTTTGTGTTTGACTTGTAAGACACGTGTCTGTTTGACTTTTAATTAGTGCAATAGTTTATTTTGAATAAAAAACATTGAATTTGACAGTTAGTTAATTAGTTATATATGACTACAAGCTTATTCCCTCCCGCTTCGCTGGGCGCACTATTAATTTGGATGTGAAATTAGATTGCTATGGTAACCTTTGTCATATTATCTGTTGTATCGTACCCGTTGCTATACTAACTCTTACCCACGCGTTAAGTGTATAGCTCCTGCATGTTTAAAACTTTGCGAAATGCAAAAAGTTTAAATCCGTTGCTATAGGAATTCCGTAAAATCAGTTCTTAGTGGACGTCTATGTCACAAAAGAAGTAACTATGTAAAATTTTAAGTCAATCGGACAGATAGTTTCGGAGATTTCGTGATGAATCGGTGAATGGCAAATCGCATATAGATATAGATATAGATTTGAAATTTTCGTTTAAGAATGATATTTTACTTGATTGGGTGATTACTAAATTGTTATTTTTTTAAAAAAATTCTCAACAAAAACACTTTTTGTAATATTTAGATGCTTGTATATATAATATATGATGTCGTATACAGTAGTCATCCGTGTGTAGTCCGAGATGGTAATGGTCGTAAAAGGCGGGCGTTAACCGACTTAGTACAAAGATGCATTGATTTAAACTCATCGCTCAGTACAGCCTCGTAAATTGGAAATGTTACCATATTTGCATATTAAAACAATTCTAGTAAAATATTACATAAATTTTTGTGTATTTAATATAAAAAATCCTAATTTATCTCCAGTAAAAATGAGGTAAAAAAATCAGTAAAGCTTCAAACATTAATATAAAATCTGTTGGTGGAGTGTCGCTTTGTGTGCTCGCGCGATCGCCCTCACTGCTTATCCAGTACTAATTACACACGCCTAATTAAAATAAACCTAAAATATCACACAGGTGAGAAAATATTTTACGTCTGGCAAAATAAGCTATATTTTTTACAAGTTTTTGATTTCGGCCCGATACACAATTATTGGTTATTCAATAGCGCGCCAAGCATCGAATTGGATTTTTATTTTTTGCATCGATGACGGTATGCGAATATGATTTTCATCTTTTTGACAATATATTGTATAAACACGACCTCAATGAGTCAGTTCTGGAAATAAGATACCGCTTTAATAATATACATATACTAGCTGATTCCCGCCCGCTTCGCTGAGCACACTATTAATTCAGATGTTAACTTTGGTTGCTATGGTAACCGTTGTCATAGTATCCGTTATCATCGTAACCGTTGCTATGGTAACCGCGTTAAGTGTATAGCTCCTAAAGGTTTAAAACTTGGCGATATGTAAAAAGTTGAAATCCGTTGGGATAAGAATTCCGTAAATTCCGTTCTTAGTGGACGTCTAGGTCACAAAAGAAGTAACTATCTAAAATTTTAAGTTAATCGGACAGATAATTTCGGAGATTTCGTGACGAGTCAGTGAGTGGTAAACTGCTTATATATATATATATATATATATATATATATATATATATATGTATGTTTGTATGTACGGTTCATAATTGGTTTAGTCTCGGCGGTGCTCAAATGTGTAGCTGTTTTTAATTACATTAAACCGCTCTCCATAATTACTTTATGTATCATTTTCACCGCCATTTTCTATTTGACGTCCCGGAGATAAATTGTTGAAGCGAGCGGAGATTACAAATAATAAGTACGCTGTATCTTACAATTTATATATATATATCTTTTTTATTATAACCTTTTTTATATCAAATACTATTTTTTCAAAGTTTCAATATGTATGGATTATTGGACTTTGCGTTGTAAGGTCTACCAATTACTTACAATTCTTCCCGTAAATATATATATGTATGTATGTACGTATATATATATAATATTAAAAATCATTATACTCAATATTCCCGGCAGCTAATCGCTTTAGAGTAGGATTTATATTAACATATACATATATTGAAACCGACAACTCGGATGAAGTGATTACTGGGGGACAGGACGTAAGGATAAGGGGTCGGGAGGGGTTCGAGGGGTAGGGGGGAGGGGAAAGGGGTTGGAATGACCGTAATTTATTTAAGCGTTTAACATGCATTAGCATGCGGGATTTCTAGCTCGATTGAGTCGAAGGATTCGAGAATTTAGTTAAAGCTAATAAATAACATGGATTCACTTCATTTAGTAACTACAAGTTCGCAGTGGATGTTCAGGATGATTCAGACAGCGGAATAATAATATCGTATTAACATATAAGTGACATATAAGTGACATATAAATGACATATAAGTGACATATAATGTGATTTCCCGTTCATTGTCTATTGATATATATTACGTTAATACATATACTAAAATAATTGATCTAAAATTTATCACTAGCTGTGCCCGCGACTCCGTCCGTTCAGAATATTTTTTTTTATTAATATTAGCCTAAGTTTCTAATTATATCGTCACCTATTTAGTGAAAGTACTGTTAAAAGCTTCAGCCGTTTCATAATTTATACGAACCGAACAGACTTAAAAAATATTTTTTTATATAAATAACTTTGATTTAGTGAAAAGCAATTAATTACGAACAGACACTTCCATTTTGTTTATATGTATAGTTTAATTATAGGTGAAGTTGGAGATTTTTAAGCTCGCGCTGACAAACTTGGTTGAATCATCCGTATCGTTATTCACTGCTTACTAATAACTACTGACTAATATCAACCGTAGATTCCTTAGTTCCTTGTTTGAGCTTTGACTGATTCGGATATTATAATATTTATTTATATATATATATATATATATATATGAATTTTTTATGTATTAGTTATTTAATTTCATTGCGAGCTTTTCGATATAATAATTTAAATATTTTTAAATTTTTTAGCAAAAATGTTTAAATTTAAAATATCACATACAATAATAAACAGTCTTTAGTCATTTTTAACACTAAACCTACGAAGTACCGGTCAAATTGACCGTTCTTAAACTTTTATAAAACTTACACTTCTTTAAACGTTATAATATCGTTATCAAACTACATGACAATACTTAGAATATGCATATAATATTTTCTCCACTTTTTACTTTTAGTTATTTCCATTATTACCTGCATTATATAATAAAATAACCAGTCAATTTGATTGCATGCGGTAGGAACAGGTATACAAAAATTGTCGGTAGGTTTAGTGTTAATATAAATATTATTAGGTCATAATAATTATTACAAATATTTTGTGAAATTGGACGCATTTGAAATGAAACTTTATCGTAATAGCAATAAAATGTATTTTCTTTCGTGTGTTATTTCAACGAGTAAATTCTATGGAGTTACAGGAAAGCTCTCGTAAAATAATGTAGTTATGAACACAATAATACTTTATATTGTGACAAGTATTTGATTTGAAACCAATGTACCGCAAAATTCCGTGTGTGTGTGTGTGTGTGGGTGTGTGTATCCATGTATGTGTGTGTGTGTGTGTCCATTGAACTACGAATATATTTAGGAATTATTTATGTTGTATTTATCTGATATTAAGTTACGTAATTTTTTTTATTATATATTAATTATTGTAGAGCGTTTAAGCAATCAAAAAGAATTGTCAGAAATAAATTAAAATTTAATTTTTATAGAAAACTGTTATATTTACCCAACACTTGTTAATATGTAAAAAAATATGTAGTATTAAATATTCATCAATACGGACAGGATCTGAACGTACTACATCTGGGAGGTTGACAGTCGTTCTGTCAACTGAGCTACAGGGTCATTACCAATTTGATGCTTGTTAGCAAACACCATTTATTAAATAAAATCATTTTTTTATTTCAAACCTTAAAAAAACTTAACATTAATACATAATTTCGAACATTAATTATTAAAATATTTAATTTTCTTTTAAAAATATCAAATAAAATCGTATCTAACAATGGAGACAGTGTAGCAAATAATTTCGTACCGAAACAGTAGTTAAGACGGTAGACTTGAACAAAACTAATGCCTCGATTGTTCGTTCTTATATTGTCCACTTTAATCACAATATTGTGATTGTACACCCCACAACAAAGCTTTTCGCTACAAGCGATTATGAACCTTATTTAATAATATCAGTATAGTTTGATAATATTTTTTCGATAATGTTATTTATGTGACCATTATATTGAACGTGGAATGAACATGAGTCAAATTTCTATAGAAGTTTACTAAAGTTGGTGAAGATTATGAATGAACTATTGTTAGAAAATCGTTAAAATTTCGTCAAAATATCAACCAAAGAAAAAAAAACAAAATAATAATATCCAGAGAGTTAATGTGTATTTTTTTAAGATAAATTTCGTTAATAAAGTAAAAATACAATAATATATGTAAAATATTTTGTCAATAAATAAGATTTTTTTAGAGTCCTAAATTTTTTTATACTATATAACAAAATGTCTTCGTATATTATGTATGTATGTGTGTATGTAAATAGTACCCAAATCGCGAGTCTCCTAAAACATTTCCGTCAACATTGGGAGGTAATTGTGCGTAAGTAATTCCCCATCCTCTCATCTGACTGTCTCGTGTCAAAGACATCAAATACACTGATCACAGAATATGTCGTATTAGCGTGCTTTTATGTATCGGTAAAAGGCACCATTTGCGTTTTTTAGCTCCTCAAGTAAATACTTTGTTATATACACGTTTTAGAAATGATTGAAAAGCACAGACACAAATATGACGTTCAACTGACATTATTATGACATACATTTTTAACTACATCCTATATTATATAAAATTCTTCACACATGCAATAAGTTTATCCAAATATAAAAACTCCAAGTACATCTTACTTGTTTAGGCGTTGGTTAATCATATTTAGGTCATGAATGTCATTGTTAAGTCAGGATCATTTAGGTGACAGTTTCAAACACAAAAAAAATAAATATAACGCATTAAATAGTTGCAATATTACACCTCGGGCACGCATCCGTCCAATACAGTCTATTCTAAAAATAACGACCACAGCATCCGCCCTGTGCAATATGAGCTTAACTTTAACAAAACACACACACAAACAATTTAAACACAACCTTAATATAAGCATCATTAAGTTCAAAATCACTAAACCAATACAGTATTTATGAAGTGATTCCAGAAGCAGAACAACATGATTACGGAATGAAAAAAAGAAATAAACGATTCGAAATTTAAATATCACTCGAAAATAATGTTGCTATAATCTACTAATTTGTTAATGAAAATAAAACTCTAATGTTAGGTAATAAAGTATATAATGGTATGTGATGTTTAGATAATGTTTATTTGAACGCGGCACCAACGAGCGTCGATAGACAAATTTATTTGTTTGTATGCAAACGCATGCACGCATTCGAATTTCAAACTGATGGATATTTTGAACTGATTTCTTTTAAAAGTCACATTTTATTTTCATTTATAATTCATGTTATCGTACAATGAAGATATGGTTATGTTATAATGTATTAATTTGTACTTCCTCTAATATAATTTAAATCGTTCACGAGTTTAAAACAACGCGCTAACAAGACATATTAAATTAATATCAATCATATGTAGTTTCTCAGAAGTGTCATGGCGGCGCGGGCGATGATGTATCGTTGTCCACTTATTTATCGTTACAGTATTAAAGTAATTTGGCTTAACACAACTTCCTAATTTATATGTTTGTTTTATCATTCATCATTTTATTTTAAATTGCCTTATTGTTTTATATTTAACTAGCTTTTGCAGGCGGTTTCGCTCGCTTCACGGTTGGTAAGTTTAGCTAAGTTCTAACTTTGCCAGCGATTTTATATTTGTATTTTTGTTCAAAATAATAAACATTTGCGTCATCACATTTTCTTATTATATACTTATTTTATTAATCTGTCAACCGGTTCTGGAGTCAAACGTACAGACAGACATGATTGATATAGTATTATATATATATATAGTAACCATATCCAAACTTGAGTAGGTTGTATTGATCTAAGTTTAGTTAGTCTTCAAGATATTTGAGACTGAACGAAAGTTATTGTAAAACTATATGTAATGTTAACTTCGTCTTGTTCTTGTTATTTGATATGATGGCGACCGCTGGCTTCAACAAACAATTAATACTACAATAGAAATGCAACTCTATTTATATTAAGTTAGGGTTTATTTTATATTTAATGTAATATGATCATAGGTTGTTTAGAATGTGGGCAATAAAAGTTTGAGGTGTGGATATAACGAATGTCGGACGTAAATTGTGGACTCAATCAGGACGGTCCGGAAGTGGGATGTCATTGGTTTGAGCATAAAATCTATACTCAATTTATTATATATTAAAAAAAATCTGTCCATTAAAAGGTATGAAAATATACGTTAATATATAGTTAGTTTTCTATCCCATCCCATCCCATTTCATCCCATTATATTGGTGAGAAAGTACCTGGTGCTGATGTCATCGCTGCTCATCCATCATCACTGATTGGAGCGACAGCTCGCTAACTGGGAACGTCGGGGCAAAGTCCTAGATACATTATGTATATAACATTTAATATTTATTTATATCAAATGAATTTTTTCGGTAAATAAATTTCGAAACAGTTGTTAAAAGAAAGTATTTTCGGACCAATAGATCAATATTAACAAACGCGCGTGCTTGTTTATTCAGATGACAGAACTAAAAACTAAAATAGTCGAGCACCTCTCGAGCCACCTCGAGCCACCTCGAGCCACCTCCGAGATGTCGAACGTTGTTATTATGTTAAAACTTATGTTTTTACAAGTCACTGTGATTGACAAAACTGTGAAGGTATGCGTATTTTATTTCTTTTAGGGGTGACCAAAATAAAAAGATTGAAGGGTAAAATAATATATATAATATATTTTATTTTCTCTATGTAATAAGAGTAGGGTCAACCTTGATGTTAAAATGAAGCGAAAAAAAATTAAATAAAAAATAAGCGAAATAAAATAAATAAGTATTTGCTTGATATTTTATTAGTGTTTCTATATTTCTAAACAATATCCCGTTTTCAAGAAGTTTTTTCAAATCTCAAAGTTATTTATTAAAAAAATACATTGAAACATATTTATAATTATATCATTATATTTGCTGGTTAATATAATTTTATATAGTTCTTAAGTATTGACGAAATAATTAAGTGAGCACTAAATCATCGAACTGGAATATTCGAACTATCAAAACAATTTTACTCTAGAAGTGTGAGCAACGGACGGGAAGTGTATCCAAGCCTTAACGCCGGTCAGACGCGTTAGTACAGAATACGTTCACTTAAACTGAGGACTTAGGTAATTCTATTATAATAATACTAATTCATAATATATATCTATATTTTTTACTATAATGTGTATTTTTAAATAAAGCCTTTTTGTTAATGCTTTTTCCAGTAATTTAAGTTATCAACTCTCAAGCGTTGGACGATTAATAATTGGAACGATCCACATTTCAGTGATTACACCCATACGATCTGATCATCCGTTCTGTTTACTAAAAGTTCTGTAAATAAAGATACTCTTTGCTATATTATACATTAAAGCCGGTTATATATTATTATTGAATTTAATGTCAAAATATACAAAATCTGCCAGATTTTACGGAAACATTGTGAGAAATCATAAAAACTATTAACAAATTGATAAACAAAATCTGTCAGACTTTACGGAAAATAATAAATTAAAATACTATTAATAAAATGATAAATAAAACACGGATATATTTATCAAATATTAAACCGATGCCAAGCCTCACCTCAACATGTCTGGCGCTGATTGCTGATTGCATTACAGCAGCGTTCGTTAGCGCATTTCACTAAACGCTCTGCACACTGACCCAGCTAGCAAACTACACTATCAAATACATTACATGATCCGTAACAACTAACAGATCATTTTAATAGTAGATGGTTATAAATGTGTTAGTTGATAATAAAGAATTTTACTTCAACTTGATATGAACTTTCTTTACATATTCATTTCAACGACAATTCTATCACGATAATATATATCAATATTAAGTAAAATAAATCCAATAAATTCACAACTCGAGCAATAAAGTAAAGGCACTTAGACCCGAAAATATTCGGTCGGAAAATATGAGAATCATATAAATTGATACGACACCGCCTGTCGGTAATACGTCCATTTTTACGGAGAAATTCAATTCGGCCGCCATTTCGCTTGTCACGTGACATGTGACGTCGCATTATGGAAGCGAATCAAAGTTAATAGGATTATTTCATTATAATGCCATTATCCTTGCATGGAGGTACAATTTTGCGGCAAAGAGCAAATATAACGAAATAAAAGTGTACGTTATGAAATTGTTTTAGTTCGTTCGATTTAAAATCCAACAGTATTTTTACTTTATATAGGAAACTACAAAGCTCTCTTGATATAATACAATAGACTTGTCAAACAACTATTTCTCTATTACCATTTTATGACAGAAGTATGGTGCAGCCGTAAAGTAAGTCAAGGGCTCATAAACAATGATTCAATTCCGGCCCACACAAAGTGGACTGTGGCGAAATCGACCTTCTCAATAGACACATCGGTAAATGTTACGCAGCTTCCGGAAATGTAAGTGTTTATCCGTAAAATAATCCTGCATATAAAATTGTTTTTATTAATCAACTTCGTACAATAAATTGAAAAAAATAAAGAAAACAAGTTATCAACTGGAATTGGACAAAGAAAGGGACGTCGGCCCAGATCTTATCTTAGAAGAAGGATTTAAGATGTAAGTAGCATAATTTATTTTAAAAAATAAGTCTTCCAGTCTAAACTAAGTAGTTAGTAGTCTAAACTCCTTCAACATTTAAAGGTAAATTAATTTTACAATATTTTCAACATATCAGTCCCTCACCTACCAATAAATAAAGATGTCAACGATATATTTCAGTGAGAAAAAGAAACTTGAAATGTTCCGTAACTTCGAACAGTATATCCGTAACTTTGAACAGTGATGAATGCATCGCCGACAAATTTTGCAACTTTGTTCACAACAAAGTTTGGAGAGGTTGGAGAATTCTGTGGGGATTAAGAGAAAATAATCCTTTTTGTGGCGTCTGCGAGCCAAGAAAAATGACACCTTATACGTATATAGGGAAAAACTTTACTTTTATTATTCTAATAATACGTATTGAAATAAAAATACGAAAGTGAGGAGATAATTAGAAATCTTACCGAATAATGAATGTATATGAGAGTATTATAGCAGGGTTGCAATATTAAATATATGGTTCAACAATTCATAATCTAAATAAACAATGGTGGCATATTCCAATATGGCGCCATTTTTACTTGACAACTTCACACTGTTTGATGCCAAAAGTGTAACTTTTTGACGGAATACCTCTTATACATGTTACTATTGTAGTCATATATATATATATATTTATTTAACGAACACTAAAGAACTGCTGTCTAGTGTACTATATAAATGTATTAAATAGTTTTCGTTCTGTATGTGGTGAGGTGTATCTTTCTCACCGTTTCTAACGATGGTTCTTTATAACCCAGAAATAGTTGTTTCTAGTTTGGGTGTATTTTGTGCCCGTTATTTATGTTTGTGTATTTTTCAGCCTGAAAGAGGTTACTTATGCTTTACTTATGTTTTTCTGTAATAAGTTCTGTAATAATAATATATATATATATATATATATATATATATATATATATATATATGCGTGTGTGTGTGTGTGTGTTTGTGTATTCGAATCTAAAACCTCTTGCTTGATTGGAACATTCAGCCAAAGATTAACAGAGGAACATTGATATCATGTTAAGATATCTTAAACTATAGATATAGATATAATAGGTGAATATTTATAAAGTTATCTTTTAAATTAAAAATAATTTTTTAAAGAAGGGGTGGAAGTGTAATGTAAATATTCTCGGACGTGAGCAGAGTACAGAGTACAGACAGTCCGCAGACGGACGGCGGTTAATGAAGATGTCAATATTGTTACTGCAATTTAATGTTGAGACTAATTATATAATATGTAGAATAAATATATAATAATTGATATTATATTATCAAATAAAATGTTAACATTTGAATAATAAGATACCATTCCGTATTTTTTTTTAACATTTTTAAATTTAAATATTTCATTTTCAGATATAATATAAAAGATAAAAATACACTTTTATAAATTTAAATATTTTATTCTCAGATATGATTGAAGATAAATTTTATCTCATTAATATTTTATTATAATACTACCTGTGCCCGCGACGTTATCTGCTGCTTCATAAACTTTAATACTTAAATTTTAATTTTAATGACACCGCCATCTATTGGCTGCCATATATTAACTTATAAAACTCAAAAGTTAAATCCTTTACGTACAAAAAACCTTAAATTGAAGATTAATAATAAAAACTATCTTATCTTTTAAGTAAGACCAAATAAAAGTTTAATGTAATCGGTTCAGTGGTTTCAAAGATAAACGCAAACGAACACAGAGACACGGTATTTTATATATATATAAATGTATTGATTTAATCTACAGTTCAGTTGTAATTGATATGATAGTTATATTTTCGGCTGGATTGGATAAGAAAAGTTCGAATATAAGATATATCATCCACCAAAGAAAAGACATTTTCGCAGTAAGTAACTTAAGCTTATATCAGAATTACAAATTATTACAGAATCGTCAGAATATTTAAAATAAATGACTGTGTATATGATTATGACCGCGGTCAGAATATGTCGTATATAATGGGTAATTTATCCAAGCTCTATTGATTATAGCAATACTGGCATTTTGCCATATAGATTGAATTGTGGGGTGCGAAATGTTAGACTAATTTGAGTAGTCAATCTACAGCGCGCTAGCTCAACTAGCACACTAACATCGCATAGTTAGAGGCTGTTAGAGATTAATGAGCTCGTGATTGGACACCTTTCACCCGCTGTTTGGAGTCAAATAGTGTGCTTAAAATTGGATAATGAAATGGACCGTTAGGCTGTTTGGAGAACATGTTCCAATAGCTCGGAAAATGGCTACGATATCACTTATTTACTGTCAAAATTTTATCTAAATCTATAAATTAATTTAATCTTGAGATTAGGTAAAATTTTAGTACTAAATAATTGATATCCTTATTTTTTTTTGTATAAAAATATATTATTAAAAATATATTACCAAAAAATCGACAAAAAAAATCTTATTTCATGTATTGTTTAGAGGAATAATAAAATATGTATAAATCCACACCGAGAAAACTCCCATACAAAATTATTGTTCCCCTCAAAAGGCAACTGTTCCCCAAAAATGCCTTTGAAAATTTATCCGGTTATAACCGGTTCTCATACAGGTGGCCGGTAAATTGTCGTAACCCGGATAGCATTGTGCAGAACACAAACCCTTTTATTCTCGAGCACTTCTGTCGACTGTTCTCGACTCGAGTGCCATGAATATTATATTGTATAAAATGTTAATAGCTGTGTTTTCAGGAGCCGTTTGTATGTTTGTGTGTCTTAATGTATTATTGAGATATCATTATACAATCAGTTTCTTAGAGACGACCCAAGACTGGAATAAAGGCAGGATTATATCTTATTTTTAATATGTTAGTGAGATATTAAACATGTTCATTAAATATAAACAATTCTGGTGGTTTTATGAAGAGGGAGTATTCCCGGAGGTATACCCGACGGCGGGATGTCCAAAGTTTAGTTCTTGTTCGTCCCAAGTTGGCACGTGACTGACCTATCTTGATTGAATATGAGTTTATAGAGTAACTTACCTATATTATATAATATGATAATCAAAATAGAAACCGAAATATTTGAACAATAGTATGTATGAGTCAAATTAAATAAAGGTACAATGGAAAATACTGTCTTAATACATAATTGTTAACTTTAATAAAGTATCAGAATGTTATAGAAATATTTTAAAAAAATATTAAAGGTCTATAAGTATCATGATAAATTGCCATAAAACTTATTTTAAACACAACTAAGTATAAAAAACAGTCATTAAATTAGTTATACTGATTGCAAATTCGGTAACGAGGAATAATTTAAAATAATAACTGAAACTTCAACCATGTATAATACAGAATGTGTTTTGAGTCTATTTGTTTATACAATATTTTAGTGTACCTCACATGGAGCACTTCGTACGTGACTCTGACATGATTTATTCAGATAACGTCCCTTCAAACAAACCTATAAAGGTATTATTTGTTTTCTATTTAACTTAATATATAATTCTGATTAATATGTATATTATTTTGATGTTGTTGAAGTGTGGTTTAATTTTCATATAGGACAAGGAGAGCCTTAAAATAGCTTCATATCTTCTCTGAGAATACTCGGTGCCTGTTACATGTATATGAGGAACCGCCAAAATAAATTAGATCTATTAATTATTTAATTAATAGATATTTTAATAATAATCTGCTTGTATTCTCTCGAGTTCAATGAACTTTAGTTATAATTTTATTTCAGTAAATATAAATTTTATTACTGTTTATTATGTATAGTTTTTTTGGTGACAGACATTTTTAGAAAAAGAAAGATTTTATTGTATTTAACTAATTGTGATTTACAATACATTATTTGAAAAAAATAGTATTTAATATATATATATATATACACGCACATATATATATATATATATATACGAATCGATGCGATTCAAGACGTAATCAAAAATTGTTGTTTTTTTTTTATAAAAAATCTTTATAAGATAAAATATTTCTTAGTCTTAACATGTATTAAAATTTTGGAATGTTATTGTAACTATGTAACTATTACTATATTTAAGTTCAATGAACCTGCCAATTTGGCTATTATTTTAGTAACAATACCAAAAACCTGTTATAATTGACATCGAACACGAATTTGAATTTAAATATTTGAACAACGGATGTTTTACGTATTCATAGAAAAATATTTTTGTTTGCAAATTTGTTAAAATGTAGTGTTATGCCATAATATACTTTATGCATATAATAATATATGTGAAAATATCATAACAAATCAATTTTAAACATTGTTCCACAAGATTTAAATTCACAGAGCGAAGGTCACTTGATTTTATTCTTCCCGTGTTTAAAGAAGCATTATTTGCTGTCAATAAAAATTTCCAAAGTCTAGAAATTTTCCGTAAACGTGGTAATATTTCAGAGAATTTCTTCCGGATGGATGGAAGACTTGATGGCGTGGATTCAGGAAATGAGGTGCACTTCCTGCGGACCGTCGCTTCCGGTTGGCTATTTCCGTTTAGTATTCCTCATATCTTGTAGTTTTCAAATATTCGGTACAATTTAGAATCTATTTCGGTACAATATGGTACAAGAGCTGTCAAAGGTATACATCTTTATTTATTGATTTTATACGAAAAATATTAAAGACTTTGCAGACTTATAAATTCCTATTAATTTATTTATTAAATTATACCAATTTAAATACAAGAATCATTTTCTTAGCGACATTATAAAAAACATCATTTGAGTACATTACAATAAACATTCAAAATGGCGTCTCAATGGCGATCTAAAAAAACTATTTAAAATATTTATTCACTTCTTGTAGACATCAATTTATGACTTTCAACTTGTAATAAAATAAAATATCCCAAAGGACATGATAGTTAATTTATATATAGATTAAATTTCAATATTAGTATGCACTACGTAACATTGTTAATGCGATCAGCCGGATCACCCCCCCCCCAACACCCTCCCCACCCCTCTCCCACTACAAGCACACACAAACAAACATGACCACATCTTCACACCTTCGCATCGTATTTAATGGTTAATACTAAAATAAACCCGGTTATTAATTTCATTTCATGCGACAAACAAACGAAATAACAATTATGTATTTTATTAAAATATACATAAGGATTAATTTACTTTATCATTTCAATAAAAGCTTATTATGTTGTGGTATTTTATATTGAATTTAAAAACGATACAATGTTATAAAATGAATAAAAAGTACGCATTATTTATTATTATTTGATACAAAATGTATATAAAATTTCATTTTTTTTTATTTAATACACTGATATATTGCTTTTGTTGAAGGCTTTGTTAGTTTATGTGGATTATAATACGTATTATAAAAATTGCAGTGAAATAGTTTTGAGAGGCCTCTCGAGAATCATGCCAAATGCGAACATTTATTAGAGCTTTTCCTTTGGCTTCGAGCCAAGCATTGTAAAAAGGGTGTTAAACTAAAGATAAATTATTCATACGATCTTTTTATCACGAGATCTCATTATTTAATAACATCATGTAGATATTAAAATATTAAAAAGTATATCTCTGATCACTTGGACCGCGTGTATCCCGTCGTGATCGTGAAGCAGTCCATAAAGTGGTATACAAAAGTGTTAAAATGAGTCAGTACTTGGCATTACAAGACTTTATCATACCAGGCTGTGAAGGTTGGAAACATTTATTAATACACCAAGACTATGAAGACTATGAAGATGGAAATTCAAACATCTTTCACTTCACCAAAGCTATGAAAGTCGAAAGTTATTTTACTATATTGTGACTTATTTTGTGACAAACACAAAGAAGTATATAAAATTACAACATTATTACTTCATTGCTTCTAACACGAAGGTAAAATTAGTATATTCTGTAATCGATTTGATATCTTGTTAATAAACACAGCGAGGTGTTTGCAACGCAATAATCGGGACGGCTAATAATTTTAGCACTTTATATTACAACTCAATGCAGTGCTGGAAAATAACCAGAATTATATGAAACATTAGACATATTGACTGCTGTTATATGGTGTTTATATAAACAGTAATTTCAATAATAAACTGGTATCTAATGATGTGAAAATACTCTTAATATTAAAGGTATACAATTTTCCAATAATTCGAAACCAAATCTTAGGTGAGAATATAATATTATATTAACGAAGGAGCATGTAGCTACAGTATTGAATAGCGACAAATTGAGTGGGCCCAAGGCTCTTATAGATTTCGGCAAATTGGAGGCCAAAGCATTTGCAGGCCCGTCTCGACGGCGCGTGTTTCCAATTAACTACGAGCTTACGATATGAAACGTACGAGATTTTGTACATCACTTTTGGATATTAAGGCATGTTTATTCTAAATAACTAAAGGAAATTTTATAATTATAATTAAAGTAAAGGTGAAAAGAAACCCAGAGAAAGTGAGAAAGAAGAAAAAAATCGGATATCGAACTGACCCTTAAGTATTGTGACACATACATCGAAGTTAGAACATCAAAGAATTACATACACACACAGACATATGTACATACACACACACACACACACACACACATAATATTCATTAACGTGACGTCATATCTGTCGTGGTATAATGTAAACTCAACAAGTCGGTAGCAGGAGCACTTAAGGCGGCGCTTGACTTGATTGATTGTTAATTTTCCCGACGGACTTCGTTAAGTCAACTCCGACGAAAAAACAGAACAGATTGCTGAAACATTTCATCTCGTTTAACCTTTGTGTGCTTCAAGATTTTTAATACTATTTTATGATATATATATATATATATATATATATGTCATAATTAATTGTATCATCAAATGATATCATTCAATGTCTGCGGAGTTACTTAGTAGTATACTTTTATAATACACAATCAGAGCAGAAGATTTGTGACCGTCTCCACTCCCATTACAGTCGTAAAGGGAGATCCGGGAGCTGTTTATATTAAAGGACGATTCCTTCCTCTAATTTATTACCGTATCAAGTGTTCTTTAGAGTCTCCGTTGATTTGTTGACCTGTTTTCTCAGAATATGCTTCATTTTGGGGTCAACTGGCTAAGAGTTTTCATTGTTCGGTATAATTCACTTTCAAAATGCGAGCGTTTATTAAATCTCTGCAGCGCTTTATAATAATATTTTATATGAGCTGTTGGTAACTCGGTTATTAGGTTCTAAGAATGACAGTTCCTTTAGAAAATTGCGGGAAACTATTTATAATAATGAGACTTGATATCGACTAACGAAGTTTTTGTTCTTTTCGAGTTATCTTAACTAAGCTGTTATCAGTACCCATTTTTGGTATTCCGCGTTGAATAATAAAACCCATGACTTTTTGTTACATTTCTTATGATTTTGTCGTTAAGGATCACCTCACTTGAGACATTCTCAGGCAGAGATAAGATATATTCTCAGAAAACAGGATGCCGGCCATATTTTGTTTGGTTGCGAGACGATTTCAAGCAAAAAAATTTACTTTTGCGATACCTGGGTTAGGGATTTATGGTTTGTATAATTTTTGGTTTAATTAATTATTTTTGGGTCATAGTTTATTTAAATATATATTTTTTTTACTGTCAAAAATGTAATCAAGAAAATACGGGATATGATAATACATTTATATTATTTTTTGGTACCGATAATTCTATTTTTATATTATATATTATTGTGAAGCTTGTTTCAAATATAACACGGTAAAAAATATTTAAAAATACTTTTAGCCTGTCACGGTCATATTTTTTAAGTTTGTTTGAAACACGTGTAACTCGAGGGAACAAATCTATCAGTAGGTAGCATTAGGACAAGTGGCGACAGTCGCGCGACATGACGGCGACGGGATACAGACGAGGCTAACAGGTAGGATCTTGAAAGTTGAGACTAGTGTTGGAAACTTATCGATATAATATAATGTAGGCAATATATTAATATCTTATAATGTAAGCATAGCTTGCTTGATTGCTAGCCACTGATAATATTTTTTTATTATTAATAAATCATTAGATCGGCTTATCGAATTGTTTGCGATGGTTCTATTTCGTACATTGCCACTATATTGAAGTTTGCGAAACAGTGATCACAATAAAAAAATATCTACCGAGTTTGTTGTATGTTTTATCTCAGACCAGAGCTCGTTTGGACCTTAATTTAAATTTGACGAGTGAATTTACAGAAGGGCTTATTTTGATAAATATGGCATCAAAATAGGAACTCTGTTATTCCCATTTGAAGTACATAAGTGATCACTGGTATTGGTTCAAAGTGGAAAAAATATAAATGAATAAATAAATAAGAAGTAGAATACTAATTATGTATATAAATATTAATATAACCTACAATTATAATTATATAGAAAGTATAAAAAAGTAACAATGCAGATTAAAAAAACTACGATATAATTATAATACAATATTATTTATTAATTTTATCGATATCGTGCTACACACATCACTACTCGTTATCGTTTTATCAATACTTTATTGGAAAAGGACGAACGTCTTATTTGTATAAGTGTCTCAGCCGTGTCCCAGCGACAAACAATTTCAACGGACATTTACAAATTGAAATATAATATTAAGGCACTTGGAAATTTAAATTCAAATATAATGTTAAGGCACTTGGAAATCTTTTAAACGATTCATAATTTGTTTCGAAATTTCTTTTTGACTGACAAGTGGATGACTTTGAACCTGAATTGTAATGACCTGATTGTTTATCTCCTTCGTGCTTTGGAGAGATATCTTTATATAATTAAACAATAAATTAAAGATATTTGATTAGGGTCTGACTAAATCACAAAAAGATATTGAGTATTTTCAAATTATCATTGGTTCAAATTCTATCTATATTTTAATAACTAAAGATAAATATAATATTATCTAAGAAATTAATAATTAATTATTACATTAAATAATAATATTGATATGGATGGATGAGCCTACAGACACACACATATATATATATATATATATATATATATATATATATATATATATATATATATATACATATATAGTTGCATTATCTTTTAAGAGTAGATGAAGTACTTTAAGTAAATCAGATGTAACATTTTTATGTCATCCCCCCACTATTTAGGTATAACATATTGACATTATATGTCGTGATATGTTAATATCAATTCCTAGACTCGTAGGTGTTATAGACGTTATAAAAACAGGTATCTCATCTCGGTGTGTTCCAGGAACGCAGTGAGAACGCGGATCCGATTACTTGCGCTTGCGCAGACTAAAAGGGGCAGTTGGAATTTTATGTATTTTTTTTAATAACCTTTGTTTTATATATAAAAATATTTAAATTTTTATATTTAAATAGTATTTTGTTACTTTACTTTGCTATTCAGACAAAAAATTGTAGATCACATAGCTTGGGTGCTGAGTAACTAAATTAATTAGGTTTACTAATAATTACTAATTATTAACAATCATAAGACATCAATCAATCATTATCAAATGAATTAAATTAAAGAACGTCTCAAATAAAATAACTCCTCTAGTGTGTATTAAGCTTAGAATCTTAATATTAATTTCAAACTGAGACTGTTGACCGAGCGCTTTTTTAACGACCAATCAAATTCATATCTAAGAATTTAATGAATCTACCTTTGTGACATCATCGAGTATTTTAATAATTTGTCATACAATAAATACCTATATATTATTGTATTTTTTTTGTAAATACAAAATCGATTATGTAATGACTTTACGTGAATCGTAAAACAAGTTTAGAGACGTATAAAAAGACAGCTCCGACCACATTTTAATGGTGATGATTTTCAATTGTTCTAACGCATTGCACGCAGGCGGCAGGCGGTGACCACCCACGTGGGGTCGCGCTGAACGACTGGATTGGCCGAGGGAGTAGTGTGTGTATGATATGTATAAATTGTTGTATAATTTCATATATATTATACATTTTTAATGACATTTACTGGTTTAGACAGCACCTGAGGTGTCGTAGATCAGTTAAAACCATTACAAAATAGTGCTGGACAGCGTTTCACCGCGCCTTCCGTGGACCTCGTTTAGATGGGATAGGTTGTGTCTCCTGTTTTCTGAGGTGATTCTAACACTAGATAATTCTAAAGTAATTTAGAGGATTGTATACAATTTATTCCACAATATATGGAACTGGATAATTCATAAATATATTTAAGTTGTTTTCCGAAAACTGTTTTGGGGTTCCCTATTGTCTATGATCGGGACCACGACCAGGTTGAATATTTAAAAAAAAGTTGAAACCAAGGATAACGGTTCTTTGGTGAACTACAGAGAATCAGAAAGAACTATTTTAATCGATAAGGTTTTTGTATATAGTTTTTGTATATAGTATACAAAGAATAATTGTTTGTGCAGTTTTCAGAATAATAATTATTTATATGTATATATAAATACATATGAAGGTCAAGGTAAATGTGCAGTCAACATATTAATTTCACACCATTAACTCGAACGGATTTCCTCTTAATATTTATTGGTTCCTGCCAAATAATAAATTATGGTGTCAATACTGCGGATGCCCCTGCGCATGCGCACGCGATGACAGTGAAATGTGCTCGTGGAGCGATTTACTGCAGCGCTAAGTATACTTAACAACTTGCATCATTTTCAACCTTAAGGTTATATACATAAGGATCATTAGATTGTTGTACTTTGGGTCCAGACTCAGTTTCCGTTCTCTTCATACGTATATTTGGTATTCTGTTAGGTATATGTTATACTAAGTGAGTTTGAGGTAAACTTAGAGAGGACACGTGGTCGTATAAATAGATTTTTAAATATTTTTTATATATAAAAATTTAAGTACTGCTTGAATTTCGTATTATATATATATTTACTAAGTTTTTACATTTTTTGTTATTTTTTTTTAGTATTTTTAGTTGGGTATTTTACTCATATATATATAAAAAATGCAAATTCTGTCCATGATGTCCCTTCGAAGTGATAAGAATTTAACTTCAGCCTATACAAACAGACAAACAGAGATAAATAAAAAAAAATCTCTCGATTTAACGTTTTTATCGAAGTTCATACAAAATATACCTTAACATTGGTGAAAACCCTTTTTATAACCAATTTTCAATAATTGCAAGATATTATTAGAAAGTATTACTTACCTCCAATAAACAAATCGTGACATAACATAAGTATTACCAAAAGTGATTAGGTTTAGACTTATTTTGCGATAGACAACTGTATTAACTATTTTTATAAAGAAAATAATGTTTTACGTTTGTTATTAATGAAAGTCACTATAACAGATTAATCAGATTACTAACTACGTAAAATTGTTATTAATAATATTATTTTTTACGTCATTAAAACATTTTAATATCTGTATAACAAACTTATACTAAACTATAATAGAATTACTAAAATTATGAAAAAGTTTTTCGAAAACTTGTGCAGGTGAACGATTTCCTGCGAAGTTACCATCACAATGGAAATCATGGCAAAATTGTTTTAAAATAACAATGAAAGGCGTGGACGAATCTCTATGGATATTAATAACAAAAAAAACCTTACTATATAAATTATTTGATATAATATGTTCTAAATCCCATCAGAATCGTTACATGTATATGCAAAAAATATTATTAAAATAAATTTAATTTCAATGACACAGACGGACAGTTGATAAGTACTTACTGCACACAAGTCTTAATAAAACCACCGCGGCGTCTGAGTCTAAACGGATTATCATAATAATGTGATGTCGAGAACAAAAAAGACCCCAATATAAAAATGCGGTGGAGTTTTCTTAGCGGGAAATAATATTTTACGAAGGGTGCTTTCACCCCGACTTGTAATTACCCGTTTGTCCGATATCGCGCTGTAAGCGTTCCTTTCACTTGTTTCTTTAACACGATTTACGGCACGGAACAAATACTCTTTATACTAACATAGTATTGAAATAATAAGTATTATTTTTGTAATCACACGTTTTGTAATCCTGTATAAGTATTATTTATGTAATCACGCATTTTGTGTATTAATAGGAATAATATTTTTCAGGGTAATATAGTAATATAATATGTTTTTTTATTTGATATTATTACGTTTGGTTTATATAAACATTCCTGTTTTTACTGATGAAGTCTCTATTATGTTTCTATGAACAACTTTTATTGGTGGTTATCAAAAATACTGAATACTTTTATTCTGTTAATCAAAAATATAATATTATTTACTTGTGTAATATTCATACCATAATAATAAAATTTTTGTAACAAACAAAGATTATACAGTCGTAAATATTGAAGTGTAATTTTTTATATAAAATAATATCTCAAACTAATTCTATGGTTTAGTTATATTGTGTTGGCTCGTTGCCAAAGCCTATGAGACCCACGGCGTTAAATCTCATCAGAATACTATAATCTTTTTCTTTAACCAGAACATTTATAAATATTAATAAAAAATATTATTCTAAATTATGTAAGTTAAAAATGTTTCAAAATATTTTTAGATGTTCAGAATTTTGAATTAGCCAGCGCTTTTGATTCTCTCAATCAAAGCGAGTCGCAACACATGATATAGCTCATAGGTGATCTATAGATCTATTCAGATCATTATATCTATGCAATACATTGTCAATAGCATCCACAATAAACAATTGATGACTTGATATCGTGACTGAAGTCATTACTTCATATTGAACTCGAGTTGTTCAATATGCCAGCAATTATAGTTCGGTCAGCAGCCCGGGTTCCCGTACATGCATTAATAAAACAATAGTGAGGTTCCTCCACTATCGATAGCTATGTTAATAATATATATCCATACAAATCACCTTTATTGACAAATACAATCACTAAATGAAACTTAAACTATTGAAAACTACGAAGCCATGAGTGCTTAAAAGGTAGCAAAGAAAAGAACAGAATAGAAGCTGCAAACAAAACAATAGTAAACATAGTTTGTAATGAGACAGATTGGTTATAATTCAATAGAACCGATGCTCTTGAAGTTCAGCCCAGAGACAATTAAAACTCACAACACCTATCTTCGCCGTCGGTTGAAAGGATGCCATAATAAAAGCAAGAGCGGGCGGAATCGCTAATGTCTAATACAATTGTAGCGAGTGCTGTTCATACAGCGAGGGCGTATGGCGGGTAGTGATGGGAAATTATCGATATCAATAATATCGACTTTAATATATTCAAAATAAATTCAAGGCTATGTACACAATTTTTTTTCTTGTTGTAACAGATATATAATTTATTTATTTATTTATCTTCACGCCATATCCCTTGCGGGGTAGCCAGAGACGACGGAGTGCCAAACGCTACGGTCCCTGCATACCTCTTTCGCCTCGGCCACAGACATCAACCTCTTCATACATGCCCTTCAGATATATAATCTATTCTTAATAAGGCGTTTTGAATGATTTTTTAAGTTTATTTGTTTTCTTCCAATCAAAAAAGTATTTGGATAAAATGTTAATCAATCAATAAGAAAGTGTTTTTAAAATAATATTATCAAAGCCACAGGTAAAAAGTTTGTGCAAATATACCTATAATTAAAGCTAAAATAAAACAATTTCCAATATCATATAAAAGTTGTATTCCGTAATTTTATAACGATTATATTGATAACACATAATAACGTGTAATTTTTAAAATACATATACGAGGAACCTAATTGTACTATAATTAAAATGAATATAAAATGTATGAATCAATAAAAGCCTCATAGATTTTATCGACTACAAAATGTAAATTACATTCTATCGACTGCCGTTAATGAGTATCGATATTGTGAAAGTACATCCCTATCGCCCCTTCAGTGCTTGTCATTAAGGGTGATCCATCAAAACGTCCGCTAGGATTTAGGGCGTTCGACGCCTGCGCCGTAGCCTTGGGGTTACAAGGGGTGGGGGTTGGGGAGGGGGGGTGTAACAAACAAAATTAGATATTCGTGCGGTGTCCATAAAGCGGGAGTGCACACTGATTGATTGCTTTTGCAAGGATTTCCATTTTTACCTTGGTTAAACTATTTGAGACGGGGTCATTGACCTGTCTGAACGATTTGACTTTCATGATCTTGTTACCAATGTAATGTGAAAAGTATCAGTAAGACTTCATAAGTCACGGATTTGACCGATTAATTACCTAAAGTAATAAATAATTTGACTGTTATAATAGTTATACACGTCAAAGTGGCCTCATCAAGTATCGTTTTCTAAATCAAAAACAAACACAAAAAGCACTCAGAAGAAGAGCAATCGAACATCTTGAAACGTTACAGAACTTGCAACAGCCATTCGAAACAAAGGCTCCCCACAAACTACTTAAGCACTGGAGTATCGGTTGTATTTTCAATTTTCATAAACAATAGCCGTGTGCCGCGCGCCTTAATGCCCGACTCAAAAGGCTTTCATTAGCGTCTTATTAAATAGATGCGTGGATTAACACAGATTTTTTAATCTTTTTAGGCTTTTATTGATATACCATACCAAGCCTTCGTTGAAGTAGAATATGTTTTTTTTAAAAAAAGCCTCAATTTCTAATAAAATCAGCTGTCCGTCAGTGAAAGTCCTGTTAAAATAAGCCCAATCGTTTCCGAGATTAGCCAGAATAAACCGACAGACATACAAACATTTTAAAAACATTTATTATGTAAGTGCCAGATACACTTTCATATGCATTTAGTGAAAAGCTGTTAATATGGAGTTACAAACAGACATTTAAATTGTTTAGATTTTTCATTGTTTGTATAAATTTATTTGTGACTATAAATAAAGAATTAACAATACTAAATTGAAAACTCCACAATTATTAGGTAAAACGATTCACGTACAAGATAAGCTGAACGTAAACTTCGTCTCGTCGGGCTCCGGGGCTCCGGCCGCATACAAAACGACATCGGCCTTCGAGACTACTTGTACTATATTTATTAAACATACCTTACTTTATGGCTACAATATTTCTCTCTTAATTTATTAATTGCATCCAATTATTCTTGAGGTCATTTTCATTTTGATATCACAAGAAAATTCGTCAATTTACCTAAGACAAAAAACAAAATATATAAAGAAATGAAATAAATACTATTATTTGGAGTTTATTTCTGTAAAATATTATAAATTTTAAAGTATTTTATATATTAAAATATTAAAAGAAAACCATCAAAGACTCTTTTGAAATCGATCGTCTACCGCTGGCGTCTCTCCAACACAGCCTTTCACGTATTGTAGCACGCCATTGTGCTACGACAGCGCTACGAAGTATTGCTCCGGTAATCCGAAATATACCTGGCATTGTGGTGGTCAATTACCAGTATTACTGTCATTGTAGATAGTAATACATAACATCGTATATCTTAGATACAAATACACATGGAATTGATTTGTAGATTATTACATCTATAATATTAAATGTGAAAAGTATTAATGTAATTTTTGTTGTAATTATTGAGTTATTAGGTATTAATTAAATAGTTAAAAGTGCTTTATAACTAAATAAAGTATCGATAAAACAAAAACAAGTGAAGGAATTTTGTCACAAAATAATAGTCAAATTTTTAAAGCAAATTCAAGATAAGTTACTCTGTAGTAATAAATATTATTATAATATAAACAGTAATTAACATGAATTATTATTTTAATGTATTATTGTAGCAATTAAAATACAAACACTGTAACGTTTTCTTACGATAAATGTATTGGTAGTAAAATAAATTCTGAATGTCTATTTCAACCATCGCATTCGTAGCAATCCAGGTAATAAAACATGTATGTGTGAGCGCACACACGGCGCTGAATAAAAGACGAGAACACAGACACGTTATTTATTTACTTGCATTTCACAGGAAAAGTGGGAATTAAGTGCTATATTCCTTTGACGATTTATCATACACGGACTTGCAAGTCATTCATTTGACAATTTTGAGTGGATTAAATTTGTACTTTATATTATGTATATTGTATATATGAAAAAAATTACATACATATATCAATCAATGTTTTACGTCCAAAATTTTTCAAGTCCGAAGCCTCATTTATTTCCCAACCCCGGACCGTCGAATACAAATCGCTAGAGTCAAACGATCTTTTTCATTTCATGAAATTTTAAGCATAAATTTTTACATTTAGTGGTTATGATATAAATATAGTATGGAAGTATTAAAATCCGTATAAAAGCCATTATCACAAGAATCCTCGAATCAAGTGAGACAAAGCTTATTTAAAAGGGTCTCTACACGCTCGTGTACACACGGACCAACGGAATGATCAGTATTGTTTGTTATTTAAAGGGACCCCAAATATTTAAATGCTTATATTGTCTACAACTATTTTAAGCGTAGCTTTTTAAGCTATTGTTATATTTCTTTATTTTAAATTTAGTGCCCGTCAGTATGAGTGTTAATATTTTATAACTAAGTATTGCCCGGGACTTCGTTCGGGTAAATTACACGTCCAGAACTATCGAAAATTTATACGAACTTGCTATACCCAATTCAATGATTCTCAATATTTTGCTGTACCTCGAAGAACATTTAAATAATACTTAATTCAAAGACAAAATAAGTAGAATAAAAGTAACACCAAATTATTGTGATATGTTCTAAATACACTTGAAATTGTACTCTAATTCGGGGTGGTATGATATATTTCAGGTTGCATTCTAGATTCAGGTAAAAATATGGAATCAAATGAAGGATATAATTCTAGGGAGCATTGTAAATCAAGGAGACGGAGCCGGCTGTAGGGCGTGTAATTAAAACGTATGAATTTATAAGGGAGGCCATTATTCACGAATAATGAGTAAATAGATTATACATAATGCGTCTGAAATGCTGCAATTATTTGAATTATCATAGAACGAGAGATCATTAGAGCGAGAGAGAAGATATACGTCATTAATTATTAGGTATATTATTATAAGGAATATTTTTATCATTAAAATAATTATTAACAAATATTAATAATATAGTAAAGTTATTATATTTCAGTACCCCATTAATACTGCTCTTGTACAGAAATATTAACTTGGTTCCTAGAAATTTCTTACTATGACTCACTCGCTGGAAGCCTACAAAGATGAGAGTTAAGACAGTACAATACCCGAGGAATATCCACAACCTAAGGGTTGATGTAATAAGGGGTGAATGTGTTGGTGTATATTATACAAGCTGTGTCCACGACTTTGATCGTGTGAAATAATATAAAAAAAAGAAGTCTAAATTACTCCTTATAACATCAGTGAAAGTTCTGTTAAAATCGGCTCAACCGTTTCAGCTATTAAACGCAACAGACCGATAGACAGATTTTTTTTTAATGATTTTTTATGTTCATATGCGTGTAGTGACAAGCTGTTAATTTGGAATTATAAACGAGCACTTCAATTTTATTTATATGTATTCGTATAGTCCGTCAATGTTTGCTTAACGTGTTGGACTTTGGAAATTAACATTTAATAATACAATTTGGTTAATATTATTGTATGAAAATATTTTAATTATATTTTCGTCTTTAAAACGTTTTATAAACATACATCATCTTATAAAAGTATTATATATTATATTGCATGTGTGTGTCTCAATCAATGGGTATGAGAAAGTTCGATAGCAGTTTGGATAAAAAAATATTAATATTTCTAAAATAATTTATAGGTTTATATCTATATAACTAAATAAATATATCGGTTTTGTCCGTACATTTGATTTTAATAATGTTATAAACAATCGCTTATAATTCGCGTTTCACTATTTGTTGTTTTTTTCTGTCTGTATGTCTCCATAATTCAAGGACTGTGTGACCGATATTAGCAAAAAATTGTATATAAAAAAAATGGTAAGCTATATAAGAGGTCGATAAACTCTATAGTGAGTTAAAAACTAAATTTTAAAACCTTTATTACATTATATTGTACACAAGCGATCAGAAACATCAAACCGAAGTGAGGAGAGAAAAATAAACAAACCAATAAATCAAACTAACCAACTAATGTCAATAATCTCAAGCAAAGCCGCAGGTTATAGCTAGTATATTATATCGATACTACGTCAGTCTAACTATTGCTGTCACTAGTCACTGGGAGTCAGATACTAAGCACCCGATTCCAATTTTTTATTGTTTAATTTCGTTTTAAAACAAATTTTTTAATTATCTTATTTTTAACTCTCTAGTTAATCTCAGCTCATCAAGATCTAAATCTCTCCTCCCAAATCTGAAAGTACACGTTACTGCGTTTAAGATTATATTTAATGTTACATTTATAAATGGCGATGAAACGCCATTTTCTTTCGCCATTTTCTTTCACTGACCGTTCCAATCTGCCCTCCCGACGGATTAGTGTCCTTTGCTTAGGTTTTAGTAGAATATGAAGCTAAAACTAAAATAAGTCTGGAACATTTTGTTATATATCTCTTTTATATACGAGTTTCGTTTTTAATTACAAAAAAAAACAATATGTATTCATTTTTTTAAATAACTAGTGGTTCACTTCACTCGACTTGTGTTTTTTTTTAAATTATCTTAATTTAATATGATATCAGCTATTTCAATGTGAAATCCCTGTTGAAATAGGTGAAGCCATTTCAGAAATTCGCCACAACAAACATACAAATTTTCTTTTTATGCAAGTATTGTATAAACTTTTATATACATTTAGTAAAAGTGAATTTGGAATTACAAAGAGACACTTTAAATTTATTTATATGTATAGATAAAATTACTAAATTATAAGAAAAATCTAGATTTTTCATTAAGATTATCTATCCAATAGTGATTGCTGTCAAAAGAAAATAACTTTTATTTTGACACTATCACGTTAAATAACAATGAACATTAGAGAAGAAATTTATATTTTTATCTCATAAAAATAACTATAAAATTAATATCAATTGTAATATAAATGAAGAATATATAATATGTATCTCGAAATAATAAGGAGTGAAATGATATTCCCGGAGGCTGCAATTTTAAAACCATATAAATTACTACTTAAAAGACGTTAAGTGTTGAATAATTAGCTTCTTAAAGCTAAATGGTACTAAAAGATATATTTTAATAAGCATTTAATATGTCATCTAACATATATACCATTTAATATCATATTATCGTAAATATGATATGATCTCGCAAAGTATTTCTTTTGTTAATGTTATAATCTAGTTCATTATTGAAACAAGATATTCTTAAATTACTGTATTTTTTCCATAAAATCTAAAATTGAAAACAAATAAAAAATTTATTAAAGGGAAGTTAAAAGGAAATGGAATCCTAAAACAAAATGATTTCTGATCTAATTTCTTACCTCCGCACCACAAGATGGCGGAAATTGTAAAATTTTGCAAACCGTGGGGTTGTTAAGACATTGGATGCATATTTATTTATTTTATTATTAGATCGATAAAATAATAATGAAACATACAAATGAAAAAGCATTTTAATTACTGTCCGTTAGTATCTTTGGAGAACTAATTATAACTAGATCTACTGACCACTGAATTTATACGCTTCATTATAAATAAAACTTTATATTAATTAAAGATAATTAATAAAAGCTTTATGGTTAAAATAACATAATAGATTTTGCATTTTATTTTATTTGTTATTTCGTTTACGTCAAAAGAATATATGTATTATTTTCAATGATTAGTAATAATAATAATGAACAAATAATTATATTTTAAAGCAATCAGTATTACTGTGAAAATATTAATTAATAATTATGATTAAAGTAACATATCACTACAATATTATAGTAAAAATATCAAGTTAAAATAAAATATTCGCTAATTCTACACTTATAAATACGTTCAAAAAAAGCTTTTTGCTAAAAATAAGTCAGAAGGGAAATGTTTTATATGTACAAATTTATTTCATTTATATTGAGTTGTTAATTTGTTATATCTTGAAAACAGCAAAATTATTTTCAAGTCATATTAATTTTATCATTGAAATATATTTATAAATACAAAATATAACTATTGACAAAAAAAAGTCATGCAAGCTGAAATATAATCTAAAAGCAATGAAAAGCTCAGATCACGCGTATTTGTATAACAATACTCGATCGACCGAGCGAAAATAGCCGAAAATAGCCGAACAAAAACCGGATTAAGCCGGTTATCGGCGGCCGCTAATAATAATAGTGTCCCGTGATCCCCCGTGATGGATGACAAGCACCCCTTTTAATTGCCAGAATACACGTCACTCACGCAGAATTTCGATTTATATTATAATAAGTTCATTTCGGTATTGCAAAAAAAATGCATACCAATATAACCTATATTGCATGATATTAAATGTTATAATCGTATAACGTAATTTTAAATTAATATTGAGCATCCGTGTCTTGACGTTTAAATACAGGTTCGACTTCGACTTTTTGGGGTCCATTTCAGTGCATGTGTGTGAATGTGTTATAAGTAATTAAACAAATTATAAATGTGTGTGTGGTGAATTTATAATGTGAATATTATTTGGTTCGTTTCTATGTTTTTTTTAAATATTATTGCCAATATAATGTACTTGCAAATCATCATTGCAAAGTCTATATGATTAAGTAACATCTGCGCCGACAGATGTAAAATTCCACAAATACATACATTTTGCTACACCTTTATGTGATTGCAATAAGAGCTATTTTCCATTGTCATTTTGTTTGTTATTTTGTTACTTTCGCAGATGTATTTTGATCGTTTATTCAAATATATCAATAGTATAATATTACATTAGTAATATATATTGAACGAAAAAATCCTTTGTTGATGTCATAAAATATTATATCCATCTTTGAATAAAATAATTCTTAATATTATCATAATTATACGTTGTTTTTATACAAAATGAAATAGACAAACGGAAAAAGTTGTCTAATTAGCGTTAGGGTTTATACAATCTACAGCGCGCTAACTGAACTAGCTTACTAACACAGTGCACGCTGTTAGAGTTGTTAGTGATCTGGTAATTTAAACCATGAACTAACTATTTTAGAGGTCAAAACAGTGGGGTCAAAATTGTATAATAAATAGAATAAGACATGCAAGACTCGTACGGAACCCCTAACTTCATTATCTAACCACAATACCACGTGATTGGTTCTCGGACGGAATCCTAATTTTGCTTCCCCAAACTTATAGTGAATGTTCGGGAAAAACTTTTTAGTGGCTATCTTACACTATTCCTATCAAACGCTATTATATATAGCAAGTTCGTTATCTATCTATTATATCAAAAGGTTATTGTAATATGTAATAAGGTGCTTAATTTTCACCCTATCTTACGGAATGAACATAAAATGAATTGTAAAACATTTAAAATGTCAATAACGATAACCTTTATTATTATTTATAAAAGAATTAATTAAAACGGTTTTAAAATTCCTATTTGTTAAGAATTTTTAGTACATTATTAATATTCTGTATATACAAATAGTCAAAAATTCAACATGCAAGACTTAAGAGATAACTATAATGAAAATGATTTAATATATACGTAATATACATTTTAAAAAGAATTTGTATGTTAAAACAGTTTCTTACATTTAAGCTATAAGTATTCTTACCTCGTCCGTTCACTTCGACGTTAGTTCAGTCTAGTATAAATATTTACCTTCAAAACACCTTCTCAATTGTTCAATATATTCAAACAGCACGCGAAAAACACTCTTATTGTAATGAGGCAAAGTCTAAAATGGAACGAAATTAAACCTCATAATTCAATCGACGTGTATGTTATTGTTTAAATTGATAGTTATTTTGAACGGAGTGTTAATCTTTTTTTATTTGTTCAAATAATGTTAATATTAATAGAGTCGCGTCCCGAGCTGGTGTAGGGCGGGCGGCGCGCTCGCTGGTCGTGGAGCGAGTGCCGCCCGGCGTCACCGCTCACCGCTCGCCGCTCAGTACCGACCTACCGTACTCCATTGTATTAGGTAATGCAGATACTAATAATTACTTCTACACTCACCAAGTATGTTGTGGTATCAAAACTATGTTCTAACACAATACCTTTCTCGTTCAACACTCAAATGTTGTATGGAACCAAATTTTTTGTATTTTATATAATTTAATAAATGTACAAAAGAAAACATTTAAATGTTCTTAATTTTGCCTACATTTCTTTAATAGCATTGATATTCTCAGAAATAAGAAATCATTCCAACAACGAACTCAACATTAGCGGTGAATGTAAGGGTCCATCGATCTCGGGTCCATCAAACGGCAATAAAACGATCGTAACTCGCATCTACAAATCGTAACAACCTTTTAATTTAATTCGTGCCCTTAACGGTAGTTTTATTGAGCAATCTTCTACTAACTTCATAAACCGCCCCTAGTGGTGCGAGGCGCGGTGATTATAAAACACAAATACTGTTCTTGTGGAACTTGGTTATTAAAATGTATACAACAAACATTGTATGTTTCTGACCGGCTCTTCGCAGCACAACATTCGAGATAGTAACTTACTCACGGTCTGACTACTGGCTTTTTTAATGTGATAATTAACTTTAAATGTCTACTTGTAGGAACATGCATTTAAACAAAATATTTTAATAACAAAAACATACGTTTAATGAATAAACTGTATAAAAAATCAAATCGATTAGCTATTAATTCATTAGTTATATATTACTATAGTGGTAACATTACGCAGTTCATGTAATATTAGTGTGAAATACAGCCAGACATGGCAATCCCTGGATACCGAAATCCTACAAGATATCAAGACAAATGCCAATAGTGTTCCTCGGTGCCTCCCTGCAATAATCCCTTGCACCGTTCTTGACATATTTTTAATTAAATGCCACTTCTAGCGACGCTTGTGGCTTACGGTATAACGATCGCAATTTTCAAACTATAAATAAATTTCTACTAATACTAATACTTATAGCTAATTACAAAACCGCAACATTTCCTTTGACATTAAGTTATGTTAAGCGCTAGTTTAGTCATTGACTGCTCGTATACGGGCTGGCTCGACCGATTACTCACAGAATATAGCCTTCAAAACCTATTTAGTATGATGAGAAAGTAGAATGCTTAACACACTATTCTTACTAGTAGTCTCCTACGACATCCGATCATATAAAATTGAACAAAGAAAAGACAATGTATATATTTATTTGATTTAATTAATAATTGAAGATAGCGAATCGATGATATCTTAGATAAATTTGATAAAAATTAATTAAGTACCGCCTTTATTTGATAAAATTATAATATAAATAACGCTCCGTGTACACAGTATAAACGAAATTAGTTTCCCAATGACATAGAGTAAATAAAACACTGAATGTGCCATCGTGATATATTATTTAAGCTGAACGAGCGCTATTCCGGCATTATTTTATTTTATGAATGTTGTGTTTCCTGCCTTAGTATTTTTGCTCCCACAGGTATTTATTTACTTTTGAATTAGTAATACTGTTTTATTATATACTTATGAGTTGACATGCAGTATATTGTATATATTGGGATGGATAAAATAAGAAATTTGTATGTAAGAAGTAGTTTGAAAGTAGCAGTTTATTTAAGTTGAAAAGTAATTTCATGTCATATTGTATGGTCAAGAGAAGAGTCTCAATAAGAGAGTGAATGGCTATGGTAACGACAATCTTAATCGAGACTTTGGTTATTGTAAAATAATACTTACTAAATAGAATAATAGGTTCGAATATAAATTCAGTAAAATAAAAATAATTGCATCGGCCGGGAATCGAACCCGGGCCGCCCGCGTGGCAGGCGAGCATTCTACCACTGAACCACCGATGCTTATAAACATCAATACAAATATACGTGTTAATAATTAATTATAAATATCTTATCTAAATTAATTAATACCGATTATTTGTAAACATTATATTTTGTAAAATACGAACAAATTTTATATGTAATATATTTAATCTTCATTCTTTTTTATTCGCTAAAAATAGGCTTCACAAACTCGGAGATATGGTTTCATAGGAAGGGAAACTCGTATCGGAGTAAAGTCGACTGCGTGTCGGAAGCAATGATAAGAGGCAGTCTGCCGTCTCTGCATTATATTCGAAATAAAAAAATACATTTTTATTTTATACAGCAATTTGAAATGTAAATGTTCGTTGTATATTATGTGTTAGTAATATGTGGCACTTAGGACTTCCACGACTATGTAATTAGAGTAAGTAAAACAAAAAAAAAAAAATAAGCCAATTATGTGGAACCACGAGTCTCGCAATGTATGCATAATTTATCCCGTAATGCTGAGCACGGCGCTAATCCCGTGCGAGTGAGCGCATCTGCCGGGATCCGGGATCCGATTTTGTTTACACTACATATTGCGATGTGAGAAACACAGCAGCAGTTGTTTATATCCCTGATTGTCTTTGGATTGTAAGGACTTAAGTAACCGAGTGTACTATAAATCGATTAAGAAAGATTATATCTCTAACTATACTAAGTTCCAATATTAGAAATATTATTATTAAAAAGATCGCACACAAGCGCTCTTTTTGAAATTATTCAAGCCTCTCTGCAATTTGTTAAGAGAAACATCGTAACAAACAAATATACATAAATATCAACAAACATATAAAGTAATATTACCATTCTCTGATCATTTTATCATTAAGTAATTTATTTACAGCCCGAGACCCTTCACAACCCGGTCTATAGAGTTGTTAAATAGTCGTAAAGATATAAAAATAATCTCTTTACGAGGTGTCGCGTTCCGCTTCTCGTTTTCATAAATTAAACACCTTATTTACTAGCACAGGTATTAAATTTGCTTTTTTATTATAACAATATTATTACAATGTGCTTTAGCAAAACATTAATATATGCGGTATTCTCAATTTTAGTTTTTTTTTTAGATGCTTCTTATAGAAATTTCTCCGTAAAAATTTAAAACGCGTCGGATTATGTATACTATACTTTGCTTCACTCTCCCTAAATTCCACATTGGTTTCTATGTTAAAAAATTGTAGCCTATATGTTATTGTGAATTATAAGCTATATAACCGTAAAGTTTCATCAAAATCAGTTCAGTGAAATTTTGAACGTGCGTACATCACAAGCTTACGAATTTAGAATATCCCTAGGACTTTGTAAGGGAAGCGAAACATATTTTTTTTAGAACTTAACTCCATACAAACTCACGAGTGTTGAAAATGACAACTCAAAATATAATGACGTCATGGAATCATAGATAGTTACGGAGTAAATTGCCGGTGACATAACGTGACGTACACACACCCTTGTGGTGTAAAAAGTTAAAACATTACAGAATGAGTTTCCCCATTGTGGTGTGGAGCTCTTTATTTTAACGTATAATTTCGTAGTTTTCAATGCGACCCTCACTCGTCATTACGTTCGTCTGACCAAAAAAAACTTTTATAATTTTGTTTCAGACACAGACAGATGTTTATATATGTATATTAGGAACTAGTTATAATTAATTTATTGAGACTCGTATATAAAGAAAGATAATCTTTAATTATCAGGATATATAGGTAACGAATCAGTTGATTAGTGAAGACCTAGGGCGGGTTAATCTGTTCAAAGACGGATACTGGCTGATTGATCTCAGCCCGCGGGTGAGACTGATCAGGGTTCAATTATACTTACACACCTACAGCAGCTTAATACCGAAGATAATACTTTATACAACTAAATTTATTTAATTCGAGTATAGCAGGCTGTTTCTATAAAATGACCGATGTCAATTTAATCTATCCGCATTGGACTTTTTGTCCGAACCGATATTCGGGTACCATTAAAAGAGACTTTCTAAACCCTTTTTGATTCTAAACCCGCTTACACGCCAGTTCAATTCTATCTGGAATCGCGGCAGTGTAAACAGTAAAGCAATCACCGACTATCCCGTTCAGATCCCGGGCGTGGGCGAATCCCGCGGGATAGCCGCCGGCCGCACCAACTCTAATTCCATTTGGAGACCGTTTCGATTGAACGAGGGTGTCTGCTGTCATGCACCTCATTTCTACGTAACTATTTACATTCATTTATTTTATATAAATTCGTCTACTCTTTTTGCCATAACACCAAATCACTATCTTAACATGGACGTTCAGAAAACCTAATGAAACAAATTGAATTAGTTAATTATTCCCACAGCTATTGAATATAAAATTGTTCGCAATATTAAGAATATTATAAAAAATATCTGAAGTAATATTTAATTAAATTTGCAGAACAAACTTCGGGACAAGTTTCTTCCGATGCATTGAATTCTTAATGTTTTAAACAAACATTTAGTTCGAGTTCGAATGAATTTAATGGAAAATTTCTCAAGCAAATGAAATATTAAAAGTTATTTTATAAGCGATGAATCGAAGTATCGGAACGGAACTAAATAAAATATCTAGAAATATTAAGAGATATTTCTATATAACTCACTACAGGAGTTTGTTTTATATGACACTCGTATCTTGGAATTATTTCATTTGAATGTTTATTATTTCTATGAATACATTTCACTAACGAGTTTCATATTTCTATCACTATTTCCATACACTATATATTAAAAACATATAATTGGATAAACTATATCATGAAACACGAATACGAATCAAAAGCAACGTTTCCAAAGAAATATATTTTTTATTTAAAATGTATTTTTATCTTGTTATTTAGATCTATGGAACTGAAAATTTATGTTTCAATATATTTATATGTTATAACATCTCATTAATATCATTATTCATCGGTACAGGATTTAATTATATTAATAATTTATTTGCAATATGTTATAATAGGTTACCATTATTATTATTTATATAATAGATAAAGAATAATTCGTTATTTTTATTCAATAAAAGACTATTCTTTGTAGTTATAAATATATTATTTATACGATATGATACCGTAAAACATTTAATTTAATTCAAACGAGTCTTATATTATTATGAATTTTTCTTAGAAACGTCTCGGAGAACAGGAAATAAAATTATTCAGACTTAAAATTCCATTTGCAATACGCAGGTATTCAGAGTTGTCAGCTCAGTGGGAGTCGAGAGGCAAAGTTAGTGCACCAACTTCCCCTAAATTCTCAATTGAGCTTGAGCCGGGAAATCTTTGCATCTTTTGCTGCATACTTGAAAAGCGTCGGGAAGTCATGAGCCTTTGGCGAATACTTGAGAGCTAACTTTTAATGTCATTTATGTATTTGTATTAATATTTACTGTGGAATAGGGATTTTGATCTTTGATTTTGATGTAAAAACTTTATATTAAGCCAATAATTGTAACTGGATCTTAAAAACACAAAATAATGTTAAAAGACCTCAAAAAATAAGTAAATATTTATAATAATAACAGAATTTACGATAAAATTCACAGGACAGACATAATAACAGTTCGTTTAATTATAGTTACATTACACTGACCACAAAGTAATAAACTGAATGTGTGGTTACTGGTATACAAAAAGTTACATCAAAATATTCATAATTAATATAAGAAACTGCTTAAAATTTTTACTATATTATGAGATAGTTCTAGAAGTTAATTTTGTCTATAATTCGTATATTAATTTAATTTGATCATTATTATTATTCTTAAAATAAATTATATGGTACGTAATGATTCATGAAATTCAACACATAAAATTGCTAGCAGCAACTATTAGTAGCCCGTTTATTAATGTCAGAGTAGTTTGACATTGGAAGGGACGAACTGGAAAGGACCGACCCTACTTGTCTCCCTACACGGTAATTTTAGTATTGTCTAATAATGTGTATACAATGACTATTTTCATTAAAACCTATAAGAAATAATGTTAACATACGTACTATATAAGTACGTCAATTCTATCATAATTTTAATGCACCCGATTCTAAGAACGCATACAATTTCAATCTCAGTAGTCGAGTTCATTTTCCGCGCAAATAACGATAGTAGCAAGAACAGTCCTGCAAAGACTTTACCAATTTACACTCAATAAAACGGTACAAATTGAATCAGACCAGGCACCGGTCTGTGCATAAGTGAGTTACCCCCCCCCCCCACCCCTTCCCCCCACATTCCGCTAGAATTCACCTAATGCATCCAACCTATCTTTAATTACACCAATCGTAGGTTCTTTGTACAGCAAGTCATATAGGATCGTTTGGTTCTTTTTTTCACTGACTGGCGATCATTACGATTCTCGCAAAAAGAAATAAAATGGGACCACCGATTTTGGAAGGTATTTTCGTGATCACTGGATTGGAAGGTTCGAGCTTTAAATAGAATGGAGGAAAATTATTTATACGCTTATCACTTTGTGATAAATAATACTATTTTTTGCTAAGACGGTAGTTACTGCCGGTAAAATTTAACTTTCATATCAAGGGCTGGTACTAATTAGGTTGAATAATTTTAGGCATGGAAGTTCTATTCTGTATTCAGTGGACACGAGGGCCCTTCAATATTATGCATAGTCTAATTACCATGCACTTTACTGACCACACTGACACTCGTGTACCCCCAATTTTGATGGCTTTCAAACCTACCTATATACATTTTTTCTGGTTTTGTTTTATTTTTTTGTTATCAAATAGATTTTTTTACACATATACGACTGGAGTACAAAGATATAAGGGTGGAAATGGATGGGAGACTATGGATGCTATTGCCAGCCGCTGCCTCATGACGAACACGATTAAGACCAATATATATTAACATAAATATAACTATATTTCCATTACAGGTGTTAGATATAAGTATTTCACATTACTGTTTATTTTAGCACAGTTTTTTTAGCCTATGAACATATTTTTTTTGGAAATTTGTAATCACAAATGCCCATTAGACCAAATATTCTCTCCTTCATTTATCAATTCCTGTAACTGTTCCAAAAGATTATTTTTATCACAGGTCCTCGTTGAATTTAGCGAAATTTCTGTGCAATCCTAAATCAAATCCAAAACCACGTCAAATAAAGTAATAAATAAACATATCCTCTATAGCTATCTCTTTCACGGCAATTTGATTAACAGAGATAATTGCCGGTCTGCGTGACCCTAGCCTCTGTTATATAATTAACTTTACACTTAACCCTTTTAACATCCCTGTGCACACAGGGTCGATGTGACCCCGTCGTGATAAACGGTCAGCGAATTCAGAGCCAAAATGATTTAGCACCGAGTTAAAGCAAATTTGAATTATGATAACGGAAATTGCAAGGAAGCTCCAGTAAATTTTAGGTTTTAAAGTATTTTCTAGTATTTTATGTAGGTACCCGGTATTATCTATATAAATGTTGGATTGTTTGTCTGTGGTAATGCCTTTATTTATAAGAGAACAGCAAATGTAATTATCGGATTGTACTGTTATATTATCAGAATCTCAATTTTATCACTTGTGTAATTTACTTTAAAATTAATATTGGAATTAACTAATTATATATAAATCATTTACCGTATTTATCAAGTCGTTTCATTTATTTTATTTTATTGTTTAAAATAAATTATTTTATTTCATTTTATTTCATTTTAAATATAGAATTTTAAAATTATCACCACGAGCAGGTTTTACCCAACGACATCTCAGAGGATTAAAAACTTAAGAAAGCTTATATTTCTGTTATTTGAAACAACTTTTATAAGTCCAGATATCGATTCAGACTTTCAAGTAGTGTTATAAATGCAATAAGAGTATAGTGTTTGTTAGTCTGTAAATATGTATTAACACAATATTAAAAACACAATATGTGTTTTTTTTACAATACTTTTTATATTTTATGTGATTAATTGGAAAAAAAACTATTTTGGAACCTGATAATGTTATCTATACATGAATAAAATTCCAGTAGCTGTTTGTAATTCCAAATTAACATATTTTCACTAAATACATATGAAAGTATATACGGTAAAAAAATAATTCTTTTTGTCTTTTTGTTCCGGCTAACCTCTGAAACTACTTGACCGATTTTAACATGACTTTTAATAGCAGATAGCTGACGTTAGAAGGTGTTACTTGAAAAAATATCCACGCGAACGGAGTCGTGGTCAGAGCTTGTTTACAATATACTCATAAGTATGCTTATCTTATTAAACTTATGATTTATCAATTTCGAAGCTTTTCTATTTTAATGTCTTTGTCTTTATCATTGATTTTATCTTTTCTAAAAGATGAGACAGTCGCCTCGATAAAGTTTGACTTTGAGTGTGGCGGGAAACTTTTATCGCCGCGTGCTTCACTGATTATCTTCAATGCTAGCGTAAAGCTAATTTTTTAAAGCTTAATACATAAATGTATTTTGTGTACGAGCCGCAACAGTATTGTGTTTCTCAAAGTTAAAGAACGATACGGATATAATCATTAGGAGAACTCGATGTCGTATGTAATTGTATGTACCTAAGCTGATAAATTGTTTAGATTATATAATATCAAATCATGGCTGTACTTTGGGAAAAATGTATTAAATAAATTGTATATTTTAATGTTTATAAAATAGGAGAAGTATAATAGAGTTTTGGATAGGAACATCGAAAGTAACTTGGATGATAACTCATTTGGATTTTAAGTTCTCGAATTTATATAAAACGGAAAGGCCAATGAGATTATTTGTTTGCACAAAGTGTGGTACATACAAATATATATATATATAATATGTGATATATAATAACCAGATATTTCAAAAGAATATAAATATTATCGCGAGTATACTTTGAAATTAAAGTATTATTTTCCGGGAACAAATCCAACGAAAAAAAAAAAAAAATGTAACAAATACACATCCATAAAATAGTTTTATATTAACTGACTCTATAATTATATTACTATTATATGACTAAGGTCTGCTTTAAATTAAACGTATGTTACATAGAATGGAGATACAGTAGGGGGGGGGGTGTATACATAGTTCCAAGTGTGAGACGTCCTCGGGCGGTAGCGCGGCTGCATTTGGTCAATATTGAATATTTGACTCCCCACACAATGCTTATGGGATTCTGACACCTTATGAGAGTGTAGGATATAGGACTTATTTGAAATGAAAAGCCTTAAAGAATAAAATTGTTATATATTTTAAGTTATAAAGGTGAGTTCAAATCAGCTTTAGGAAGCTACATAGTTTCAGAATGACAATATTTATTCTTTGACTTGCTTATCCGAGTACCGACAGGATGTCGACTTTGTTCCCGTCTAGAGAGAAAGTTCAAAGACTACGAACTACTGTTGTAAATAAAAGGTACGTTAAAAGTAAACTAAATTATTCGATTCGATTTTTATTTAGTATGTAATTTAATAATTTTGTAGGAGTTTTATAGTGTTCTTTTAAAATATGGCACGAAAATAAAAATTTGAATAATATATTTTTTTTGTTTGTGGAATTGAGATCACGGAAAAGAGCAGTTTGTTATAATCTTATAGAGTTCATTATACTCTTTTCAAACTAAGTAAGTTACCAAAACTAGACAAATCTATCCCAAACAAGGGAATAGTTTAAATTCAAAGTGAATTGCATTTTACAAATTTCGCTGTCTTTTATTATTCAACTAGCTGTCTACTTCGATCATTTTTTAAATAAAAGTAGCCAAGTTACCCTTATAACATCAGTTCTCTACTAGTGAAAGTTCTGTTATAATCGGTTCAGCCGTTTATAGATTAGCCGGAACAATGACACAAACAGACAGGGAAAAATATGTAAGTACCGAATATACTGAAAAGATGTTACTGAAATTTAAATCTACAAACACACTTCAATTTTATTCATATATATGTGTAGATTGTATATTTATCATATCAGGATAAAATATAAATGTATGGTACTGAAAACATTATACAATTAACATGTCACAAAAACATTTAACAAATATTCAAGAACAAATAAAAACAGAGAAGAAAAGACCTCATATTTTTTATCAATATCAAAGGGAAGGGTTTTTCAAATACCAATATCGATTGAAAGTCGGAATATATTTAATATTTGCAGACCCTTCGCGCGGAAGGCACGAGCTTGTCTGGTCAAAATAAATATACGATACTGGGGTTATATTGTCTTCATTTATTTACATACAATATATATATATTATAAAGATATTTATCCTCAAGTAATGAAACTTGCACAAAAGGTAAGAGAATGTACAATTGAGTTATCTTTTCAGATTGGAAGCACTCACCTGCTTCGTAATTCGATTATCACAATATACGCTCAAGATTGAATGTGCTGTTTCAAATTGAACACTATGTGTATAAAATAGAGTGTATTTTCCATTGTATTGGTACATCATTGTTAGTCTATAATAGGATTATAGTTAAACAGTTTCTTTTTCAATTGAATGTCCGGACATCTTCCGCATGAGTTCCTCATAACGCCTCAGCGCTAAAAGCTGTTTTTTTATATAATATGCACGCTTCTCTCCATTCTAAATAAAGCTTCAAATATTTAATAACTATTATTATTACCATATCAAACAATATACAGGAAATAATATGAAGTAAGACTCGAAATGAAATGTTAAAGACAAAAAGTATGATAAGCTTTGTAATAACATTATAATCCATACGAAATTTCCCAGACCGAGAGTCGCAGGATGCGAAACGGCCGACAGATGGCGCTGTTTCCTCTTATTGCTGACCGCCACAAAGCCTGTCGCTTTAAATTTTCTACAAAACATCTTGACACCAAAACCGAACCAATATCACTCTTATTTACACGTGATAAGGTATGATAAGACCGCATTTTAAATTTTGTTAGGTTTTTGAAATAAACGCAACTAGTTTACATTGCAAATGTTCTGAACGGATTGTGTTAAATTCCTCTTTATGGCTTTTTAATAAATTCTTTCTTTTCTTTCTCATAGGCTGTATCATTTTCACGTACGTAGGGGTTGAATAGTTAATGAAATACTATAGTAATATAGCCTGTTTGTTTCCAAAAGATAAAGTTAACTGCTGTCAAATTTACTTCTACAGCGCTTTGAAGCGCTTTTGAAAATAATTTCAAATATCTTCACGCTAAGTTTGCCTAATGTTAAATCTCAGAAGATTTAAAATATTTTGTAGTTAAAGTTGAAATAAAGTTATTTGAACCTAAATATTTAGTCGAATATGTATTAGATAGAAAGATCACACAGAAAATATATAGAATATATATATATTTATATTTATATATAAAATTATGATTATAAACGTGTTTATTAAGTTTTAAAATACTTTATATATGACGAGTGTTTTAACACAGACTGACAACGAATTTATTTAAAATATCATAATATTATATGTTAAATATTTTATTTACTTAATTAAAAATATATATACTAATTATACCTCAAAATAGTATATACATATAAATGTTAAAAATAAGATTATATCTCACTTAGTCAGTTATTAATACCAAGTTAGCAATCCCGGTATCCCGGAATCCCGGAAAAGTCGAGGACAATCTACATAATATTTGCATTGCATTTTGTACATTCCTTTATCCCGCGTTTTTTCATTATACTTTAAATTTATTCTATAGAAGGATGAAAGTTTTATTATAACATATTATAAAATACGACTAATATTATTATTACTTATTTGTTTGTTATCAAACTCCGCGCGGAATTTGTTTTTCCGCAAGTTACAAAATTGCTAAACTTTGAAATAATTCAAATAACACGTTCTTGGTAATATTTTTATTGAGTTTTTATTTAAATTGACAAAACTATTTAATTTATTGACTGATTTAAATAAAATATTAAATTTTAAATGAAGGTATAATAGTATCCGTGAAAACCTCAAATCGAATAAGCCGTTCCAGAGAGTAGTACAAACTCAAACATATAGACAGGTTAATAATCATTTGGGCTCTATATGTTACTTTCTCTCAAATATTTTATAGGTACAGACATCTATTATATTATATATATGTAGTAGAAAATTCAAAACCAATAAAAAATGTAATAAAAGTTATATAAAATTAAATTGTTAAGAAAATACCGAGTCACGTACCATATAAGGTTCCTGACAATTTCCTAAGAGGCGTCGGTGATTGAACCACGTCATTACCGTGACTTTACATGGATTATGTATAAGAGATTTATTACTTTTTTAAGATAAATTTATTTATATAAAAGAATTATATTTGGTGTGTAATTTTGATATTATTTCAACCTCTATAACGATTTCAAAGGCGATCAATAATAATACTTTGTCATTAGTTAATATAATGAAAAATAAATAAATTTACAGGAATTTAAATAAAATCTAATATAAATTAATAATTATTGGTTCTATAACCAATTTATGTATTTCCTAATTCATATATTAAAGTTAACATATTCTCAGATATATATAAAGATGTATTAGTATGTGTTGTTGTGTAACAACTAACAATTACTCAAGATATTGATACTCCGAGCATACCTTCAATCAATGGAGCCATATTATATGGATGTGGCATTTAAAAAATATATATAATATTTAACTTATAAAAAATAATTTAAAGAAAATACGATTTTTCTAATAACAAAAAAAGTAATGAACATCAAAAGAACTTAGGTTTAAAGTAATTTTATTCAATCTCTAATTAGTATTAAATTTGCTATAAAAATAGAATTTAAAAAAATATACTAAGATTAAAAAAACACATACTGTATATGTTTCTGGAGTGTCATATTTCTCATTCTGTATTTTCACACCTCTACGCCTCGTAGCGGCGCTACGTGAACGCCTACGCGCTACGCCGCGCTACGCCCCGAGTGTATTGAACACTATGTCACTATCCCAAGTATATTAAACTTTAACATTTAATATTTTAGCGAACTGTTAATTTGTTTGGATTTTAAACCTTAGTTTGAGATGTTATACATCCTGTATATAGGTTTACATTCTATTTCTCTTATTTTTTAATAAAGAAACCTAAGAAAATGTATATAAAAATACAATAATTCTCGTCAGACTTCAAACGGGAATCTTAAATAAGATTAATTACTTGGTTTAACTAACTTTCTTAGAAGTTAATTCGAGCCTTGACTTTTATTTGTTTCTTTAATTTGCTTCTTCTTAGCAAGTTATATTTTTTTACATTAACAAAGAATTAAGACGGATAGTGACATATATATCTCTGACATATATATATATATATATAGACATATATAAGACAGCACTAGTAAAATATGAAAAACCATGTCCTGAGTCTACTCGTACGTAATTTTGGTAATCACGCTGTAGTCCAGCCAGTGTAAGTTGAGCTCCCTTTATTTAAGTAATAATTGTAAAGAGCACAACTATAATAATTTGAACAATTTTCATATATTTTTTTATTCATTTTGTTGTTAATCAATAAAAGTTAAGCAAATGGTGCAAATGCTATGGATATATATATATATATATACCTTCAATTGTGGCATCAACTGTATTATTTTAGTAAACCTAACTAAAATAAAAAAAAAGATATATTATATGCAAAAAATATATTATAATATTGATTATTTTATTATTTTAACCACACCTTTCAATCTAATCGATTAAATCTTATATTTCTCGGTATCAGTTATTTTGTCTACCAAAGTTTTAGTAACCCGATATAGTATCAAAATAACACGAATACCATTTAGTTTCACAAATTTTATATATTTTTAAATACTAAATAAACTATAACAATAAAATAAATTACTAATAAAACACTGAAGTGACAAGAATAATACAATAAAAAATGATACATAGCATTAATTCCTGCATTATAATGTAACAAATTGACATGGAACGAACCAGGGGTGACCGCGCACGTGCAGGGGGCCGCTAATGAAGAGGGGGCCTCGATATAGCGAAGCACACACTGTTCTGCGAATGCTATGCTACATTTTTATTAATGTAAATATTCTTTTATAGCACATTTTCTATTATGTTTAATTTTTATAATAAATACGTTTTTTTTTAAATCAAAATATTTAAGTTATCTTTCGCTTCGCTTTCCCTGTAGTGTTGGTTGTAGTAGTATGTTCTATTCTTGTTTTAAATTAAATAAAATATAAGTTTAAGTAATATAGAAATATATATTTCGCTTCGCTTTACCTATAGCGTGACTTTACTTGCAACAAAACACAATTTATCCTTACTTTATGTCTTGATTGAGAAAAACGTACCGCGCGTGACTTTACACTACTTTATCTCAAGGATATCGTTTTATACAACTCGAGAACAATTTCAATTTGACGATGTTTTCAGAATTACACTAGCTGTGCCCACGACTTTATTCACGTTGGAATGTGTTTTTTAAATAAAGTAGCCCAAGTTACTTATAGTATCAGTTATCCGCCAGTGAAAATCTTGTTAAAATCGTTCGTCGGTTCAGAAATAAGCCGGACTAAAATTACAGAGATTTTTTTTTTAATTTATAATCATCGTATTGTCATATACGTTTAGTGAAAACTATTAATTTGAAACTACAAACAGACAATTTTATTTATATGTTACATTCTATAGATTATATTGTAAAGATATTTGCTTTTTGATATCTATACTTCAGTCTTTTTATATAAAATGTATTATTATTCGTGTCGCAAACACGAATTATAATAGAACCATCGCGTAAACATGGCTGACTGAGTACTCTTGTAAGGTATATATTACCTCATAAAAACTTACAATAAAGACACCGGGGCGACATTTAAATTGTGGTCCGCAATAAACTATTTACAACCGCTGTCTGGCACCAAAACTATTATTTAACGTCACAATAACTATAAATGATATACATTACTCGTTTTTTATCTCCATAATACATGAATTTCTAATAACGCGAGCGATGTACTAATAAATGAAACGGTACCAATATTACCGGGTATAAGAGTCGCAAACAAAAACAATTCTATCGAATAATATAATATGATATAACTTTTTAAGATAATTTATACTGTATAGTGTTAATAAGCAATCCTACTTTGGTAGTAAATAGAAAATTTAATAAAAGAATCAGATACAAACAGATAGACTAGACTCAACTGCAGCACGTATACGGGCTGGCTCGACCGGAATAGCAAGTACCATTCTCTCTAACACGATCAACGTAAAATAGGTATGGTAAAGTAATGTTACGTAAGGTAAGAAAGAGAGAGTTGCTATAACCCATCACTCTCTCTTCTCAACCATCCTTCCTAACTCCCTCTGGGTCCAGTACAAAATTCAGTTGACGAAACCAGTTCTCATCATACCATCGATTCGTTTACCTAATTCATAAGCTGTAAGTCTGCAGGATTGAAGAAAGAATTCTAAAACGATTATATACTATAAATAACGTAAAAGAAGCTCGAATATCAAGATTATTGTTGTATCTAACCCTGAAAAAACGTAAATAAAAAGTTGTTAAAAGATCTTCCGTCGAGCAAACAGAATAAATTATAAATTGCAAGAAAAGGAAAGAGGCGTTGTCAATTAATTCAACAATGCACAAAAGATAAGTCAAATTTCGCAATTATTCTTCCAAAATTTGAAAAACCAAAAAAACTAAGGTCAGTTACAATAATGGCTTATTGTGCCATCATAACAATCGCCTGTTTAATTAAGCGACCCCGAGACACAATGGACCCCTTGTCCCTCGCACTTCTGCTATATTACTTTTGATTAAGACAGTGTTTATATAAGATATAATATATATATGTAGATAGGTAACATAAATAATGACTTCGCCATGTTAAAAGGTTAAGTATGTGGATATTTTTTTGGACTCTTATTGGATATTTGATTTTGTAAACCTGTAAGATTAACTCTACAAATTAATTCATAGTTGAAATACAAATAAAAGTGTTCGTGTATTGAAAAACCTTAAGTAAGCCAACTTCGTAATATATGAATCAATGGTGCCAACCTGACGGAACGACGCAGACTACTGATAATAATACTTTTTATGGCTTTATTTTTCTGATGTACATCAATAAATATGGTGTTTACTTGACGGTGGTGGCATATTACGCATTTATTATCATTTCTATTATAAAAAATACAGTGTAAAAATATTCTTTCTCTTTCTATCTTTATTACATCATTGTACTATAACCGTATAAGGCGTCTATTTATTCTTATAGTAAAATTGGAACTTTTCTTTTGAAGAGATTATTATTTTTTTCTGACCATAACTTGGGTAACAGTATTGTGATTTTTAAAATAAATATTATTGTTATTCGGACACTTAAGGCCGCGTGGTCACATTTGTGCAAATCATATGAACTCAATATTAAGATTTAAGAGTCGGTAATTTGCCTCAGTGAGATGAGAATAACTTCGGCGTATTTTAAAATGGAAAAACAGATTGTGCTGACCTAACTTTAGTGGGAATGGTAGAAAATCTCGCAAACATCGTAGTGAACTCAGAGCAGAAAAAAAAAATCTGTTTACCTCATGAATATGATGGGACGACGATAAGTTGTATAATTGTAAAGCGGGATTTATTGTTATTATGGCTGTAGTGTATTAACGATCAAATAATTTAACTGATGCAAACAGATGCAATAAAAGTTAATTCATTTGGTTGCATACGAAATAGTCCAGCTTAGGAATGTCTCCAGTACTTGATGGAGTTGCACAACAGTGAAAAGCCAGTCTGTGAAAGTGAACTGAGATTTTTAGATCCAAACATGTGATATTGAAAAAAATTTAATGATTGTATTGATGAAGATAGAAAAAACGAATGGTGATAACACGCCTCCCTGAGGAACACCGAAACTTACATTACAAGAAAAAATATTGTCAATCCATTCAAATGTCATCTGTAATTTTAACTAATGTAATTGTTTTATGCCCACGAAATCTAAACTTAAAATATTTTAGAAGTTTGTTTTCGTTTTGAAATACATTTATAAGTATATTTTGGTCTTAATTAGAGAAAATAAACGAATGTATATTTTTTGTCGGGTGTAAACAGAAAAAGGAAAGGGTTTGGAGTACCATTTCCTCTACTGATCTTGTTGATATTGTATCCACGTTTTATTGAATTACACGAGTGGAAACTCGGATACTGATGTATTTGAAGAGATGGAAGGGATAAGGAAAATGTACACAGCATGAGACTTTATACGGGTTTGAAGCCACAGATATGATTAATCCGGTAATCCTGGTGAGTAAAACCTAAGTTATAGCCATTTCATAACGTGTCAATGCGGCGTCATTAACAGAGGATTTGAAAGGAGACATCATTTGCGGAGAATATACACAACTGTACCAACCGTGACTTTTGCTTTCAAAGAAAGCTTAACACAAAAAAATACTTTAAACAAACAAAACGCTTTAAAGCCTGCGAACAAGAAAACTATTTCATGTCGACGATTTACGGAATCATTAAAGTTCCTATACAAAAGCTCTGAGGGACACTCATTAAAATTTCGAATGGTTTCAGCAACAAAAAAATAGAAAACTTCTTAATTAAAACAAATTTTCGCGACGCACTGTAAGGGCTAGTTTAGACTGCCTTCCTCGAGGCGAGGCCGGGCGAGGCGAGGGGAGGCTTTTAATTAATGTCGTTGTGCCTTAATTGCGTTCCGTTCCTTTGCCACGGACGCCAGCATCTTGTAATGCTTAAGATATACGAAGTAACGCCTCGTATTGAATTCTGAGTGTTAAGTCTTATTTATAAACCCCGCAAGGCTCCCCGTCGTGCAATACTGACTTGAAAAATATTATTAGTATGGCTTTTATGAGAAAAAACTGTTCATATATCATGTTTGTCCTCATCATAAATATTAAAAAAAAAATTGCAATTCAATATAAAAAGAGTACAAAAATAGCAATTAAATACACACCAGCCACAAGTCACAAAATTCTTATCTTAACGTTATTATGAAACGGAAAATAAAATAAAAAATTTCCGTACCGACGTTTTAGTTTAACATTTTTTATTAAACCCAACATATTCACAAAGTGTCGTGTTAATTTCTTGTGAGCCTAATTACACACGGGCTTATTTAGAGCCGCCTCGTCGCCTCGTTCCGCCTCGCGATGTCAAGTGAAACTACAAAAACCTTTACTCTTTCAAGGGTGAAATTTGAGTTTTTCGTTTAAGGTTGCTAGTTTTTTAATTTTTTTTTAATTACTAATGTCGGTTTATGTATCTAAATATATCAACATTGAATGTTAATTAGTGTGTGAAATATGTTTACATATGTTTTTGCGTTTTCGTTTTGAGTAGATGTAAACGAAACGCGTTTGATATTTGTATTAAGTTGCAGCTTCTTTAGACTTATTTAATGTATAACTTAGAGAGGATTTACTGTAGTGTTTTGTATGTAATCTTTGAAATAAATTTCTGTATGAAATTGCGCTTATGAAACCTTAAACTTTTTTTGTAAAGAGGCTTCATAAAGAATTGCCATCACAAAAAAGAATGTATATCTTTTCCTGATGTATCAACGGTATTATGCTCTGCTTATTAATCAAACTTGATGATGTTTGCATATCTATTGAATAACACATTTCTATTGAATGACTTCTCATTGTATTCATTGCAATAGAATCAATATATTCCTCGGAACCAACGGCTCACATCACATAATTGTAAATGTATCACGTAGTATGTGATCGTGATAAAATACTTCGGCCACGTAATATATAGCTTAAACACTATCATTTATTTATTTTAGCTTCACGCCATAGCCCTTACGGGGTAGCCAAAGACAACGGAGCGCCAAACGCTACGGTTCCTGCATACCTCTTTCGCCTCGGCCATAGACATCATCATTCACTATCTTACTGCCAACTATATAATAAAACAAACTAACAATCAACTAATGTAGTAATTGAAGACATAAAGTACAATACCTATATTTGGACCTTCAATGTCAAACTATGACCCACCTATTCACACTTAAAAGAAAAACTGTTTGTTGCATTTATTATATAATGACAAGCGACAAATAAAAATTAACTTTGCATTTGTTTGAATGGTAGTATGTAGAAGTAGTAAAACACAAACTACTGTAGGATTCTAAAATATTCATGCACGCGCGCTATTATTTTAAAACAGTTATTATAATCCAATATCCTGGCGTTCATGGGAATTCAGAAATGCATAAAGATATCCGACAGACATTTTCCACAAATGAACAAAGAACGACTACTATTACGTACATGTTGAATAAGTATCAGCTAATCAATTATTTACAGATAATTTTAATATCGAGCTCAGTCGATATTATTTTCACATTTTTGTCAATTTTGCAATCAATAATACAATCCTCGGTAGTATAGTGGTCAGTATCCCCGCCTGTCACGCGGGAGACCGGGGTTCGATTCCCCGCCGTGGAGTTCTTTTTGTATTTTTTTTTTATTATATCTGTAATCTGAATTGCACAGTTACTTATATTAATCTCGTTAGCAATTTATTTTCTCTTCATATATTTTTCATTTTAACGCTTTTTATCGTCATTAAGTGAGGTTAAGAGTTTTATATCTGAATAAAAATTGTTTTGAGATAAAATGGCCTCCAAAGAGAAAACCGAAGAAGAAGAAAGAAGCAAGCGTCCAGTGAGATGACAAATGATCAAAGAGAGTAGAAGGAATTGACCAATTAAGGTTCCAAACAATTGGGATAAGAATATACGGATGATATTTTAAGAAAGTAAAGAACTTTGCCAAGCATAATTTACTAGTTAATATTATTATAGTTACACTATTATTTCAGTACCTGGTATCAAATAATGATAATCGTAATAGGCTATTACATCTGTTTGCACAAAACCATCTGCGTAACGAGGCGTTGTTTTCCATACAAATATTATTTTTCACTAAACTGCGTCAGCGCGGGACTCAATTAGTTGAGTCAACTATCGCTCATTTTGGCGTTGTTTGTTCGCGCGGTTTGTTTTACATGTATTTTGATAGGATTAATCTATTTGTGATGTGAATGTTATATTAAATATATTGATTGTAATGTATTAACGGTTATTGTTAATTGTCCAAAACCACGTTCCCAATATACTGGTTGAGGCTTGATTTAATTATTAAGTATAATATAAATTATGTAATCATGGAGAGAAATAAGTTATTCAGTGTACTATATTCTTTCTTGGTATTTTTATGGTACATTTACACACTAGCTGTTGCCAACGACTTTGTCTGCTACTTCATAAAATTTTTAACTGATAGAACTTTTTGTATAAAAAACTTCAAATTCGCAATAAGAAAACAGATTATTAAAAATATAAAAACTATCCTATCTTTTAATTTGGACCAAACAATAAATATCTACAAAATTTCATTGAAAACCGATTTAAATTAAATTTTAGTGGTTCGGAGATTAGCGCAATCGAAAATCGTAACACGGGATTTTTATATATAAATATATATATAAGAAATGTTTAGTTAAATTTAATAAAAAATTGATAATTGTAATATATTATTTCAATACAGAATTTATGAATATATTTGTTTCAAATCTAAAATGAATCGTCTTTTGAATACTACCTTTCATATCTCGTAAATAACTGAAGATGTAGGTCAGAGGTCACTCCGCCTCGGATACGTAAAGGCTAAATTGCAATTTCACGTCTAAACCTCGTTTGCAACACCTGCGATCTTTATAAAAAGTATTACTTAAAGAAAACATGTTAAAATTTCGCGTTTTCAAGTAACTTGTGTGTCTGTGCGTTAATAATAACCTTACTTTAGAATATAAAGATATATATAATAGTTAAATTTTATGTTTGAATTTTACTTGGTTTTATACGAATTTTAATTAATAAATCAATATTTATGTTTAATTTATAAATTGACAAACGCCGGAATATTTATTATAATTTTATGAGTCGTATTATTTTTGCAATTGACATATCTAATGCCCGGCGTTGCTTATTACATTTTTCTATTAGTTAAGAATGTATGAGAGCTTTTAAAGTGGACTTTGGGCGGGTTTGATTAATGTCCAAAGTCCAGACCTTATACAGAAGATCCATGTAATATCTGTTATTTAGTGTTTTATTGTGAGATTCTAAAACGGAACACCCCCCCCCCTCCCACCTTCTCATCTAATCTCCTATATTTCTGATTGTTCAACAAGGACTTCCTCTTCAACACTTTTTGCAGAAGTTAATATACCACATACATACAATCAGGTGTCTTGGTGTGATGAAAAGAACATTAACTCGAACCTTAATTAGTGCTTCATTTTGAAGACACATCAAGAAGCGTGGAGATAATAATTGTAACTTATATCATTTTCTTCCATAAAATAGTTAAGTCTTAAAAGTGTAGGTTATATAGCATGAAGCCAAATGATAGTTCTAGAGTCGTGAAGCAATAGACTTAAATTCTAGTCTGTATTTTCTATATTATAAACGGCTCTAAAAAAATATTAAGAATTCGTAATCACAAATATTCATTTGATTATTCAATATAATTCACGAAATAGAAATCTTTTTTTCAAACAAATATTAAACATAACTTCAACGGGGTCTTAGTGTAGGATCAGGAGGTTTGTGCGTCTAGAAAGCTCTCTTATCGTATTCCGAAAGTCGAAAAGACCATTTTCTACAACTACCTATACCAACTACTAGTTCCAGTCAAATAACTACAATTATGCTCTTTCTAGCCATTTCATAACCACTTAAACAATAAAATATAACTAAACATAATCAATATTGATTTATACTTATACAATGTGTGTCGAGATGAGAGATATCATAATTAAACTATTCAAGTACATATTGAAATAGTTTTTATTATTTATTATTTAATAGAACTATAGTTATAAGGTATAGTTCACAATGTGTATAATTATAGCGGTAAGTGGTAATAGTATCCCACCAGACCGAGGTGTGAACCCTTAGCTCTCAAAACTCACCCTAATTCAGGGAAGTGACACCCGATACGCGTTCTTTAAGTAAACGCCACTGCGTTCAATTATTTTTATTACATTTTGTTTTTGTTTTTTTTTTTGTTTTTACATCATGTTAATTAACTAAAAAATAATTTAAGTATAAAATTAATATATAGAAAATCAACAGATAGAGTTTTTAATATTTTCAATAAAAACTCTTTTATGTTATAACCCAAAGACATAAGTATACAGATTTGAGTCATTAGATTATATAGTCAATATTATATTGTTAAAATACTATCCATGAAGTTTTTATAGGTGTTCCCTTGGTTTTTTTTGGAAGTTTGCATTAGAGTAAGTGCAAACTATTCATAGGCAAATTAAAAAAAAGAACTTTGACACTGACATTGATATTGACATTGACGTATGTGTAGATGAAAACCAACGATGTTTATATGTTATGAAGATAATTAAAGAGTATTTAATTATTTTCACCTTTAACACCCAGTAATTCTAAGTCTGAACACAATGCAAATTCACCCTAAACTTCAAATAAAGGACTCCTACAGAATAAACTGAACTCAACGACTTAACACCACAATTGTGTACAATATTTACACCGACACTTTGTTTTGTTAACTTCAGACTACTTCACATATATGTGTATATAGCTTTAGAAACTGCGCCTTACTATTTATATATGATTTTTAAATCAAGATCGGTAAAATAATTCTTAACATGTATTAGTGAGGTGAAAATCGAATCAGTGCATACGACAATTACTTATCAAAAAGTTTACTAAAACAGACAGACGGAACACAATTTATATAGTTATATATATACTTTTATTAATACCTGCTTTTATTGTAATGAACGCTCAATTATTATGATATACAAACAATTTATGACAGGTATTGTATTAATACAACCCCAAGGAAACCCGACGCTCCCCGGAGGTGTGAAGACTCACGCCCGGCTCCTGTTACCGGCAAATTGAACACATGCATTTATATATTTAAGTTATTCTGTATGTTTGTGTTAATTGGTTATGAGATTTTTTTAGCTAATATCTATTTGTAATATAAAATGCCGAAGCCCACATAAATATATCTTATGTATTTCATTTCACATTTATGGTATTGTGAATACGTTCATATCTATATACATATCATTAAAATGAATTTTGTTTGTTTGAATGTTTGTAAAGTGTCAATAACTATTAAACCGATTCTAAAAATTCTTTTACCGATCGGCAGCTACTTTATCAGGGTTTAACATAGGCTACTTTTTATCCCGATATTTATGGGATCGCGACCGGAAACAGAAATAAGTCCCCGGGATTCTGACATGCCCATATAGTATCCCGTAAAAATAAAAAAAATTAAAACAATAAAAAGCGTTTCTTACGAACACTGCCTTATATCAACGCGGACGGAGCCGTGGGCGCCAGTTAGTATTATATATGTACTAGTGAATGTTTGTCTGCATTTGTTTTAACAATTCTGAAATCTATAAAATAAAATATCTAGTTTTGTCCCTCGAATATTTTAAATCCATTCAGAATCGGAATCACGAATGTCCAATGTTATGCAAATGTAGAGTAGTTAATACAGTATAACAATGAACTTACTATCAGTATTTTTAATCTGTGACCGAGCTCCGAACTCAATGTACCTCAAGACTGCGCTTATAATATTATAGAGTTAATTTCATAGGGATTCCCGAGACGTCAATACCCTCTGTATTTTATTCACCCCAATGTTGGAGTTAAAACAAAATTGGAAGTAATAGTAAGCAGCATTTTAAAATTTACAAAGTATACAGTACAAAATGTGTCTTGGTTTAATAGAAACTTCCAGACGTTCCATTAGAACCTCTTTATATCGATATTAGAAAGGTTTTCAGAGCATAGCTATAGAGATAAGTATACTGAGAGGAACCCCAAAGTAATTGCAGATATAAGCCCCGTTTCAGACCCAAGGCGCACATGCAGGCCGCCGTCGCCATGGTTACGGGGTCAACGACCCACGCACTTTACCTGCACCATGCTAACCCATCACTTTGATAACCTTATCTCGGGAAATATTGCCAGATCGAAGAAATATATTGAGATGAATCGAACTTACCTTAAGTAAAGTTTTCTTTATCAATCTTGTTTCAATAATCTTTAAGTTTCATAAGGATATATATAAATTTTACTACTTATTACGCTAATATAAAGTTTAACTTTAATTTCGTATACAAGTTATAGGCCACCGGTAAATAAAAGTTTTTCACGCCATAAACAAAAACTCTTTACACTATTGTCCCACTGCACACACTGGCCACTATTGCTGGCAGTGTTACAAAAATCCAACGTCACATTAAAAAACAACTGATATTTAAAAAAAGAATGAAACAAAAACATTCGCGTGCCGGTACATGTCAACGAATGCGGCCGGTTGCCTGTTTTCCGAGCGTGCAAAGCAACATGTAAAATTTTCACTATAATATCATATTTTAAGGCAATATAAACCTTAACACACAAGCAATAGCTATAAACAGAAGGTGGAGCAGAGTAAACCTAACCTTGCTGTAGTGTACAGTCAAATTCCATTTTCAAATTCTGCCGCGGAAAACTGGCTTTTCTACTCCCGATGTAAATGCCAATTTCCTTTCCAAGTATTTCGAATAAATGAAATTCGACCGTATAGTCATTAAATTAGAGTTCAAATTAAAAATAATCATAATCACAGACAATGCGCCACGCAATGACGTTTCTACGTTAAAGGAGGGAAATGTATTTTACAATAAGTGCGAGCGAGACAAAAACTCCCAAGGGAAGGTGATACTGGGGGTGCATTTGCGCGTCTGAAACGTAACGTCAGGAAATATAAAGAATCGATCTTAAAGACGCTTTGCAAAAATTTATAGTATCAATAGTATTGGGAAAATTTATTGATAAAGATATACAAATTTGGAAATTTTTATAACGTCAAAATGGTGCAATTTGTAGATGTCACAAGGATGGCTATAATTTTACAATCGTAACCGAACACAAACAGAAAATTTACTAATAAAGATATTATTGCTATAATTTATGCTGTTATTCGCCATTTTTATGTCCTAATTGTCGAAACGAATAAAATACTTATAATATAAAGTGTTTACAACCAAATATCGCTCCCCAAGACGATAGCACGCGATAAAGCAACCCCAGAACTACACTCGTGGAGTAAGACGTCGCAAAGGGAATAGGGAATGAGGCGTCGGTAAACTCGCAGCGAATTCCGTGGAACTCGGATCGCAGAGAGATATTTACTACGAATCATTTTTGTGCTATCTTTAGGCTTAGAACTAGAACTAGAAATTCAGATTTTTTTATACCGATTTCATTGTTTTTTTTTTATACCGATTTTTTGTCTTAAATTTTTTAAACCTTTTTTTATATCAATATAACTAGCTGTGTCCACGACTTCTTCTTAATAATAGTAGTTATTTTTTTTAATAATAGTAGTCTATGTTGTTCCTTATAACATCAACTCTCCGCCAGTGAAAGTTTTAGTATCATCAGTCCAGCCATTTTAAAGATTAGCCGGAATAAACAGGCGAACGGATAGAGAAAAATTTAGAAAAATATTTTTTAATATAAGTACCGTATACACTTTTATTTGCACCACCAACAGACACTTCAATTTTATTTGTATGTATAGATGAAGGGCAAACAAACTGTGAATGCAAACAAAAAGTCCATAGACATATTTGAAGTACTTGCAGTGCTCTGATTTTTAAAATCTTGAGCTATAAAGTGAAGTTATGACTACAAACCTTTGTTTGGTTAGGTTATCCCTTCCCTATCCCTTACTCATACCAAAACACACAGATAAGTGTAAAATAGTATGGCAAAACTAATTAGAAGTAAAATGTACAAGTTATATTAAAATAAACCTTCTTCTAAAAATAGAAAACACTACATGAAATATACATTTATCCAACCCTTGGAAGAATTTACCTGAACGAACACAATGTAAAGCGGGCTCCTTCACCATAAAATAACATTAATATGATAAGACCCTCCGAGTCACATAATCCGTGTCAGTACAGACAGACGCACCTACACCCGACAAAAGAACCGACTCCTCTGAATGCTGATCGTAGTGATTCTATCGAGCCACTGGTCTGGAAACGCACAATGACAGCGTGAAAGAAGGTTTAATATTGATATTATATTTTGATGTCATGAACCAGATACTTCTGAATTGTATCGTATTTAGAATCTGAATTCTAGAATTATGTAAAAGTTGAGTAATTATTCTAGCCATCTTTCCTACATAACTTCTAATTTGTTTTTACATACTAAATAAGAGTCAATAATATGAAAATTGGGAATTATTAAGTAAAAAGACTATCTATGAAGTTTCGTACAATGTCTATGTGATAAAAGAAACCTTAACTATATCTGAAAGATCGTATACTGTTCACGTGTAAATAAATCTATTATGATATATTTGCGATCATGTTCACGGAAGTCGAGATGTAGGTGTCTGTTCAATGAATAATATAGTGTCGTCTATCTTTGACGATTCCTTCTACGATATACGATAAAACTATAAAAATAGTAGAAGTAATATTTATTTTTACATGTAGGTATCATAAAATATATTAAAGCGAATCACAAATCAGGAGTCTGAAGCAGACATAAAAAACTATTACAAAAAGTATAATTTACAAGTAAACGAGGCTTAACTTATGTAAGTACTTGTTGAAATTTAAGTACCTAGAGATAAAATAAACGTTGTAATCGTATATATATTCCAGAGACATGATTGAGAATAAAATAAAGCTGCACTCAAAACTAACAGGGGATGTAATAAACGAGTGAGTCGTTCACAATTAATTACATGAAACTCGATGATTTCATTGCGAAGATGCGTTTCGAAATCAGACCAACTAAGCTGGTTACACTTTAATACCGAGGTATCAAAAACAAACAGCACAAAGAACTAGCTACCTTATGAGTGAAATCTGTACCGACTCGTAATTACCATCAAGTGCACCTCTGACAGACAATGAATTATCTATAATTATTTTTTCCTTTGGCTGGAAATGTCATGTCTATGTATATACGTATATTGGTTGCACTGTTGTAAGTAAACTCGCATGGTTTTTATTATTTCCCAATTACGAAATAATATTGTTACGAAAATTGTTTCACCCAAATAAAATAACAGAGCATCAAAGATTCCATTAGGAGGACGATGATACGAATTTAACAAACACAAAATCGATAACTTTTATCTAAAAAGTGTACCAAAAGAACGTTTCACGGCAATAGTTTTAAGTGGGCAGTCGAAGCAGTGCAATCATAGTTCGCGCGGCACAGATCAAAGGCGCGGTAATGGCTTTTAAGCGGGACGAAAAGTGGGGGGGAGGACGAGGGGGGTGCGGGGTTCAACTAGTAGTTAGGGCGAATTGTTGCGTACACTCGTTTTTGTTTCAGAGCTTGTTGTCTAATGAAAGTCACTTGTGGGGCCGCTCTTTGCGTGGTGGAGTGCCGATCCGACAGACTTTGATATATCGCCGTCTGCGATGCAAAACTTGATGGGATGAGTGTACTTCCAAACTACGCGGTTTTCTTTTAATGTATATCATATCTTCTGTATTCTATTCAGACCTTTTCAATTAAATGTATTAGGTTGTTTTTTTAATTTGGTTAAGTTCATTTAAAAAATCAAAATCAAAACAATCTCGATAATATCAATTTTTATGTGTAAGAGATATAAAAATTTTCAATATCGAGCGTCTGTGCTAGGCAGTTTAGAGTATCAAAAGAGTCATAGTTGCCCCGACCGTTGTTTGCATGTAGAAATTAAACTCTCTAAGACGTCCGCCGCGAACTCTTATTCTGAAAACCCCTCAAGAATATCGCAATTTCACGAGCTCGCGTTTTCTTTCGAAGTAAAAGATTATGCAATTTGGTTCTCGACACCTCCAACGCCGTTATGATTGTTGAAGTGGTGACGCGTAGTTTTAACTTTGTTTCTTGTTCGCTTCGGGTGTACTGGAATTACTTTTAACTTGTTACAATAAGAAGTTAAATATTGCAACGAACGTGAAATGAAATACAGAAACATTTTAAAAACATAATAATATTTTGTCAAACGTTTAATAACTCGGCAAAAGTCAAGTAGTTTTGTCCCGACACTCGTGTTCTTAAATAAACGAATTGAAAGTTGAAAGTCAAAGCGTGACCACCTGAGCTGATCGCTTGTGCTGTCTCAGCGAAAATCCATAAAGGATTTATTGTCAATCCAATTAAAACTATTTTATCGTGAAGAGCCGCTGGCCTCGAGAGGAATTAATTGGATGGCTTTTTGTATTTATTATAAAGCCCAAAAATGATGCATGATTTCATTTAAAAATGTTTCAGGTTCATTTGAAGATCAGTATGGAATTAAAAGCATGTTACGTGGAGACAAGGGGACAGTGAGCACAGTATACCGATGGGAAAAAAATAGTTACAAAAATTGGTGATTTTAAAATCCAACTGCATATCCGTTTACCAAAAACGCTGAACTTAAGCTATAGGAAGTGACTTAAGCTGTTAAATCCAGTCTACACAGTAAAGTGTCTTGTAACAGTGGCAATCCACGGAAGTCTGAAATATAGATCTTATCTCAGATAATCCAAGATCTCCAGACACCAGAATACGTCGCCGCGTGAGAGTGATGACCCAGATCCTTTCAGTCCATTTGCACTATCTCTGTTTGTCGTCGCAATCCGCCAGCATCCCTCATCTTAAGGCAAACATCTTCAACGTGAATCTTTACTGATTCTACACCTACACAAACTAATATATGGTCCAAATTAAAAGTATATCTTAAAATAAAAATGAAACAAAATCGCAATTAAATTTTATATAAGAATATAAAAAGATTTTTATATGAAAATTTATTTTAGATTATTTATTACTTCTAAGGTATTTGTTCCAGTATTAACAACTATTGAATATTGAATTAGTTCTGATACCCCGTGAAATATAATTTATAATTCAATATAAATAATGGTTTCTGTTCCATTAGAATAAGGGTGAGGTTAATGAAACGACACATGTGGTAACAGAGAAAACAATCTCCGCTAAAGCAAACAAGCTTCTGCACGATTTAGTTCTAATTGCCATCTCCCTACTGGCGTTATACTTATATATTTTTAGGTTATTCCGATCACTAAGAAAATTACATTCAGATGTTTATTTAATATTAATATTCCATTTTTTGCTTAAATTATACCTAAATATTTCTTTAAATATAACTATACATCTTAAAAGAATATTTTTGTTGTATAATCTATATGTAGTGGGAAAATATTTCTTTAAGTAAAGTGCTCTTACATTCAGAACGGTTTGAGATTGTGTATATAGGATACCTTCAAGAACCTCAGTAAATACAAATGATATCTTCCATATACGTTTCTTTCACATTTCCTTTACAGTTTATGAAAAGAAGATTAATTGATTTTATACTTGGGAGTTGTTTATCTGAAAGTACATGTAACGCCATCTATGAGTGAGTTTTTAAAACTATTTAAGTAACAAATTGAACATTAAATATTACAAATATATTAAATAAAATTTCTAATACTTTAATATGTGTAATGAGAAAACAATTAAAACAATAGTTATTGTTGTAAAAAAACTACTTGAGTAAACTTAAACTAAAAAAAGTGCAAAAAGTGTGCGTTGGCCGGGAATCGAACCCGGATCAACTGCTTGGAAGGCAACTATGCTGACCATTACACCACCAACGCACTTGGACATGGACTTAAAATAAATATTGACAACTATTTATAAATAAATTCTTTTTAAACCGTTGATGTGTACATAGTTATTGAAAATATATAAATTAGAAAGTCCAATAATTCCGTCCATTATTTTAATTGACATATAAACTGTAACAATATAAACAGTATTCCAATGGAGTATGAACCATGTAAATACTTAAAAGTATCAAGCGTCTTTGTGTATTTAATTAGTCGTAACTCATACATTATAAAAAGCAATCACGTGGCACACTTCAGACACAGCTACCATCAAAGCGTACCTGTAATTCGATGCTAAAAACCTCAAAACCTGACAGAGCTAATTAAACTTGCAATGGCTCTACAGCGCATCTTAACCCCAAGGATCCGCGGTAGACAATACGCCGGCGTTTGGGCCTTGGGGTGAAAGGGGCCCTCGAGAGCGTCGCTGTAATCAGGGCTAATAGAAGCTCGCGTGCTTTGATCTGCGACTCAAAGAACGCCGAACTGACTTCGCAACCGTTAGAATCGGCAGGAACAATATTCTCTTTTAGTTATCACGCCTAGCGGCTATCAATATAAATATTACTATCGTTTTTTATCCACGCCATTGAAATTGTTTTATTGTATAATGCTTGTAGTTTTTTCATTTTCAACCTTTCAACCTTCCATTGAGTACTGGTTTGATTCTCTCTATCATATTTCCTTATATCATTTATTAAAAAATATATATCTATATCTACTTGTCTATTGACAAACACTAGTTTGAAATCATTTATAATATCAAAAAATCTGAATAACCTTATGATTTTACATTTTCAACAAATATAATAATTTTGATATAAATATATGTAAATAGACGTAAATATCAGTTCTATCAGCTAGTAATTCTTCGTGACAAGGTGCACGGAACCCGTGAAGAGCGCGCGAGTGCAACATTGTTTCGCCGCTCTGCATCGCTGCGCGACTCTAATTGATTCTTTTGTAACGCGGACAGATCGCATCGGCCTCTTCGACCCGTTTACGTTACTGTTGAGGGTTACTTTGTGTTTGTCATTGTATAATGGGAGGTGGTTAAGGGTTTTAGGAATTAAATTGGATCATAAAAACAACATAATTAGAGTACATTTATTTTTCTTTCTTTTATCAGTATTGAAGGATGTCATTGACATAAGTCGCTATATCTAAACAAAATATAATAGTAAGTATAAGATACTTATCTACTAACTGCAAGTCATCCATATATGAAAATATGTTTTATTTTTTATAGATTTTTATTATACTGCTTTTTCCACATATGAATAAATATTAAAAAAAGAATAGCAAAAAAAATATAATTAGTTCTCACATAGTTAAGTATTAACAGTCTCCATAATAAAAAAATATAAATATTTAAACAATAGGCAAGTTAGATAATTTTTATATTCGAGTAAAAATACGTAGACACAAGTGAATTAAGAGTTTACTTTATTGGAATTTGGATGTAATATTTACCAGCCTTTTTTTAATAGGAATTATTACTGCAAGGAATATCTTATTCACGGTCGGTATTATTAAATAGTCATTATCTCGTCGCCAAGTACACGTGTTAACAAACAACCAGAAAGGAAATAATCCCTCCATAAAATGTCCGGATTATCAAAAATAAACATCACTTATCAATGTTCGACATTGATTGATATACGCACATATTTACTTATCAAAATCAAAATTAATATGTAAGTGATAAGTGAGGAACGGTCACAAGATAGACACTATGTTAAATACATACCTATACTACGAGTATATATATTACATATATTATTGCAAATTTTAAATAAATGTATTTTAAATTAGAATTTGGTTTTTAAAAAAAAATAATGAATGAATTATTTTTTTATTAAATTAGAGTTATTATTCTTAAAAGATTAGACTTTATGCTAAAATCTAAACTTTAAACACAACTTTAAATTATTTGAAGACTTGTCTTAAGAAAAAATATCATAGATTTATTATACAGTATTACTATTTTGGTAATTATCCTTGAAGAGGTCGTTTTTATTAAGCAACTTATTTCAAAAGTTATTTACCCAAAATTCAAACTCATTTTACTATTCTTCCTACTTTATTTTAGGTATAATTTCACATAATATAATATATTAAACTATAACACGTACCATATTGAGTCGTAAATATTATAAGCAAATCATCAAATAAATCGCTATGGGACATAAATTACTATATATTTATTTTATTCTTAGCCTAAATGTTAGAAATTGGAGCATGTAGTGTTATTCTAATTTATAACTTATTACGACGTGGTAGGGTTGTTTTTGCTTATGATTTTGATGTATCTTTAGTAATAATATTTTAAAGTTTGTTTGAGCAGATGTACTTATAGCTAACCAGCGACCAACGAGGGTAACCACCACTTTTGTTGCTGCAGGGACATAAATAATAAACAAATAACGATTATGTTTCTTCCTTTTATCAATCATTGATAAAAAAAGACTAAGTATTATCTGATAAAGGCATATTTAATTCTTCTATCCTTTATATTATGCCAAGTATACACAATTCGAGATGAAAAGGGACAGAGAGAGAGAGAGAAGCGTGGACAGGGTCATAGGATTAGAGTACTTTAATACCAAATCCGTAACATTGTCAAACAAGTACACCAAAGAAAATAGCTCATATTCAACTGAAACATGGCGATCTGAGTGAGACTTTTTCACTGACAGCAATATGGTGGTTGGTCTGGTTTTCGTGTACGTCACAATACATTATTAGCTTTCACTAAATAACGGGATACAGTTTGGACAATAATTCCTTCGGTTTGTTATTCTACGGCTGCGCCGGCGCATGCCCGATGATGCGCTAATGGCCGTCCATGGATTATGTTTCTGGTATTTAATAGCCCAAGGTTAATGTTGCTTTTACCGATAATTAATCATTACTCAACAAATTAATAATTTAATCCGTTAAAATCCACAAATTATAGATTTCATTATGATAGATTTATAGATTATCAGATACTTAACAATATATTTATCTAACAAAACTTGTGTTGTATAAAAATATTATTAAAAAAATATTATATTATACAAACAACAAAACATTCTAAACTAAGTTGTGAAGCAACAAAATGTTAGGATATAATAGACGCCATATTGCACCAAACACGGCCAGTCCAGTTTGGTAACTCGCGTCGCTGGGTGGTTGCAATTTCCGAACTGTCACTCAGCGGCCGCACTTCCTAGTTCCCGCCAAACTGACAGGCTTTATGAACGACTTTGAATTCAGTTGGTACGTAGATATGTAACGTATACATATAAATAATGAGCAAAAGAAACTCTATACTTCAGCATATTATTTAATATAAATTGAAATAACATTCTCCTTATACATTAAGGCATACATGCTAGGATGGCTTATTTCTGAGATCATCTTGCAATTGTTATTTTAATTCATTACGAGCAAGTTGACATTCGGATATAAAAATAGTTCTCAGTAACATGAATATACTTGATTTAAAAAAATAAAAACAGAAAAAGTAAAAAAGCGCCCCCGGGTGGGCTCGAACCACCAACCTTTCGGTTAACAGCCGAACGCGCTAGCCAATTGCGCCACGGAGGCAGATGATCTCCTAATCGAAAAATGTATACAGTATTGTCATTAAAATAACGAAGCAAGGCATACATAGCCATTCTACCTGAGCAAAACAAAAACCTGTTTTATACCTTCACAACCATACACGAATCTGAGACACAGAAGTAAATAGTTGACACAGAAACTTAATACTCGCTCTCTAAAATAGAAAATGAGAAACACAGAACGTTGTTGGAAACACCTGTGTTTCAAGATGAAATTTAAGTTAGAGCAAGTTACAATTTGAGGTTATGTTAACAAGTTAAGTTTATATTTTGATTTGTTTTATGAGTTTTAATGTTGTGTTGTATAATGTGTCGTGTGTTTATGATTTGTTATAATCACAGACTATAATGGATTGTATTAAGTATATTTAGTGAACAGTGTTACGTTTAGAAACTTTTGTTATTGTTATTATTTGTGTTGGAGCGTCCGGCGGATTAAGTGAAATTTGTGTGTTAAAATACTTCAACATTTTGTTGGAATACGTTTTAATATCGATAAGTGGCTACTCACCATAACTATTAGTGATAAAATCGATTAAAAGTATAGCAATTAATCGTTAAGTGAACACTGAACACTTGGTATAATTTATGTACTAATAAATATGGCCAATAGAGTGACTGGTACTTGTTGCACGGCGTCGGTGGAGCGCGCCGGGCTGCCAGGCCTGCTTCGTGATTTACAGAGATTGTCTGAAGACCAGGATTCGGCTGATATTGTTTTTATCCTGGGTCAAAATGAGGAAAAAGTCTACGCCCACAAAATAATATTGATTGCAAGGTGAGTCAAAATTCAAAAAAGTTTCCCGTACGGGAATCGAACCCGAGCCTCCTGGGTGAAAGCCAGGTATCCTAGCCACTAGACCATACGGGAGATGTTAGCTTAGCTCAAATTAAAGCTTTTAAACTATGTAAATTGAAGTATTTTATGGCTTCAGCAATTTATTTTGGGACTATTATATTTATAGTAGACAAATTGAGCATAATCTTTGTTGCTGTAAATAGTTTTTTAGCATAAACATTACTGATACATAGTTAGAAATTGGAACTGATACAATAATAAAAAGAATGAATAACTAACATTAATGTTTAAAAAATTATAATTAACTTAGTTTTTATTTAACTGCTTTTATTATATTCTACACAAAAATATATTTTAACCCTATATCAAAAAACCTAATAACTCGTTTAAAAGCGCCATCTAGTGGTCAATATACATATTATAAAGTACCGCGAGTAAAAGATAAAACAAAGATGGCGCTGAATTCAATCATAGGTAAGAATTAAAAATTCTATTACATAAACAATTTGCTTCTAGAAGAAAATATCAAACTACTGCGCCAAAATTATAATTAGGTATATTATTCGTTATTAAAAATTCGTTATACAATCTTTGTACTATGGCTGATACTGACCGATTGTATTTTCTAGTTTAAACATTAATTTATTATAAGAATATTGGTATTTAAGAAAATTCATTTTACCTTTTCCCATTAATCAAAACAGAGAAGAGAACCAGACGCTTAGTATTTTAATAGTTGATGTTTTTTATCGTCAACACTGCTAAAAATGAAAAACCAAATTGTACTGTAATTGTTTTTAAACCAAAATAAAACAGAACCTTAAAGACATGACGATAATCTCCTCACTTTTACAAAATAAACATTAAAGATAAGTTTCTACTTTCTTAAAGGATAAATAAATTTTTAAAAGAAGTCAAATTATAAATATTTATATCAAAAGAATTAAAACTATTACTCACCTTATTACCAATTACTTTCCATTTCCGTAAATACCTCAATACGTTATGCTAATAGAAGATCTCATACTCCAACAAAATTATTCACTGTGAAAGAAAATTGTAAAATATTACTGTCCGAGATGTTCTCGTAAAACCGTTAGGCGCGCTGTCATTTGCATGAAAATGGCGGCCCGGAAACATATGGTTCCGTTTCGTTCGGAAAATCGACAATAACAACTAATAATATGCAGAAACTTAGCCATCTTCTACGTATTTGTTATGAGAGTAATGGAAAAATAACTTGCTATTTCTTTCGTCTCTTTTTATATCGTTTGATATACGATACTAGTTTAGAAGTTTTCTTATATATCTTTGTGTTTGTGTGTGATTTGTTGGTTTTTGTGTGTAAAAGTTTAGGTAAAATAAGTACCACAAATCTTCTCTTTACAATAAATATTGAGAAAAACGTCGTACTGACATAATGACTGTACAAATAACCTTTTATATAGATTATATAATATAAAGCAATTATAATATACCATTAAGGTCCATTAGAACCATACATTTACTATGTAGAATATATACTGTTTTAATTTTTTCAACAATAGATAACTAATATAGTATCAATTTATGTCTGCCGCAGCTGAGTCCGTGCCACAGATGATAAATTCAAAAAGTTTCCCTTTCTGCCTATCAATCTTTCCGATAAACGCTTTATAAATAAAAAAACGAACAAGTGCGAGTCGGACTTACCCATCTCGGGCTATGTACATATTTTTAGTTTACAATTATTTTTTGGAATGGAATTTCGAGCCATTAACTGTAATTATTTTACATTTCTTAAGGATTTCGATAGGAGAGATAATATTTTTTTAGAGAGTGTGAAAAAATAAATGAAATATATGTTAAAATATCTACATCAAACCCTTTCATATGATACACTTAAACAACTAGCTTCAATTTTAAACTTATAAAACTTAATTTAAAAGTTTTTTACTAGTTTCAATGGTTTGCAGACATTAGTGTATGGTTTTAATTTCAACTCAATACTTCCACGCGTTTTATTTTATCAATTATTTATAAATATTTCGGACGGAAAAACAGACAACAAAGCGAACCTGTAAAGGTTATATGTTTTTCTTTTAAAGAACCCTAAAAATATTTATTCTCATCATTAACTTAACTTCATTGATCCCAAATGTTTTTGAAATAAAACTTTTTTATGTAAATATATTAACGAAATGTCAAAATTATGAGATATAACATTTATTAATAAATTTTAATTATAGCGGGTAAAATCTTTACAATTTAACCCTTCGTGAATTTCTAAACCTTAAATTACTGTATTCTTTACCGTCTACGGCTTTCAGACACTGACAACACTGACTTCACTTACCTTTCAATGACGTTGGCATCAATTCGCAGCCGATTCAAAGAGATCCGACGATGACTCGTGATTATGAACTAATTAACAACTTCATAATACTACCCTGTTTTTCGCGTGTTTCTATAGGGGATAATTTGAGACTTAATTACAGGAGTTCCCATTCCACACGGGAGAGGGAGGGAGGGGTTGATTGATAGTATTTTGTTCGAGGCATCTTTCAGCGAATTAATAACACGATAGGTATAAATAATTTTAATTAGGAATTTTATTTCTTTAGTAATAAAACTTAATTGAAACGTAAAACTCGTTTAACATAAACATGCTTCGAATGTCATAGTCGTCGTGTGACAAAAGCAGGAATTTCAAATTGCAAATGAATTATTGTGTGATCGTTAAGTAAAAGCATTTAACCACAACAATGTTAACATTTCACATTTAACTGCATCTGACATGTACAATCACAAAAGTAAAATCAGGAAACTAGAATAAATGAGAAAAGTTTTAATAATACTCGTAGTGCGGCATACGACCGCTAGATGGCGCGACTAAATATTGTTTTATAAATACACAAATATGTTTTTTTCAAGCGATCTCTAATATTTTATTATTCTATTATATTTTATTTCTTTAGACATTGTTTTTTGTCATATTATTTTTTGGTTTAGTTATTTAATTAATCAATATAATAAAATAACAATAATATGGTCCCCCTACACGTAACTTGTATCACAAAACACGTTATAACGAGGTAAAAACAATACACGAACACAATACGTCACGAAGCAATCATGAAAGTTCGCGAGAACTTGAAAGCAACAAAAACGTAGCCATTACAAAACAAACACATTTCAGTAATTTGCATAAATATTTCTTGATAAGACGATTTGCATGACGAAATCACGAACAGCTGCTTACAGGGAAATTATTTAATGATCAGGAAAATACGGCAAAACCGTAATTGAAGGTTATTTTGAGATTAGAAATTATTATTTTACATTTTGAGTTATTTTAAGGTTTAATGTTTTAATGTGTTTTTGAGATTCGTTTTAATTTGAGTATGTATACAATATTTTTAGATTTAATCATATTTTTATAATATTTAAGATACTTTTCTAATAAAACTTAGTTTCCGATATAAAATTTAAGCCGCGATAAACTTTTACGACTCCAGCCTTTTATTCGAACTGAAAGTCAAAGGCGAGTTCTTTCAGTCCAACAAAGATCTCGTAAAGCGGTTTTCATAAAGCAATCTAGAGAGCAATAGTTATATTGAAGTTTTTTTTCGGATGACCAACAAGCACATCTCTGGTGGTAATTTGACACTAGATGGCGCTGTGATACAGGGGTAATGGCAATGCCCCCCCCCCCCTCCTATACGTAATTCAATAAATCGGTTATTTTGTATTAGTCTGTCATATTTAACTTTATGTTAATATATTTTATATTTTCTTATTTAAATACACAATAAATTTTGTATCAGGAAGTTAAATCGCATAAAAATTGTCGTCCAGTAATCGTCCATAGTTATTTGAAAGTAAATAATATTTAAGTGATGAATATGTCTATGGAAAAATAGTCTTAATATATAAAATGTGCAGAAACTACAAAGAATTATTGAAAACAACCAAAAATTAAATGGTATTTATTATGTGAGCAAAATACACACAATTAACTAAACAATAGCTATATAATTTATAAAAGTATCTAAATAAACGTGTTTGACATTTTTTATTGCATAAGATAACCCCACATTTATGTAAACTATTAAATAGCTGGCAACACTCAGCACAAGCTATACACACACACACACACTTACAAATGCACACAAAGTCGAACTTGTGAGACAAATGTCAAACGTTAAAAGCTGTATTGAAAATAATAGTTGTAAAACTTTTCTCTTGAACCGCATCCGATTTAAAGTCCGATCCGCAGTCGTTAAAGAAAACCAAGCAAGTAGTAGCAATACTACTACTATTAGTAATTCTTTTAGTAATTTGAGATTACTCCTTATAAGGAAATGATATTATAAACTGTGGCGATTAAAACCATCAATAAATTATTTCGATTTGTTTTCCAAAGCTAAGTGGATAGGGCTGCCAGCTTTTATTTTTGTTAACTAAAAAAAAATAAAGAACTTTTTTATATTAGTTGATTTACATTATTGTAACTTCTAAACAATTGCACAGCATCCTTACAATTTATATTTACTTATTTTACTGAATATGTCCTTATAGATACATAACATGATAAATATACAACATCGATTAAGTATTTTTACGTACTTTCTTGTTCTCATAAAGTATAAAGTCCAGTTTATTCAAATAACATACAATACTTTGCCATAAATTCAAATTAAAAATCAAAATATCTTTATTCAAGTAGGCATTTACACTCACTTTTGAATCGTCAATTATTACAATAAAAAAGGTCAGTGTAGTCAGTCCGTAAGTAAGCTACCACCGGCTCGGAATGCTGCTCTGTTGAGAAGAGCGGGCCAGAGACTCAACAGTTGCTCTTTTTAAAAGAAATATAATAATCAATAAAGAGGTGGCAACCCTATTAGTAGACGCAGTCTACAACAGACGTGTTCGCATCAATGCCAATATTTTGATATACTTTTAATTTAAGTATATTATACCCAATTTATGTCTAAGATAAATTTTCGGTATCCCGCGTTTAACTTACGAATATTGTAAGTTAAAAACCATTAAGTTAAATAAATAATCAAATAAATATTAATAATAATAGAATCACAATATAATTGTTAATTTTATAAACAACCGGACATTATTACTTGTCATTTATCATGGTCTCTATTAGGTACTACAAATAATATCTCTTTAATACTTCGTAAATGATAAACAATAAAACCAGTGAAAACCTGGTTAGTTATTCTATCTTCGTTAAGTTGCTACACTTGACTCTATTCTCATAAATTCTGTAACAAGTCATCAAAAAATAACAATAATAAGTTAAAAGTGAATAATGATTCTTGTTAATTCACACATCTTTAAGAAACGTAAATAAAAATACGTTTTATATGTAGCAATATAAAAAAAAAACATCCAATTAATATTTTAAAATACAATATAAAATCTATAAAATAACTTTAGCAATATAAACCCGACAGCTCCAAGACTTGGGTTACCGCCATTGAAGTGCAAAACGGAAGGAAAATTCTAGAAAGCGTCCCACTCCATTGTTGAAACCTCAAATTGGATCTGTTCATGACGCCTTATTAGATATGTCAGCTTGGGTTTATATATTCTAGATATATTCAATTCAAACAGGATATGTCACTATTATGATATTGATTTGATCTTCTCATGACCTATCACGAGGTAATGCACTGCCAAAATAATATAATCCGTCAGACACCAAAGAAAGATGCTAGTAATTAAATTATATATTTATTTAACGTTAATGTACAAAATATAAAATAAATTATTTTAAAAATATTTGTACATTTACACTATAGATTTCAAAATGAAATGCGCACCAAATATATTACTTATTTCATGTTAATATCAAAACTATAAATAGGTATAAAGCTTAAACCTTTTAATAATAAAGCTGTAACTGTAACCTGTTCGGTTACACTTCTTTTTAGTTATTTTCTGTTTGTTACATTTTAACCTTACAATAGAAGACACTCCTAAACACAAATCTTATCCAAAACAATGTCGTTCATGGACTTCACGCATAGCATCATAACTATATAACATTATTTTAAAATTGTATCAATCTTAATCTTATACTTAAAAAAGAAACTTCATTACTCCATGCATATCATAGTAAAGACAATTATAATACTTATTTTTATATAAATAGTTCATTTTGGACTAAAAATAAACAATAATATTGTAAAACGATATAATTTAAATGTTATACAAATAATATTTAGTTTCAAAATACGTTAATATTTATAGAATTCTAAAATACGCTAATGAAATATAGAAAGTATATACTAGGTTATAATTTGAGGCGACTGTCACTGAATAGGGAATTAGAATATTGCCAGTCGCGTGCAGATTGCGCGATTTATGTTAAAGTTAGTTCAACTAAACAAGATACAAGTAATTGGCCTATTGATGCAAATGAAGCAAAACTTTCTCCTTATTTTTCTGAATTAAAGAAAATTACGTGTAATAAATTATGTAGTTTATGTAATTATTAAATGATCGTTATTTATTTACTAGGGACTTTGTTTGCACCGGGTTAAATATTTTGCCCGTAAATGTTAGAGGATTTTTCTAAGTGAAAAGTAATATGGTAACAAGGTTATTAGCAATAAATTTAATCGCGTAATGTCTTTGTATTGTAATGCCAATATTAGTTGCGTTTACGGTGAAAGTCGATCAGAGTAGACGAAGAAGAAGACAAAAAAAATAATAAATAATCCGTTTGATAAAATATATTATATATGTAAATTTACAATCTTCTATGATATTTATAAGTAAATAGCGTACACTAAAATGTCATATACACATTACATTACATTACATTATTATATTTATAGTAGACAAATTGAGCATAATCTTTGTTGCTGTAAATAGTTTTTTAGCATAAACATTACTGATACATAGTTAGAAATTGGAACTGATACAATAATAAAAAGAATGAATAACTAACATTAATGTTTAAAAAATTATAATTAACTTAGTTTTTATTTAACTGCTTTTATTATATTCTACACAAAAATATATTTTAACCCTATATCAAAAAACCTAATAACTCGTTTAAAAGCGCCATCTAGTGGTCAATATACATATTATAAAGTACCGCGAGTAAAAGATAAAACAAAGATGGCGCTGAATTCAATCATAGGTAAGAATTAAAAATTCTATTACATAAACAATTTGCTTCTAGAAGAAAATATCAAACTACTGCGCCAAAATTATAATTAGGTATATTATTCGTTATTAAAAATTCGTTATACAATCTTTGTACTATGGCTGATACTGACCGATTGTATTTTCTAGTTTAAACATTAATTTATTATAAGAATATTGGTATTTAAGAAAATTCATTTTACCTTTTCCCATTAATCAAAACAGAGAAGAGAACCAGACGCTTAGTATTTTAATAGTTGATGTTTTTTATCGTCAACACTGCTAAAAATGAAAAACCAAATTGTACTGTAATTGTTTTTAAACCAAAATAAAACAGAACCTTAAAGACATGACGATAATCTCCTCACTTTTACAAAATAAACATTAAAGATAAGTTTCTACTTTCTTAAAGGATAAATAAATTTTTAAAAGAAGTCAAATTATAAATATTTATATCAAAAGAATTAAAACTATTACTCACCTTATTACCAATTACTTTCCATTTCCGTAAATACCTCAATACGTTATGCTAATAGAAGATCTCATACTCCAACAAAATTATTCACTGTGAAAGAAAATTGTAAAATATTACTGTCCGAGATGTTCTCGTAAAACCGTTAGGCGCGCTGTCATTTGCATGAAAATGGCGGCCCGGAAACATATGGTTCCGTTTCGTTCGGAAAATCGACAATAACAACTAATAATATGCAGAAACTTAGCCATCTTCTACGTATTTGTTATGAGAGTAATGGAAAAATAACTTGCTATTTCTTTCGTCTCTTTTTATATCGTTTGATATACGATACTAGTTTAGAAGTTTTCTTATATATCTTTGTGTTTGTGTGTGATTTGTTGGTTTTTGTGTGTAAAAGTTTAGGTAAAATAAGTACCACAAATCTTCTCTTTACAATAAATATTGAGAAAAACGTCGTACTGACATAATGACTGTACAAATAACCTTTTATATAGATTATATAATATAAAGCAATTATAATATACCATTAAGGTCCATTAGAACCATACATTTACTATGTAGAATATATACTGTTTTAATTTTTTCAACAATAGATAACTAATATAGTATCAATTTATGTCTGCCGCAGCTGAGTCCGTGCCACAGATGATAAATTCAAAAAGTTTCCCTTTCTGCCTATCAATCTTTCCGATAAACGCTTTATAAATAAAAAAACGAACAAGTGCGAGTCGGACTTACCCATCTCGGGCTATGTACATATTTTTAGTTTACAATTATTTTTTGGAATGGAATTTCGAGCCATTAACTGTAATTATTTTACATTTCTTAAGGATTTCGATAGGAGAGATAATATTTTTTTAGAGAGTGTGAAAAAATAAATGAAATATATGTTAAAATATCTACATCAAACCCTTTCATATGATACACTTAAACAACTAGCTTCAATTTTAAACTTATAAAACTTAATTTAAAAGTTTTTTACTAGTTTCAATGGTTTGCAGACATTAGTGTATGGTTTTAATTTCAACTCAATACTTCCACGCGTTTTATTTTATCAATTATTTATAAATATTTCGGACGGAAAAACAGACAACAAAGCGAACCTGTAAAGGTTATATGTTTTTCTTTTAAAGAACCCTAAAAATATTTATTCTCATCATTAACTTAACTTCATTGATCCCAAATGTTTTTGAAATAAAACTTTTTTATGTAAATATATTAACGAAATGTCAAAATTATGAGATATAACATTTATTAATAAATTTTAATTATAGCGGGTAAAATCTTTACAATTTAACCCTTCGTGAATTTCTAAACCTTAAATTACTGTATTCTTTACCGTCTACGGCTTTCAGACACTGACAACACTGACTTCACTTACCTTTCAATGACGTTGGCATCAATTCGCAGCCGATTCAAAGAGATCCGACGATGACTCGTGATTATGAACTAATTAACAACTTCATAATACTACCCTGTTTTTCGCGTGTTTCTATAGGGGATAATTTGAGACTTAATTACAGGAGTTCCCATTCCACACGGGAGAGGGAGGGAGGGGTTGATTGATAGTATTTTGTTCGAGGCATCTTTCAGCGAATTAATAACACGATAGGTATAAATAATTTTAATTAGGAATTTTATTTCTTTAGTAATAAAACTTAATTGAAACGTAAAACTCGTTTAACATAAACATGCTTCGAATGTCATAGTCGTCGTGTGACAAAAGCAGGAATTTCAAATTGCAAATGAATTATTGTGTGATCGTTAAGTAAAAGCATTTAACCACAACAATGTTAACATTTCACATTTAACTGCATCTGACATGTACAATCACAAAAGTAAAATCAGGAAACTAGAATAAATGAGAAAAGTTTTAATAATACTCGTAGTGCGGCATACGACCGCTAGATGGCGCGACTAAATATTGTTTTATAAATACACAAATATGTTTTTTTCAAGCGATCTCTAATATTTTATTATTCTATTATATTTTATTTCTTTAGACATTGTTTTTTGTCATATTATTTTTTGGTTTAGTTATTTAATTAATCAATATAATAAAATAACAATAATATGGTCCCCCTACACGTAACTTGTATCACAAAACACGTTATAACGAGGTAAAAACAATACACGAACACAATACGTCACGAAGCAATCATGAAAGTTCGCGAGAACTTGAAAGCAACAAAAACGTAGCCATTACAAAACAAACACATTTCAGTAATTTGCATAAATATTTCTTGATAAGACGATTTGCATGACGAAATCACGAACAGCTGCTTACAGGGAAATTATTTAATGATCAGGAAAATACGGCAAAACCGTAATTGAAGGTTATTTTGAGATTAGAAATTATTATTTTACATTTTGAGTTATTTTAAGGTTTAATGTTTTAATGTGTTTTTGAGATTCGTTTTAATTTGAGTATGTATACAATATTTTTAGATTTAATCATATTTTTATAATATTTAAGATACTTTTCTAACAAAACTTACTTTCCGATATAAAATTTAAGCCGCGATAAACTTTTACGACTCCAGCCTTTTATTCGAACTGAAAGTCAAAGGCGAGTTCTTTCAGTCCAACAAAGATCTCGTAAAGCGGTTTTCATAAAGCAATCTAGAGAGCAATAGTTATATTGAAGTTTTTTTTCGGATGACCAACAAGCACATCTCTGGTGGCAATTTGACACTAGATGGCGCAGTGATACAGGGGCAATGGCAATGCCCTCCCCCTCCTATACGTAATTCAGTAAATTGATTATTTTGTATTAGTCTGTCATATTTAACTTTATGTTAATATATTTTATATTTTCTTATTTAAATACACAATAAATTTTGTATCAGGAAGTTAAATCGCATAAAAATTGTCGTCCAGTAATCGTCCATAGTTATTTGAAAGTAAATAATATTTAAGTGATGAATATGTCTATGGAAAAATAGTCTTAATATATAAAATGTACAGAAACTACAAAGAATTATTGAAAACAACCAAAAATTTAATGGTATTTATTATGTGAGCAAAATACACACAATTAACTAAACAATAGCTATATAATTTATAAAAGTATCTAAATAAACGTGTTTTACATTTTTAATTGCATAAGATAACCCCACATTTATGTAAACTATTAAATAGCTGGCAACACACAGCACAAGCTATACACACACACACACTTACAAATGCACACAAAGTCGAACTTGTGAGACAAATGTCAAACGTTAAAAGCTGTATTGAAAATAATAGTTGTAAAACTTTTCTCTTGAACCGCATCCGATTTAAAGTCCGATCCGCAGTCGTTATAGAAAACCAAGCAAGTAGTAGCAATACTACTACTACTAGTAATTCTTTTAGTAATTTGAGATTACTCCTTATAAGGAAATGATATTATAAACTGTGGCGATTAAAACCATCAATAAATTATTTCGATTTGTTTTCCAAAGCTAAGTGGATAGGGCTGCCAGCTTTTATTTTTGTTAACTAAAAAAAAATAAAGAACTTTTTTATATTAGTTGATTTACATTATTGTAACTTCTAAACAATTGCACAGCATCCTTACAATTTATATTTACTTATTTTACTGAATATGTCCTTATAGATACATAACATGATAAATATACAACATCGATTAAGTATTTTTACGTACTTTCTTGTTCTCATAAAGTATAAAGTCCAGTTTATTCAAATAACATACAATACTTTGCCATAAATTCAAATTAAAAATCAAAATATCTTTATTCAAGTAGGCATTTACACTCACTTTTGAATCGTCAATTATTACAATAAAAAAGGTCAGTGTAGTCAGTCCGTAAGTAAGCTACCACCGGCTCGGAATGCTGCTCTGTTGAGAAGAGCGGGCCAGAGACTCAACAGTTGCTCTTTTTAAAAGAAATATAATAATCAATAAAGAGGTGGCAACCCTATTAGTAGACGCAGTCTACAACAGACGTGTTCGCATCAATGCCAATATTTTGATATACTTTTAATATAAGTATATTATACCCAATTTATGTCTAAGAGAAATTTTCGGTATCCCGCGTTTAACTTACGAATATTGTAAGAGTTAAAAACCATTAAGTTAAAAAAATAATCAAAAAAAGATTAATAATAGAATCACAATATAATTGTTAATTTTATAAACTAACGGACATTATTACTTGTCATTTATCATGGTCTCTATTAGGTACTACAAATAATATCTCTTTAATACTTCGTAAATGATAAACAATAAAACCAGTGAAGACCTGGTTAGTTATTCTATCTTCGTTAAGTTGCTACACTTGACTCTATTCTCATAAATTCTGTAACAAGTCATCAAAAAATAACAATAATAAGTTAAAAGTAAATAATGATTCTTGTTAATTCACACATCTTTAAGAAACGTAAATAAAAATACGTTTTATATGTAGCAATATAAAAAAAAAACATCCAATTAATATTTTAAAATACAATATAAAATCTATAAAATAACTTTAGCAATATAAACCCGACAGCTCCAAGACTTGGGTTACCGCCATTGAAGTGCAAAACGGAAGGAAAATTCTAGAAAGCGTCCCACTCCATTGTTGAAACCTCAAATTGGATCTGTTCTTGACGCCTTATTAGATGTGTCAGCTTGGGTTTATATATTCTAGATATATTCAATTCAAACAGGATATGTCACTATTATGATATTGATTTGATCTTCTCATGACCTATCAGTATGTATTGCACTGTCAAAATAATATAATCTACCAGACACCAAAGAAACATACTGATAATTAAAGTATATATTTATTTAACGTTAATGTACAAAATATAAAATAAATTAGTTTAAAAATATTCGTACATTTACACTATAGATTTCAAAACGAAATCTTTGAAATAATAGATATTATATGCGCACCAAATAAAAATCTGAAACTATATTAATTATTTCATCTTAATATCAAAACTATAAATAGGTATAAAGCTTATACCTATTAATAATAAAAAGCTGTATCTGTAACCTGTTCGGTTACACTTCTTTTAATTTATTTTCTGTTTATTAAATTTCAACTTTACAATATAAGACACACCTAAACACAAATCTTATCCAAAACATTGTCGCGATTATGGACTTCAGGCTTCATAGCATCATCCTTACTATATAATAATGACCTAATTGACTCTGTATGCACGCGCATCACTTATCACCCACAAATCACACAATAATGTGTAATACATCAAAAAAAAGCTATTGAATCAGGCTACAAAATAGGGTGGGTGCAAACCTTATACGTGACATTTGACCCTTTCCGGCCCTTCGGGCCGGGAAATTCCCTCGTAACTATATAACATTATTATTAATCTTAATCTTATACTTAAAAAAGAAACTTCATTACTCCATGCATATCATAGTAAAGACAATTATAATATTAATTTTTATACAAATATTTCATTTTGGACTAAAAATAAACAATAATATTGTAAAACAATATAATATAAATGTTATACAAATAATATTTAATTTCAAAATAGGTTAATAGTTATAGAATTCTAAAATACGATAATGAAATATAGAAAGTATATACTAGGTTATAATTTGAGGCGACTGTCACTGAATAGGGAATTAGAATATTGCCAGTCGCGTGCAGATTGCGCGATTTATGTTAAAGTTAGCTCAACTAAACAAGATACAAGTAATTGGCCTATTGATGCAAATGAAGCATAACTTTCTCCTTATTTTTCTGAATTAAAGAAAATTACGTGTAATAAATTATGTAGTTTATGTAATTATTAAATGATCATTATTTATTTACTATGGACTTTGTTTGCACCGGGTTAAATATTTTTCCCGTAAATGTTAGAGGATTTTTCTAAGTGAAAAGTAACAAGTAACAAATAGTAAAAGTAACAAATAGTAACAAGGTTATTAGCAATAAATTTAATCGCGTAATGTCGTTGTATTGTAATGCCAATATTAGTTGCGTTTACGGTGAAAGTCGATCAGAGTAGACGTAGTACGAATCTATAAACAAAAAAATAATAAAAAATCCGTTTAATAAAATATATTATATATGTAAATTTAGAATCTTTTTTCTTACCTTGTTCTTATATCATTATAGGACGTGCATACATTTTATATTTGTACTTGTCTGTTATAAATATTTTTAAGCCTTCTCCTTCTAACAAACCCTTCCCTTGATGTTACCTATATTTAAGTTTGATATTTTTTCTGCAATGCACTTTTAAATTTTATCCGTTTCATATTATTTATTAGCACCGGGATATTAAGCATTACTTAAATCAGAACAGAAGTTAGCCTTAAGAATCGTTAAACTTTGTTTAAATTGAAATCCATCTCTTGTCTTGTCACTTGAATTTTTTTTATTATAATTAATAGTTTTGTAGGATAGATTGATTGGATCATAAGCAACTAGGGGCGCTAACAAATATGCCGTTTGCATATTGAACGAAGCGAGCCCAGTGTATTCACTCATCGTTTCCCATTGTCTTCAATGGGATATCAGTTTTTTGACAAGATATTTTAAAAAAAAATTTTTTTTTTTTACATTTTTCAAATTTTTAAAGCCATCGCCTACTGTGTGTCTTTTTGTTTGCAAAGTTTCTTAATTTTCCGTCAGGTAGTTTTTGAGCCATTTCGTGACAAAGAATGCAAAAAGTCTCCAGTAAAACTCTCCGCTCACTTTGTTCGCTTCGCTCAATAATCTCTATAAGTGTTAAAAAATCAAAATCCTTCTAGCAACAAACGAACAAGTAAATAACAAACAAGAACTATCGTTTTGAGAGAAATCATATATCTATCAAAAATTAAAAATAGCAACATTTTCAAAAACGTATAGATTTTGCCACGTTTAAATTTGATTAGTTTCAATTTCGATCATCTAATTTATTTATACAATATTTTGAATAAAGTTTTGATTAATTGGCGTCGCGTCAGTACCGCAGACGGTACCATTAATCGCGATAATGCAGATTGTGGTGCTGGGACACTTCCGAGCGGGTGCGCGTCATCAATCATGGCCGACGCCCGACGCCCGATACAAATTATGTTTAACATCCTTGAGTGATTACCTGCTTGCAGGATTATATACGATCGCAATACTTCAATTAACTATTTAGTTGATTTCTAACACCATTCACTTTCACTGCAATTATATCAACATTAATTTATTTACTTATAAATTCAGAATGAATTTAATAACTTTTAACTTAAAGCCGAAATTATAAACAGTATTATATAAATTTTAAATCAATCAAGTAACCGATAATTGGATATTTAAGCCGGAGTACGGCAACACTATTAGAAGTTGTTCTGTACGTCGGCTGCAGCCGCCATTATGAATCTGTATTTTGACGTCAACTTTGTGACTTGATAGAGTGTCATGTCACTCACGATACAGACGGGTATTAATTACTTTATAGATATTTCGTCGTATCAAAATTGAAACATAAATCTAATTATATAATAAAATATAAGTGCTAACAGATTTAGATATGAATATTTTATTTTTATTCGGTTTTAAATTTTACACTTCCGTTCTTTAATAAGCGGAGTTACAGTTAATAAAAACTCCAACCTTTAATATATATTTTTTGTTTCTTATTCTTTTTTTAAGTTGCATTTTGCAAATACAGATAGATTCGTACAGATATTATGGCAACATTTTAAAAACATTATAATCTTTTTACAAGCTGCTTAATTGAGAAATGACACCTCAAATAGTCAACCATAGCGTTTTTAATCACGTGATAACTATTCCAATAAATTTTAATTTTAGAATTAATTTATATTAATATCAAACACAAGGTTTCCTCAAATTTGATCATTCTTCCTAATCGCTTATAAAAAAATGTACATGTATCTTTATTTATGAAAAAAATATATATATTTAGTATTATTAAAAAAGGTTTAAATTACTAATAATTAAAGAAAACCTTTGTGATATATAAAATTAAATTAGGCTTTTTAAAATTTCTGAATGGATTGACATCTAGATACTGACCTTGAAACAACACAACAACAATCGGTCGTTTTGAGTAACAATTCTAAGTAAACGCGTAATAATATTAATTACGACCGAAAGATAAAACCACAAGTGATTGATAGTTGGTACAACGGAACACGCCCGCGCTCTGATTAATTACATTAGTTGGACCATCACGATCATTAGTCTTATCTGTGCAACTGATCAGAAACATTAAGGATTTAACAAATATCGCGGTTTGTCTTATTCGTTACGCAGATTACGAAAATAAACTACGGATCGTTTGAGAAGTGTAAAGAATTACGCATTACGTTTAAGTTTTAATACAACTTAAAAATTCACATATATGTAGATCAGTGTCTCCAAAATAAAAAAAAAAACTATTGAAAGTAGAATTTAATTTTTAATCCTGTATCGTCACTATTTTAACATAGAACCTGTCAAAAATATTTCTTAATTCACATTTAATGTGGTGAAATACAATTTACTTTATTAATTTTATTATAAATATATTGACATTATTATTAGTATTATAGTAAATATAATGAAAGTTTGAATTACAACTAAGTTACTCTCGCCGAGTTTCCATGACGGCTGTTTTCAAATCTTTTTGTAATAACTTTTCCAAGTGGTAGTTTTGACAATGAAAAATGTTTTATAAAGAACGTATTTTCAATGAAGAATTTTGGCTTTGACATTTTTTTGAATTTTGACTTTGTTTTGACACTTCCTGTTACTAGATTTTTTTTTTTTTATTATCTTTATTTTTAGGGACTTTTATCCAACTAGGACACGTCAGCCCCATCGAATAGAATACTAGAATATTTGGAGGTTATTTTAAGGGCGCTTTTCATTATACAATTGTAATATATTATTTGCCATAAAACTCGTTAAGAACTCACTAACAACCTTTTCACTATGCAATTTTAATATGCTGGATAAACTAGCGCTTGATAGATTGGATAATAAAATGACTGCAAACGCTTTCTTTCACCTTTTTGACACCTGACTAAGCATTTTGTTTTTTAGCACTGTGGCGCCCTCTATAACAAGGCCTATACTATTTACAAAATAGAAATAGTTCTAGTCTATTACTTCATATTCGAAATATATTTACATTGACCGAAATTTAATATTCTTAAATGCAAATAAAGTGCTGCATACAATATGCGATCTTTTCTAAGTAGTTCGATATATTTAGAAAAGACTAATAAGTAAATACCTAATAAGTTAGGAATCTGTAAAGTATTACAGTAGTCTGTATGGGTATTTTTTTTCCTCTTTAATCATTTTCTGTCCATGAGAATAACTAATTTTAATACTGAATATATTTCTAAAATTGCTACGAGTTCAAAGTTAGTGGTATTGAAAAAGACAACGCTATCTAAAGACTATCGGATTTTAATTATATTATCTTCGCTAACTCACTGAATTTATAGATGTCTTATAGAAGTTCTAATTTTATTAGGGTTTTATAGATTTTTGTCATATTTATTACGGAAAAGTAAAAGAAAAAACATAAGTTGTAAAATTTTATGCATACATAATACTTATATATTTACATTTTGTAATTTTAAAAGTCTGTCTCTGCTGTGATTCAGCTTTCTCGTACAATGCCTTAGTTGTTAAAGAAACTTACATTTTTTTCTATTTTTTTTTTAATTTTCCCTTTCAGTGTTATATAATTTTTAGTTTCAATGGGACTGTTTCTGTGTAAAATGGCCTAAAATAAGAATAACAACTATCGCACATACGATGGCGGCCTCTTACAGTTCAATTACCTTGTGAAATTAAATATTTTAAGTTTATGCAATAGATGCAAGAGTTTTCAAAACACGAAGCGGGGAGAGGTGTGTCGCATTCCTGGCTGCACGGTGACGCCAGTGGCCGGTCAGCCCACACCAATACGTCTGACACACGTGCAGCCGGAGACCTTCAGACTCTTCACGCAATACGTGTACACTGGCAAGGTATTTCTTTTTTACAACTTTGAGACATTTAAGTTTCTTAAATTACAAATTTATTATTTGAATTTCACGCCATCTAGTGTCGAGTAGTAAAAGTAATTTCCTAAATGCGTTATATGTATTTTGATTCATTATTGTTGTTTGTATTTTATTTAAATTGTGAATTTGATTCCTTAAAACATATTTCCTTAATGATGTTATTTTTTTACAAAAATATTTTTTTTCTTTTCAAATAGCTATTGCTTCAAGATTCCGGAGTGTTTGAGATGATGACATTAGCAGCAGATCTTGGAGTGGAAGATCTTCGAGCAGCTTGTGAAGATCACGTTACTTCCACTTTAAGCGTTGAGAGTGCTTGCACTCTTTTAGCAGCTGCTATGGAAATTCAGGACAGACCAGGTTTGATTTTAAGACAAAAGTACATAATTTAAAATCCTTTTAAGTACAAAAGTATTTAGTAATAGTTACTCTATATAATGAAAAATGATTTATAATTTTGACTCGTACTTCATCTGCGATGGTGGTGTAATGGTCAGCATAGTTGCCTTCCAAGCAGTTGATCCGGGTTCGATTCCCGGCCATCGCACACTTTTTGCATTTTTTTTTTCTTGTTTTACAACTTCTTTGGTCTATAAATCTTACTATTATTATTTTATTTTAAAATGTTTTTATTAATATAACCATTTTTTATAAATTAAGTATCTCTTAAACGTTATAATCCTAAATATTAATTTCTTGAATTTACTTTGTTATCATATCATATATTTTTTTAATCTTCGCCTATTTTATTTCCTTTATTTAAATATTCTCAAAATTAACATTTTAGAAAAAAATCTTTATAGTAATTATATCAGTGTTGTCTATAACTTATGACGTTCTAAGAATTATTAATCTGTCCCGGCGGCCATATTGCTTTACTTTGTAATTTGTCTATGACAAATGACAATTGCTCTGACGGCCAAAGCTTAAAACGACGCCGGGTTTCGCGGTGTTTTGTTTTTATCAAATTAATATTTTGAGTAGAAGAAAAACATAACAAAATGGCTTACAAAGGCCCACCGAAGGTACAGAAGGTGATGGTGCAACCCATTAACCTTATCTTCAGATATTTACAAAATAGAAGCCGTGTTCAAATTTGGCTTTACGAGAACGTGAATCTGAGAATCGAGGGTCACATTGTAGGTTTTGACGAATACATGAATATAGTATTAGATGAGGCCGAGGAAGTGCATATGAAGACCAAAAATCGTAAACAAATTGGACGGATTATGATGAAAGGCGATAATATAACACTTATACAAAATGTAAATCCGAACGCTACGGTGTGATAGGTTATGAAAGTGAACGAACATTCCCGAGTGATTCTCTGTATGTGAATTATAAGTGTTTTATAATTACGCCAGTCGATATATTTTGTAATTAAACTTAAGAACTTATTATTGGCTTTTATTTTATACCTTGAAAACATTGTTATAGTATTTTTACAAACATAGTTTTAACAAATCAAATCTTGAAAAAAAAAAGAAAATAAATATTACAATTGAATAAGTGTTGTATAATTATTTAACAAATTGTTTGAAAATTAACTGTAACTAATATGTTGTCATCTGTCTGTCAGTACCAAAATTTATTGCAGAAAAATTAAATACTTATAAAATAGTAAGTAAAGGGTGTCAGAAAACATTTCATAATGTAAGAATAAATAAAACAGATTAGTTATGAATAATTGATTGTAATATTGCAGGTGGTAAAAGTGCATCATCATTTATGGAGCGCTGCATATCATTTATCGGAGATAATGCTGCCGATTGTGTGAAGACTAATGCTTTTCTGAATCTTCCCAAGGAGGCTCTCATCAAGCTCATATCATCTGATTTTGTTAGTATTTTTATCATTCACATCTTACAATTATATAACAATTGTTATTTTATACACAGAATGAACAACCTTTATTTTCTTCTTCAAAAAGTTAATAAATCCTTCATGGATTTGCGTATGCACATATACAATAAAGTTCCACAATATATCATAGACCTACCTTTTCTTAGTTTTAAATCTAAAATTCATTATTAAATAAATCTAAATCTAAATTATAACGTTCAAGAGTTTTTAGTGGATCAAAATATATGGAACTTAAGTTGTTGAATCATTTGCAGGATCTATATTATAATGCACATCAACTAAAAATGTTATATTTCTTTTAAAAAGAGCAACTGTTGAGTTTCTGGCCGGCTCTTCTCAACAGAGCAATTCCGAATCGGTGGTAGCTTACGGAATGACTTTTTTTTAAATTGTAATAATTGACTATTCAAAAGTGTGTGTAAATGCCTACTTGAATAAAGATATTTTGAATTTCTATCACAATACATAACAAGATTTTACAAGTATAACACTTGATTTAACAAGGATGACATACATAAACTATAGTGCATCATACAATTATATATATTGGCATAGCAACATTAACAATGCATATCATATAGTTGACTGAAAGGTAAAATGATAGGCTGATTAATATATGTATTAGTATAGTTATATAAAGCATATACAAGTATTTAGTAGTACCTTATTATATTATTCATATTCATATGGTTTAATTGGTAATATTTTTAGTTTACAAAGTTATATAACTATTTCCAAAAATAAAAATATGCTGGTTAGATCATCCCAAATGTTTTGTAGAAAATTTAGTTTTTACTGAGTAGCTTACCAAGTAGCCCTTTATATGCTCTCCAATCTAGACAGAAGTGATTAATTCAAGTAGTAGCTCACTGGCAGTAAGTTCCTTGTAGCCCTTTATATGCTCTCCAATCTAGGCACAGGTGATTAATTCAAGTAGCTCACTGGCAGTAGGTTCCTTGTAGGCCTTTATATGCTCTCCAATCTAGGCACAGGTGGTTAATTCAAGTAGTAGCTCACTTGGCAGTAGGTTACTTGTAGCCCTTTATATACTCTCCAATCTATACAGAGGTGATTAATTGAAGTAGTAGCTCACTGACAGTAGGTTCCTTGTAGCCCTTTATATGCTCTCCAATCTAGGCACAGGTGATTAATTCAAGTAGTAGCTCACTTGGCAGTAGGTTACTGTAGCCCTTAATATGCTCTCCAATCTAGACACAGGTGATTAATTCAAGTAGTAGCTCACTTGGAAGTAGGTTATTTGTAGCCCTTTATATGCTCTCCAATCTAGGCACAGGTGATTAATTCAAGTATTAGCTCACTTGGAAGTAACTTACGTGAAGGTCTTTATATGCTCTCCTATCTAGGCACATGTGATTAATTCAAGTAGTAGCTCACTCAAGTGACCAGTACAAGTAAGCTACTGTCAACAGTGGCCTACTTGTAGCCCTGCGTATCTACTCCAATCTGGGCACAGGTGATTAGTTCAAGTATTAGAGTACTAATAAGTGTTGTTCCAGCTTTGCCTGGAGGAGGAGGAGGTGTGGCGCTGCGCCCTGGCGTGGAGCAAGCAGCGCGCGGGCGTGACGCAGCCCGCGGCGCACTGGACGGGGGAGGAGCGAGCGCGTGTGTGCGGGCATCTCGCGCCGCTCATGCAGCACGTGCGGCTACTGCTCATCGGTAATTGACATCCGACTACATATTTATGAGCAAGATCTACGATCCGTGATGATGGTTTTCTCGTGGAACGTTATGGTGTAAAATGATCGTCAGCATCGTTGGTTTATGCCAAAAAAAAATAATATTTTTTTGCTGACTACAAATACTTTAAGGAATAGAATAGAAACATTGGAATACAAAATACATATATATATATATATAAGTCGGTATGTCCATGTGTGCAGACAGCACGGTGTTCGCGGAGGAGGTGGAGCCGACGGGTGCGGTGCCCATGGAGCTGTCCCTGGAACGTTACCGCCGCGCCGCCCTGCACGCCGCGCCGCGGAGCGACCCTGACAAACGCACCAGACCCAGGTACATCTTGTCAGCATGGCCCACTACAAGGCCTAGACCTCTCCCAAAGAGCGATCCATGAAGGGATACGTTATGATAGCAGAGGACACTAATGTACATTAAATTCATCTGCAAAGCACACGGCTCTTTTACTTCCTTTAAGTATTAAATTTGAAGTTTTGAGCTCATTTTGATTACACTGTTACCATAATTCTTCTACATGCTCCAAACTAAACAAAATGTAGTGATAAGTTTTTATAATAACAGTATGCACGCACGGAGGCACACAGAATTTATGATTTACGAAATTGATATAATATATTCAAAAAATTTCCCTTGACCCAGGTACATATGGTATCAATATAATTGTCTTTGTACATTGTCTGTGTAGGTATGTACAGTTCAGTATATATTTTAAAGTAATGAATGTATCCAGGTTGGCCGTAAACCTGTTCTCGGGCTCAGTGCTGGCGGCGGCGGGTAGGGGGGCGCTGCAGTCGCTGGTGGGGGGGTGGTGTGGCGGAGGCGCCGGGGGTGGGAGCAGGCGCGCCTGGCGCCTCGTGTTCCGCGCCTCCACCCACGGGTACTCCGCCGCTGCCTTCCACGAGCACTGCGACGGAGTGGCGCCCGTGCTGCTGCTGGCACAGGTGATATTTTAAAATCCCACAGGATATATATTATACAAAATGCTCTCTCTTCATACTCTAAAGCAAGGTAATATTAATACTTTTAAAGACTAATGCCAATATCCATATTAATGTATTGTGTTCAATAATATATTTAGAATGTATAGTAAACAAAATTCTCAGATTTTATGATTCTTCAGAATGTATATTATACAAAATTCTCAACACTAAAACTTGCTAATGTTAATAGTTTTAAAGACTAATGCCTACATCCATATACATATCATTGTGCTCATTAATGTGTGTGTCAGTTGTCCCGCGGTCTGGTGGTGGGGGGGTACAGCTGCGCGGGCTGGGCGGCGGGTGGCGCCGGGGGGTACGTCCCCGCAGAGCGCGCACTGCTGTTCGCGCTGTCCGACCCCCCCGCACGGTATCCTCTCGTCAAGAAACCCTTCGCGCTCTGCTACCATCCCGAGTGAGATATACATTATAATACCATAACGTCATTTGTTTCTATAAATTGTATGATTAAATTAAATAAAAAGAATTTTTTTTTTCAAATGTATCATCCATGTGTGGTTCAATGACCTTGTGGTTGGAAGGTATATTTGGGTGCCTAGAGTGGACTGTCCTAGAGATACCGTAGTCTATGTAAAATGACTCTTATCATTACAATAGAACTCATTAAATTGCTAAAAGAGTATCTAGATATCATTATCAATAATACCGGGCAATAAGTTTTATATGACTAGTTTGATTTCTAAATTAATAGAACCACTAATATAATTTCCTAAATATTTGTCAGAAGTCCCACGAGAATTATGCTTATGTTTTATTTAACATTTAAGTTTTAACACATTACGTTAAACGAAATAAATATCAGGAAAATCTTAGTGATTTATATGAATAAATGAAGTCAATATTAAATATTACAATAATACTCATCTCCCATACAGTTGCGGCCCCATTTTCGGCGCGGGCGCTGATCTGCTGATCTCAAACAACTGCAACACCAACAGCGACAGCTACAGCAATCTACATTCGTACGGCGACGCGTCTTCGCCCGCCGGCCTCGCTTCGGAGTACAACTTCACCGTCAGGGACTACGAGATATTCACACTCGACCACCACTAGCTCACACCACATTAAATTAATGATACTCGTATATTGCGTTTTATTTCATTACTCTTCCAGTGATTTAATTATGTTATACAAAAATTTACACGCAAAAGCGAAATTCATTCTTCGTTTGTCTCTCTTAGACGTTGAATTAACTTAGTGTCTCGGTCGTAAAAGAAAACTTCAATTGAAATTTCAAATGGATTTGGCTATGCGTGGTAACGTTTAGTCGGTGATAAGTACGGCGAAACGTCAGCATAGCTGTTCGTTTGGCTATACACAATGCGGTTTTGAGACCAACGTTGTTATACGGCAGCCAAACGTGGGTAACACAGAAAAAGAGTATAAGAAAGATGAATGCTGTGGAAATGCGATCTCTTCACAGAATATGCGGCGTCAGTCTAGCTGACCGAATCCGAAATGAAGAGATCCACAGAATGGCAGATACTAGCGAAGATGTCACGGTGAGAATGAAGAAGAACGTGTTCAGGTGATTTGGGCACGTCGAACGAATGAGTGATGAAAGAATGGTAAAAAAGATTTATTCAGGAAAAATGAGCGGTAAGAGAGACAGGGGGAGGCCTCGAGTGACCTTTGAAAACACAGTATCTATGATACTGGAGGAAGGTCACGTAAAAAGCATGAGGACCCCTCGGAGGGCATGTATGAAGAGGTTGATGTCTGTGGCCGAGGCGAAAGAGATATGCAGGGACCGTAATGTTTGGCGCTCCGTCGTCTCTGGTTACCCCGCAAGGGATAGGGCGTGAAAATAAATAAATAAATAATATAATAAGTACTGATACAAATAAAATGCATGTTATGTAATAAAACCTGTATTTAATGAAGTCAGCAAAAACATAATAAAAAGATTTACTCGAGTGACCACTTTGATACGGGCCTTAATATGTCAGGTTTACGAGTTACAATATTCGCACATGTTCATATGAAATTTAGCCACTTACTCTAGACTCGATCTCAAAGTGTGGTTTAAGCATTCGATAAAATTTGAAATTTTATTTAAAGGAAAACTGAAATGGTTTAAATATTTATATACAGATAATATTGTTGCAACGATAAATAAGTCGTTATTTCCGAAAATAAGATTAACTTTCAATTTTAATATATTTATTTTGAATCAGCGCCATCTATGATCAAGTTTTAGAATTCGTTTTTGAGTTTGGTTGCTGCAGCTGTTTCATATTAATAACTATATTACATACTACGGAGGGAGATGTCGCTACTAGTATATTTATTGATATTTGATAGAGTAAATGATTTATAACATATTGAAGTCTACGATACAATAATATTTAAAGACTTCATCTGCTCGGTAGTCTTTAATAGCTATAAACCATAGCTATACAACTTCTATACTTCCCTACCTGTAATAATGAAAGTACTTACGTAATCATTATTTATTTTATATTCTCGTGAAAATGAGATATGTTTCTGAATTTATTCCACGTTTCATAAAATCAAAATTAGTTCACGAATTGAGTTAATACAATAAAAATAGCCGTACCAACACAGATATTTAATTCTTGAGTTATTTTTTATCATCACTGTTAATTAATTTACTTTCTTAAATTACCACTTTGTACATATCTATACGTATTCATATCTACTAATAATAGCAACAAGCTACAGACTTGTCTTTATTTTTTCGAGTTAGATTTTGTTAATTTCAGGTCACTCCCCCATCTCCATTGTCTCCACGGAACATACAAAATTTTTAAACAGTTTGCGAAATCTGAAAGGCAGCTATCGTAGGTCGGTAGGTAAGATTGAAACAATGTACTACAATAAAGGGTATATTCACTGTAAGGTCTTCTCACATAGACTTGATCGTTCAAATACAAAAGAGGCATACATATACGTAATTGTATAGTGTGATGGAATCACAACAACGAACGGTAACCTTTCATAATACTTAGTATTATCTAAACAAAATAAACATATATAATATTCACAAACGATGAATTTTAAATCACAGATTAAGAACAAAATACAAAACATTACCTGGATATAACAACCCACATAATAGTGATATCTAGATAGTCTACATTCTGTGTCAAAGGCTTTTCCATTTGAAAGCGTATGGATTCCCCCCTTTCCGGGCATTTCCACAATACGGTGATTTAACTGTTAGATAATTGGCTTATCTATGTATGTTCATGTTTACCTTTGAATTATTTACCTTTTAGACTTACAAACCGACCCGGTAAGTGGCTTAGCCTTCAGATTGTATTTTAAAATATTTTTAAAGCAGAACGTCGGCTGGAGCAGTAGTAGGTTATAAAATACATATGCTAGTAAATATATAAATAAAACTGATATCCTTTAACTGATAGTAAGTAAGTTTTTTGTATCAGTATTTATTTATTTATATACATATTCTGCACCATACTAAAAAATAATTACAAAAACAAAAACAAAAAAAAACATTGGCAGCATAAAAAAGACGGTCTTATCGCTAAACGGCGATTTCTTCAGCTTTCCACCCACCCGGTGACGCAGTAACAGCCACTCTGGCTAACTGCAATTACAAATCGCAAAATAAAAAAAAAAGATTTCAGTGAAGTGAAGGCGAAATATTTAATCAAGAATTGTCCTCAAACTGAATACACCAAAAAAAATTAGTACACAGTTAATCATACTCTAAAATATATATGACGTAGTTATCCGTACAGATGATATTAATAAATATAATATGACGTATTTATTCTCACCACAAATATTCGTTAATTAGCTTTATCAACCGCAGTTTGTGTTATATTTTAATATACATAAAAAATTATGTATTTAATTTATTAAGATTATTGTAAAACCATTCGAGATAAGGTTATTTTAATGAACAATGTGTTCCAAATAAAATCCTAATTAAGTTTGGTCAAAGTGCTATTTTAAAAATATCAGATTGTGTAATATTCGTATGTCAGTCACAAAATAGATAATATTAATACTTATATTTTATATCTCTTTTATTTAATTATTTCAAAATATCTCACTTTTGGTTTTTTAAGAGATCAAGATACGATTAAATAAAAATGTTTAATGTTTTCTTGATCTGTCTCTGAAGAAACCATCTCCCGTGTTTTATGGAATATGGAATAAACTTCTGTCAACCGTTTTCTAGGTCTATAAATACCTTTAAAAAAAGCTACTACTACCTTCTATTACCTACTACTTTCTCCTACCTATATCTCTTGCAATGCTCATGTTATTTTTCTGTTGCAAATGATGGGCAGCAATGATCACTCGCCATCAGGTCACCAGTAAATCTAAATTAATCATTTCGTCAAAGAATATGTTATAATCGATTGAATCCTTACTTAAATAATTAAAAAAATAATAATAATTCCGAGTCGATAACATATATCCACAAAATTCAGATTTTCGAGTATTTTATTAAATTCTAATGGTGTTGGAGACAAATTGCAGTCGCCATATTGGACACTAACGTCACTAACACCGGATGCGATCTTGAGTTATCAGTGAAGTTACAGTTAATAATTAATTAATACCATTTATTCTTTGAAAACTGATAACAACAAAAATATACTTACATTTTGTATGGCATTGTGTATTATGAGTCACATTTCACTCGAAGGAAGCCGGGTTTTTTACATATGTATTACTTCAGTTCCTTAATATAATAATCCGTACATAACAATAGTTTAAATTGTATTTACTTGTGTATTTCATACCTTTCAACGAGCTATAGAAAACTTACTACCTGTAAATAACATTATTATGTAATGTTAATTTGTTATTAGTAAATGAATTATACATTTTGTTATATCCTGACGATAATACAGCGTAGTTAATGAATCAATGAATCAATGATGGTAAAATAAAGAGATCGAAAGATATACATACATACACACATACATACATACATATCAAAATATGTTATTATATATATATATATATATATATATATATATATATATATATATAATTTACTATGTATTATTAGATTATAATGAAACACGCGTTTTATACGCTGGTTTAAAATAAAAAATAATTTTATTTGTAAAATTATGTTGCAGTTAAATTTAATAAGCAGATGTTATAGCAAGTATTCTTTAAATTAATATTTTTTAATTAATAAAAAATGTATATTTTGAAGAAAATTAAAATTATAAATTAAAAAAACGATGAAAATCAATGGAAGTTATTAATGTAAAATAAATAAAGAATCATATATATATATGAGGTAATATGTCATATATATATAAGGTAATAAGCAGAACATACTCTTTTTATTGTCACAAATACGTCACTGAAACTTATATACTGAACTACGTACGTACGTACGAACTTACGTACTGAAATTTATATACTTATATGACGGATTTCACAGCTGTTTGTGGTTAAATATTTAACTTTTCATATAATAGTGGTTTAAAAAAGCAAGAAAATATTTTTAAAATGGCGTCATGATTTTACCGCTTTATCTATTGCCATATTGAAAAAATAGTCCTCAATCTAGCAATCCAAAACTAGAACTAAGACTTAGTTATATATACTTTAAGGTTAATAAATACACAAAAACGCACGTTTTTTTGGGTATATTTAACTTTTAAAATATTTTGTTAGAGTTATAGTTATAGTTATCATTATTATGCAGTTACATTCAAAATGGTTTCTCGAAAATGAACTCAAAATGCATAGAGAAGTAGTCTAGAACTGTAATATTTATTGTATACGTAACCCCACATGTAAGTTTATGTTTATAAAATAACGGATCCCCACTAAATCGGTAAGAGGCCACGACACTCGTAAAGTCCCTTCCAAATCATGTAATCGCTCCGGACATACCACACATATACCAACCTTGAATATTATACATTGCTGATTTAAATCTATTTTGTATACACTGGTTGTATAAAACACGCATTGTATAATGAACAAACTGTATAATGAAGGCTGTTGTGGGAACGTGATTCACCGGAAGGCAGTCGCATGCCGGTGAACGCCCTGGTATTAGCGAATAAACCTGTCTGACCCCAATCGAGACCTGTCTGACCCCAGATCGCGTGCACTTTTCATGTTATACCTTTCATGTTATAAAAAATAACCTAACCTACTCCTTATAATCAGTTATAAGCAGTGAAAGTCCCGTCAAAATCGGTCCAGTCCAGATTAGCCGGACAGCCAGACAGACAGAATTTTTAATGTAATGTAAGTACTATATATACTTTCATATATTTAATGACACATAATTTGGAATAACAAACAGAGATTCCAATTTTATTTATATATATAGATATCATTTATTATATATTGCTGAAACATACGATAGACATAATGCTAAAAGGATTTTCTGATAAAAAATACATTAAAGTAAGTTAAATTAAATAATTAAATTAAATATAAATTATACCTCCTTATTAAGTATATTTCATATATTTCTATAAAATAAATACATGTTTATCAACAATACTATTATTTAATCAATTTCTATTCAACTCTATCGCAATTATGTATTCCGTAATATTAAATTATTTATATAATATCAGTATTACTTATTTATTGTATTACTAATTTATTCTGACAGTTCATTGACCCCAAAACTGTTTGTAAACAACTTTTTATTACGTATATTCTGTTTTGTCTAGGTTTTTTATGAGAATCTAATAATATCTGTTCGTTAGTCACTAGTTATTTGATATTCAAATTGGGAAATATTTATTATTTCTAATTAATATTAAATGAATTAAAATTACAACTAATTATAAATTAGTGTCTTGTAAAAGCTTCGACTTGTGTCTGTTTTTGTGTAGACATTTTATTATCGCAAACTGCAATTTCAACAATGTTTTTTAAGTTTAAATCTATTAATATACATTTATTATATATATTTATATATATGATATTAAGTATATCATATATCTGTGTACATATCTAGAATTATTTTCTCGTCTCCTGAAGTCCTAAGGTTGGCTGGTACAGAATGGTTGTATGAAAACCGCATTTTGTGCATTATTTATAAGTATATTTTACAATAATAATTTAAATAAATGAATGAACGACTAAATGAATGAATGCATAAATAAAACGCTGTTAAAACATCAAACTTTCTATGTGTACATTGACTTAAGTAAATAAATATCTAGAGCTGGAGTGAGACAAGTATCATTTAGCACAATCTTGTTAACACATTCTACTATGAATCACAAATGTACTATTTACTTACTTAAAAGAAAGTCGGAACTCGTTATAATATTAATATGTAATATTATTAACACTAAACCTACCGACAATTTTGTATACCTGTTCCTACCGACCGCAGTCAAATTGACCGGTAATTAAAAGTTATTTTATTATATAACGCAGGTAATAATGGAAATAACTAAAAGTAAAGAGTGTAGAAAATATTATATGAATATTCTAAGAATTGTCATGTAGTTTGATAATGATATTATAACGTTTAAAAACGTGTAAGTTTTAGAAAAGTTTAAGAACGGTCAATTTGACCGGTACTTGGTAGGTTTAATGTTAATAAATTATCGATTTAAATATATATAAATATTTATTATTAACGATAAAGGAGTGTTATAAACCAGGAGAAAAGAGTTATCGTCTTTCTGTTCTTAAATACTACACACCATGTGTGTCATGGTTGAAATTAGGGATTAGTTTCGGCCACTATTCCATCAGCTGTGACAAATGGTGCTGTATCACAAAGGTTGTAGGGCCCGTTAGGGACGATACGTGCTTCGGCCCTCGTTAAGAAGGCCTACGTGACGGGGGACACGCGTCTACCATCTCACGTTATCAATTAATATCAACTCCCGGTTCATTTTTTGCTCCCATAAATGTATAATCTGGAATGCTGTACACATTGTTTTAGTTAACAGCAATGCAATTAAAGTCATCAATCCTAATTAAACATAAGTCTGCAGTGACTCTTCCCACTTAATCTGCAGTGAGTCTATATACTTCCAGGATGTTATGACTCAGGAGTATACATGATGGGAGTATGAATAATGAAAGTAATTCCGTTATCCAGTGCTCGGGATAATTTAAAGTGGGTTTTATCAAGGCATCTTTATCAATTACGTTTATTTACCTACCATTTCAATACAGGAATAATATGTACCGGGAATTAAAGTGCTGTAGCCACTATTCATTCTACCAAGTGTAGGTCAATTAACATACTAATATCGCATAGTAACATTGTTAGTAACTCGTTAGTTTTGAGGCTAAGTAGTGCACTAAAATTGGATAATGAATTTGTTCCTAAATAAATATCGTAAGGTATGTAATAGGACTGTCACGTAAAAAGCATGAGGACCCCCCGGAGGGCATGGATGAAGAGGTTAATGTCTGTGGTCGAGGCGAAAGAGGTATGCAGGGACCGTAGCGTTTGGCGCTCCGTCGTCTCTGGCTACCCCGCAAGGGACATGGCGTGAAGGTAAGTAAGTAAGTAAGAGTAGTCTCCTTTTCTCTTTCTCTCTTGTCTACTCTATTATGTCTCACTTTACCCCACAATTCAAATTTGTCTAATTCCTCTCGAAACCGTCGTCCCAAAATTCTATCTAACAAGAATTGAAACCATGATTTCGAAATTGTAGACGCTTGTCTCTCTGTCACTCTCTCTCCGCCTTCTCGTCTCTCATCTCTGTCTATACTTTCGAAAAAGGCTTTAGTGTTTGCAAAATTTGTGACTAACATATGTGATGACTTGCATTTTTTTAATGATTGTTCTTAAGCAAATATTAATTTAAAAATACAGAAACAAATCTGATTCATTCTATTAATAACTAATTTAATAAAATTTATTCATATTTTAATCTATATTTCTTATGTATGCATGCAAGTTCATCCATTCCCCATATCTTGTAAACTTATTTTATTATAGGTGTAACTGTGACGTCACACTGACATCAAAATGACGTCCTAGATGACGTAAAGTATTGAAAAATATTAAGTATGCGCATGTCTTATTTTCATATTTTCATAGTTTCATATTTCACAAAAGATTTATCTGTGTTCGATTTTTATAAGATTTAAAACTTATTTTAACTTGGTCATTAATTAATTTTCAAAAGCACCGCTACGTATATCGAAGCAATATATCATCAGTTAAATAGTAAGTCGTATGAGTCAGTAGTTCATCGAAGTGCATGTTGTGGTAGTTCTGCGGTTTCCCCCCCTACCTTCCCCCCTTTGATTGACGACTTGATATCTTAAAAAGTCACGATAAATTGTTTTTTTTGCAACTTTTTTTCGTTTAATTGTTAAACTATCCAAAATAAAGAAGCCAATTTCTTTCAGAAGTTTCCCTTTACCCAGTCTAGCCCAGGTTTTCCCTTCCCTTTAATGTATTATTCGATAAAGAACCAGCAAAAAAAATGTCAATCACATCTCTTTGTGTGGTCGTCTGGTTAATTGCTGTTTCAACAATGGTTTAAAGCCATTCACCGTGAAATTAATGGGAACTACGTCTTTATAACTATATCTTAATTGTATTTAAAACTTTAAATAATAGACAATAAAGGCGCCCAGAGATTAAGAGATTGGGAAAGTCGAATATTACAGCAAGTGGAAAATTAATTTCTTTTTCATGGGAAAAAAGTGGTACAAATATGAAATTAATACACATTTTCTTTTAAGGGAAAGAATGTAAAAAGTTCTTAACTATTATATAAGTAGATCTTAAAGTGTCTGCTTGTGTGTTTGTTTGGTGATATGTGCATTAGATATGAAAGCGTGCGTCAGACGGCTACGAGAGAGGAATTCTGAATGCCTGGATCCGTATTGACTCATGGATGGTACATTTTTCACATTTTTACACAAGCCTGGACTGATATATATATTTTAAGTAGTTTTTTGACATTTTAGTATATTTATGATATAATATTTCAATGTTATTATAATATATAATGTAAATGAAAGTTTTGACGAGATATTTGGGATTCGTTAATGGTAAAATTTGTTTTCAGAAATAGTTTTAGAAACTTTTTTTAATTCATAAAATAATAGAAATACGTAATACTAAAACTGGAATAAAGTTACAAAGAAATTTATATTTTTGAAAGAAATTTATATTAAGAGTAATTTGGCCTTAATATAACAAAAAGACAATATTATGCCCTCCAACGGCCATCTTGGAGTGCGCTGTCTAACGTTAGAGCTAACGTTAAATAAAATTGAAATTTCACGATTTAGAACTTAGATCGAGCGAAGCCGCGGTCAGATGCTAGTTATATTTAATAATTGGTACCCGACATTATGATTTAGAAGTATAGTTCCAAAATATATATGTAAAAATTGCATTACTACATTGGCAAAACTGCACCGCACTGTGTGCGTTGAGCTGCGGGATTGAAGTACGTGAAACAATTTTGATACTTTGTCTCTTAATTATTATTTGTATATTAATCTTGTCTTCTTTATCTAAGTATTTAATAATAATTATTTAATAAAATTCTCTCAATCTCAATGGTAGCCAATTTGAAAGGATTTAATACTTTAGCTGATAATCTCTATAATACAAGGATCCAAAATCAGCATACAAGCTGTTCTCGCCTTGAAAATTTTGTGGTAGAAACCGAAGTATCAGACTATTCCTTCAGGTCAGTATTAAATCACACGCACACGCACACGTACACGCACACGCACACGCACACGCACTCGCACACACACACACACACACACAAAGAAAGAGGAGAGAGATAAACAAACAAGTTATGTCTGTCTATAATAATAAAATAAAAAAAGGTATTTTTTCAGGTCAAACATAAACTTTTTTTTTATATAACACAAATACCATATTTATTTTATTTGTGTAGATCATCAAAAATTATGAAAAATATACTGTATAGAAACAAAAATATTAAAGTATCAAGATGTGTTGTGTTCAATATTTCATATATATTAACACACACACACAGAACAGTGTCCTCTACCAACGACTTTACACCCACTTTTTAGTATGTAAGTGACACAAGTTACACAAAAATATATAATACTTAAAAAATACACAGTGAATAAAAAATAAACCATAACAAAATACGATTCAAGTGTTATTCTTTTTTTCTTTTTCTTTAGAGAAAATTTATAGAAATCCCGTTTGATATGGAAGTAACGAAAATTTTTTTTTAAATATAAAACAATAAAAATCGAAAAAAAAACAATATTTTAAAATAAAGAAGCATTATATTAAGATTCTTGGCTTTATTTATTAATTAATCTAAAAATAATATATTTTGTTCTCCACCATAACATCAAAATATTCTTAATTACATGTGACATGTTATGACAATCCCCAGACCTGCATTATCTCACTCCATAACGATTTTTCCAATATTTTACATACATACATACATATATTTGATAATTGGAAAACCTACAAATTATCCAAAGTTTGTGTCTAAATACATATTTGTGTAAAATACATGGATTTTTTAAATAAATATTGTTAAAACTAATAATAATAGATTTGGGCAGTTATTTTCAGTTTCAAAAAAACCTAGGGTATTTTGGTTGTTTGTGAGGTCGTTGACGCACTTTAGTGGAAAGTGGTTCATTTGAGCACTCGTAAACCTTATTACGATTAAATAAAGTCGAAAATCAGATTTAATATTGCAGTGATTCAGGCGGTTTTTCCAACATGTCTTGTAAGATTCAACACAGTTTAAGTTGAAAGCGATTAACGGATGTTTATAGTTAGTTTCTTTTAAATTGATTTTTAATATAACACTAGCTTATTCCATCCCGCTTCGCTGGGCACTCTGTAAATTTGGATGTGAACTTAGGTTGCTCTGGTAACCGTTTTCATATTATCCGTTGTCATCGTAACCTTTGCTATAGTAACCCTTACCCTCGCGTAAAGTGTATAGCTCCTACAGGTTTAAAACTTGTCGAAATGCAAAAAGTTGAAATCCGTTAGGACAGGAATTCCGTAAAGAAGTTACTATGTAAAATTTTATCCGACAGATAGTTTCGGAGATTTCGTGACGAGTCAGTCAGTTTATAGATATATTTTGAACATTGTTCAAACTAAAGATGGCGCTGGTGCTATAAAACATGTCCTAAGTACATTACATAGTAAGGAAGTACTTCATATTTACACATATATATATATATATATATATATATATATATATATATATATATGTATGTGAAAATAATATATATATATATATTATATGTTATTATGAGTATATATGAAAATGAGAATCACGTTTTTCCAGTATTAACTTAAATATTTTAAACTAAGGTTACATTGTACTAATTAATTATCGCAAAGTCACCTCATGAATATCAGATTAACAGCACCTCGCAAAATAATATATAAAGAATAAAGTGTCGAAGGAGGTTACATAAGTAAATAGTATTCTTCCTTATATAATATTTGATTAAATAATTCTTATAAAAGTGATAATAATTTAAATATTCGTGCATATTAAATATTGTGGACAGTATTTTTGTAGGTTTGTATGTATACGTAATTTATGTTTCAATATATTTACTTGTATATTTCATTTAGGTTCCATTATTTAGGTTTTATTATTTTTAATAACTTTCTCCAAGAGAACATTATAACAATTAAATTTTCTTACCTATATTGTAAAAAAAAATATAATCTCTATCAATTAAAATATAAGTATTATTGAATTATTGTAATTTGAGTGAAACTATCAATGAGTGGAGTAAAATAAATTTAAAAAACACACGGACACACACGCGCACAGGCATAATACTATTGCAGAAACTATATCTGTACACATACACACACACACACACGCACTCACACACACAATACTATTGCAGAAATTATATTTGTAACCTAATTATTTATACTCTATTATGTAAAGGAGTGCAATACACTTTAAGGAGTAAAATTGTTTTGGTTAAAACAAGATGACGTTTCGGACATTCTCATTTCATCATACAACATGCGATATACGGTCTGATGGATAACATCCATTGAGTAACAGACAAACATTTATATACAGGGTTGCAAAGCCTCAGGCAGACCGTGTCCATCGCGCGATTCCAATATCGTATGATTCATACGAGCCAATCAATGTAAAAAGTAACTGATAATTATAAATTAAGAAGCAAGAAAGCCCAAAAGGTCATTCTAGCGTAAACAAACTGACCTAAATATGACTGAGGACTATTATATAATTTATATTATAATTCGATAATTCTATAATTAGTAATGATGAGTATAATTCAGAACTTCACAACCGCACGAATCCCATGGCAACCATCACCGAGCTCCGGTAACTGGTAATATAATTAGATTTAACCACAGTTTTCCTTTACTACCAAATTAAATTAATTAATATATCGCTTCGAAGTATTTTATTATCATTTAACGTTAAATTATAATTCACTCATACTTAGTTACAAAATTATTTTTCCCATCGTAAACGCTTTATCTTGTTGGTAGGTGTCAAATATTAAATTATATTTTATTATTATTATACAATATTTTTTTTATACATTATATAGTTGTTGTAATGACATTTTATTCTATATTAATAACATCTTAGATAGTAGCGGAAGTATGGTTTTTGGGGCTTTGTAATTTGATCAATTCTTGGATTTCATAATAGTAATAACCATTTCCCTTTATAAATACTTCAGTATTGAAAGGATCATACCAATAACGTGAGCAAGAGTCTGAGAATAGTCTTATAAATAAAATTCGACTAAATAGGATGGTTTCTGTTGTAGCAAAGGGCTGAAAAGGGACTGGAGGAAGGTTGAAAGTAGTATATTACTGTGTCCTATCCTGATAACCCCAACGATGGGTATTGTTTTATTGGATATCAAACAAAAACTACTTTTTCTATTAAAAAAAAAATATATATTTGAATGCTTTGGTTCGTATATAACTTTAAAATACTTACAAAATGTTGTTCCAATGTGGCCAAAAGCTACGAGATGCTGGTTCACACAAATGAAAAAGTTCTCGAATGCAAAAGGTTAATAATAATCCAAGTAGATTGCTGCCACAAAATGGCGGCTTAAATATATTCTTTTGAATAGTAGACCATAGAATTGCTTTAAAAGAATCCTATTCCAAAGTGGGGTCGTAAACAAAACGTCCGATCACAGAATGTCAATGTATTAACACTGGAAAGTATTTTATCAAATAAATTACTATATTACAATCGTGATATAAAAATATTATCTCACCATTTCAAATGAATAAAAATATAAATATTAAATAATTAAATGAAAACTGACAACGAAATTAAATACGTAAAATGTAAATTAAACGGTTTTATTTTAAAGTAATATAATAAATATGCATATTACGATGCAACTATTTTTAGGTAGATTCCATAGATGAATCTACCTATTGCAATCGATGCAATGACGGGACCCAGATCCCAGAGTAGGGGCGCTACGCCGTTTATGAACTGAAGATTGAGAATCCGTCGAAAAAAAAAATTTATATATCCCTCTATATATGTATATATGATCCATCAGTCCAAATTCAGCGTAGGCAAAATCTGACTTCACAGGTCGATAGGATAAATTAGTAAGACAAACGTAGCATCTCGTTTTTTTGGAAAAAGTGAAAGGGGGGGCTGGGAGGGGGGTGAAAGTGCAAACCTTTGGGACACGCTACAGGTCGCAAATATTGACGGAGGATTTTCAAAGTCGGTATACACATTCTTAAGGACAAAATGAAGGTTAAGTTCTTGAACGGGGAAATCCGTTGGGGGGTTGGGGGGATAGGGGAGTTGAAATTATCTGAAAGTATTCATAAGGCACCTTCACGAAACTCTTTCAAGAGACAGGTGAAACAGTTCTACCTCAGCAGCTGCTTATAATCTTTTATTTTCCAATCTGAGTATATATAAGTATATGTATAAAAGTTATTTATTTATACATTTGTAAATTGTATGTAGGTATGTATGTATTTTTGTAGTTTTTTTTTTGCACTCCGCCTTCTTACGTATTGTCTTGCACGTCTTGGGTTGGCTGGTGCAAAATGCTATAAGCGTTAGGGTCGCGTCCAAAGGGTGGGCGTTAAGCCCACCCTTTGGACCTTGTTGTGCAATCAAGAATTTAAATAAATTAATAAATAATTTCTTAGATTATATCCTATATTTTATGTATACTTTTAGTAACTCATCATAACTTGATACTCATCTCAATCTCGTAAAATACTTTTCATTTCATTTCTGCATCCATATGGAAGTATGCATGATAAACATGCACGATATTATATGGAACTTATATAAAAAAAACATTATTTTTTCCTGTCCGTTTGTCTGATCATTTGTTCTGGCTAATTTCTGTAAGTTTAATAGGACTTTCACTGGCAGATAGCTGATGTAGGAGTAACTTTTATTTAAAAAAAAACGCGTGAATGAAGACATGTATACTGCTAGTATATAATAATTCCAATGGAGATATTTTATTTATAAAATGCCTATAAATAATATAATTATATAAAACCTATATTGCTGGTGTAAAAATTTTATATGTATAATAAAATTATTGTGTAGTAGATAAATCAATTTTCACTTATATTTTCTTTAATGCAACAATTGTATAACAGATTAAACAACAAATATTAATAAGTAAGTATAACTGATATAACTATTACAATAATAAATGTAAATGATAGGAGGCAAGTTCAATCTCGGTTGGTGACTAAGCTTGATACCGCAGACGGCTCGGCGCGACACCACGTGCGCACTCACACGCACGCAACATACACGCATTTACGCACACATGTACAGTGTATATCTCATTCTTTTTTTAAATTTCTTTCTATTAACGTATATGAAACAGCTGATTATTTTTTTTTTTATAAACAACATGTTAGCTATGTGTAAAACCTTATATATTATAAGTATATGTAGCAGCGTATAAATATTTCCCGTGAGTAGACGTTCACACCATAGCAACGAGTAGAGAATACTAATTGAATTGAAAACGTCTATGTAAATGCGTTTGTTGTGGTATAACTTGGTGTCGAAGTACGGTTTATTGATTTATAAGGAACATGACATAACTATTGTAACTTATGAATAATAATGTCTTTAGTGTGATGCATAATGTACTACTGGGTTGCTAAAAAGTACTGGAATCATAGATTACATACTAATACCGCTATAATAAAGTAATTAAGTCAGACATTACAAAAAATTTCATATACATCAACAAAATCGTATAAATAAAATATCATAAATAATAAGAAATTTGTTTCCCTAATAATAAAATGACAAAAATGTCAGAAGTGGGATTCGAACCCACGCCCACAGAAGTGGACTGCGACCTGAACGCAGCGCCTTAGACCGCTCGGCCATCCTGACGATGATAACAAATCTGAAATAGGAATTGATTTCAAACATAATTATGAAATTAATAACAATTATTCCTTATTTGTTGGTATACAGTACAATAATGTCATCGTTGTGCATGCGAGGTCGATGGATATTACGTGGCAGACCTGACGTTGCACCAAGGCCGTTGCAGGGTGTTGGGGACTTACCTCCTCGTTGCAATAATAATTCGAGAGGAAACATGGAAAGTGACGTCACTTTCACAAAACTTCCACGCTCCTTTCCGCTCGCGTTCTGTAAGATTTTAATGTATTTTTCCACGTTACAATTTATAATTGAAATAATTGTAGGTCTTACATCATTAAACAGTGTCGTGTTGATACAGTTCTTTATTAACGATGATATTTCAGATACTCGTTTAATTTAAACTTTACCGACCTGTTATATAATTTATTAAATCTTTAAAATGCTTTAATAATACCAAATATTCCTAAATTTTTCTCATTCTCGTTTATACGTCTTTTATTTCGTCAAATCAAAAACATCTGAAGGCTTACGAAAATCTCAGAACATATTGTAAATATAAATTTAGAACTTCAGTCACTAATTAATTGATGTCGAGTTGAAAAACTTCGTCTAGCACATAGGAAACTGTTAATTCAAAAAACCCATTTACTTTAGTGAGAATAATTTAAGTGCGTCAATGACTGTCGGGAACGCATTCGGTGGCCATTAATATTGGCGGCGCGTAAGGTGAATACCAAAGAAATAGTCTGATGTCAACGTTTATGCCTACGTGCCTCACACCGGATGTGTACTATGGATCTCATGCTTATGGACCCATTATAGTATAAAATTTTAAGTGCACTATATGTCCCCAAAACTGGTTGAAAGTACACCAATCACAAGCTCGCTAACAGCTCAATAACAACCTTTTCAGAATGCGATGTTAGTTTGCTAGTTGACCTAGCACGCTATAGATTGGATAAAGAAAAATTCCAATGTCTTTGCAGTAGTACTAGCTATAATTATCTAATTCTAGCGTGCTAGCTAGCGTTACCTCAACCAGGGTAATTATCAAAGGAGATCGTTAATTGCTCGTTTTTCACTCTGGATGAGTAAAAGGTCTATTAGATTAAATAAATTGTCCAAAGTGTAAAATTTAAGGACACACAAATTTACGAACGTCTTTATTATATATACCCTCCTAGTGTCTTTTCAGTATCAATATAAGCCCTTTCTTAGCCCTATGCGGCACATTTGTCAACCTTTACCTTAATCTTATACTATTTCCATTTCTTTAAGCTCTCGATGACAGCTCCATGTGAAAACTTGAAAGAACGTCTATTTTTAATTACGTATGCATTATTTTATAAAAATATGAAGTTTATACACGAACAAGGTTATACCGTAGTCGAAGAAAGTGACAGGGATGGAACCATATCGATAAACATAACACGATTTTTTTTTACAAAATGTAAGAAACTAATCTACTGCCGGATACTTTTATACAAATTTATTAACTAATATTATAATTTCATAACAAGATGTTGTTATACACGTATTTATTCTTGATTGATAATGCCGACTTCTTTAAAATTTTCGAAGCTGTTGTAAAATAAGTAGGTATAGATAGGTACTCGACAATGAAACGAAATTATTATAACGACAGGTAATTTTTAATTATTTATTTAAATCATAATCTGATGAATCGTCACTGTAATTAATATATGCTATCGATATCATAACTTATTTGGTTACAACACTACAACTATCAAATTAGAACTTCCATCGAGAGCTTAAAGAAATGGAAATAGTATAAAATCGATTTAACACTAAACCTACCGACAATTCTTGTATACCTGTTCCTACCGCACGCCGTCAAATTGACCGGTAATTAAAAGTTATTTCATTATATAACGCAGGTAATAATGGAAATAATTAAAAGTAAAGAGTGTAGAAAATATTATATGCATATTCTAAGAATTGTCATGTAGTTTGATAACGATATTATAACGTTTGAAAATGTGTAAGTTTTACAAAAGTTTAAGAACGGTCATTTTGACGGCTACTTGGTAGGTTTAGTGTTAATAGAAAAACAGAGCGATAGAAAAACGGAGAATAATATAAGAATATTATGCTTACATGATCATAACAAAATACGTTACTTTTATCTTAATACAGAGACAGAATCACATTTTTTTATAATATAACGGAAAATTATTTTAATCAATTATTATATAATAATGTAACCACAACTTGTATTAGCTAATTTATTATTATTTATATACATATATATGAGTCATTTAATATATAAAATTATTATTATCACTATCAAATCACATAATAAAACTAAATAAAAAGGGACCGATGGACCAGTGGTTAGCCAGTCTGTCTGAACGAAAGGTTCGGAGTTCGTTTTCAACTTTTTCCACGTTCGTTTTACATTTTTGATCCACAGAGCTATTTCGTTTGGTTGTATTTGTGTTCTTTATTTATTGGTTCAATCGGTTAACGGGATTTTTATAACACATATATATACAAAATATAACCATCTCGTCAGTACATCACAATTTTATAGTAAAAAACATATGATTCACTTCAATACCTTTAATACAAACCATATATAGTCAATCCCCGTTTTAGATTTATTCACGATTCCTGGTAATCAGGACCAGGATGACGTGAAGGATAGAAATAGACTAGGACTAGGACTTCATTATACCTCATTTTCAATATTCACGGAATAATGTGACACAGACATTATTCAAAACATAAGCAGCTATTAATCCAATTTATCGTACACTATCTCAAGTAGTGTATAAATAGAGCACTATAAAAAGTGCGCTGTTAATGAGCTTTGATAAGTGGACTTTATCTCACTATTTTTGGGTTTAAATGGTGCGCTTAAAATTGTATAATGTAATATCAATTCTTTGTATTAAATAAGTTCTTTATATAATGCCTACTAATGGATTATGCTTCATATACCAAAGTTCGAATACCTCTACCAGGTATTGCAGTTACACAGAACACAATACCTATGCACTGGGCATAGGTATTGTGTTCCCAATACCGATTTCAAGTCAGTCGGTCGTAGACGTTGTCAAGATATTTTGTCATATATATATATATATATATATGACATGACTTACGTTAATCAAACAAAAAAAATGCCACAAAAAAATTCATATTTTAATTCGATCGTTCGATTTAAATAATACAGATTTTTTTTTACTGAAACTACTTATTAAAAAATAAATCGTTCATTTATTTGTATGATTATGACAACCCTATCAAATTTATAACTTGTAAGGATATCAATCATATTTTTAACCGCAAAGATGATTACTTATATCCGGTTTCACATCCGGCTTTATTCATGTTTTAATAATTTTAATTTAACAAGCAATCTTAACAAATTCATTTCAAAAACTCAAAAACTTATAAAAGTCCTAAATAAAGAGACGAGATATGTCATATTATGTTTATACAACTAGTTGATTATTGCATTTATTATACAAGCTTTTGTCTTCGGTTTTGCCCGCTTTGTATAAATAAAAATTGTTATGTAGTAAGGTTGTCTAGAAATACAGAGGTCTTTTCTTCCTTACAATATCATGAATGATCTATATATATATATATATATATATATATATAGATGTATATTGTATGTTTGTTTTATTTATCACTGAGTGCGCTTTTTCTTTAACTCCACTCTCGCACAGATCCAAATCCCGTAGGCATATAGGAATAAAGAATTTTACTTTGTGATAATGTGAAGGAATTTTTAAAACCATAAGTTTTTGATATTATATACAAACAGATACATTTTTATAATATTAAAATTAAAGTACTGTTAGTTTAGATATATTAGAAATGTTTTGATATGCGTTCCTTCTGACATGACTGACAGATGGATTTATGAAGAACACTGCTAACCACAAATCGTTTACCGTTTTATAAAATATTTAGTTACTGACAAACATAAAAATATTTTTCATCATGTACTTAGTTTAGGAAAGTTCGATAGTTTTTCGATGATTCAGCTCTTCTTGGAACTGGAAACGGTAAGATAAATCAGAATGTTGGTAAATTGTAAAAAATATATATCAATAATGCGTAAGAAAAGCGCATCGTTACTAAAGCGTTTGGAAGCCGTAATAGTATCTTAAAAATATTTGTTGATAGATGGGAGAGTCCAAAGCTGGAACATTGGATTAAACTATGTGTAAATAGCTGGCTTATTTATTAATTACTGTTACAATTTATTAATTTTTGAATTATAATACTAACACTAGTCTTTAAGAATAATTTTTACCAACAAAATATGGGCTTGTCGCGAAATATACGTTTATTATTATTATTATTAATAATCCTTACTATATAATAATGACCTAATTGACTCTGTATGCACGCGCATCACTTATCACCCACAAATCACACAATAATGTGTAATACATCAAAAAAAGCTATTGAATCAGGCTACAAAATAGGGTGGGTGCCAACCTTATACGTGATATTTGACCCTTTCCGGCCCTTCGGGCCGGGAAGTTCCCTCGTGTATATATAATATCAGATTAGTGGTCAGTCAGTTAAACAAAAATCATAAATATGATCACTTATAATGTTTGTGTGGCTGTCTGTGAAAGCTTTGACTTTTTATCGAGAGCTTTCTCTGTCGTGATGTTGGTTTAGTTGTTTGTCGGAAAAATAAGCAGTCATCGGAAAAATAACTAAATGAACTTAGCGCCACGGTAGTATTAAGACTAATAATTCCAAATTTTGTTTAAATATAATTAATTTCATGTAATATTAATAGAATTTGAATAATTTTTGTTTTTCGTTCTTGAATGTGTTTGTTTCATTGGGGATAGCTGATTGTAGCATAACTAAAATTCACTTTTAAATGCACTAAATAAAAAAATATTAAATAAAAACAACACAGAGAAAACCCATAAAAAGGAAATAAAAATTTTACTTAATACTTACTTACTTTTTACTTTTAAAAAACCTATGTCAGTAAACCAAAGTGGTATGTCAGGACTGGACGCTGGATTTGAAGGCCTCAGTCCAAACGTAGTTTCGGGTTATCTTTTCTAAAGAAAAATACATTCTATATATATAATTTTTGACGCAACTAAAACGTGAAATAACTCTCCTAGTTATCTTTAGGAGTCATTCCAAAAAAAACTAAATGAAAGATTTAATAATAATCATTATAAAAATGATCCAAAACCTTGCTTATCAGGGCAATTATAATAAAAGCTAAATTCTTAACTTTCGTTACGATATATTGAACTAAAAAATTTAACATTTAGTTTAATTAATTAATGACATTTGGAAGAGTCGAAGCTTCTTAGCATTCCATGGATTCACCGTGCGGGTGCCGGGCCCACCGCGTTGGAAATTGAGGAGCGCAAACAATGCCTGGGACTTGCGACCCAGGTGTAGGTTTAAGGGGCCCCTTTAATATGCGCATACACGCTCACCTTCACTGTTCACGCTTCTCTCCCTAACCTAACCAAATATCGTAAGAACCTACTAAAGCCGCCTTTGAAATACGTTGTAAAAATGAACCGATGATCGTTTTAGAAAGGCCGAGAAATACTAAACACTTGAACAAACCTAAATCTTTTATTATATAATGAGGGGTTTGGATTCCTAAGAAATATTTATAACACAAAGTAATTATCCCTTTAAATAATAAACACAGTAATTCTAAACAACACAATAAGTTTGCACCTCCATTATCTCAAAGCTTCCTAACGACACTTTGAAGTTAATGGAAAAATATAAAAAAAATGGCGCCTTAACTGGAATACCGATACAGTGAGACATGTCCAAGCAGGTTGTGAACATGTCTAGGTTACCGTTGCTAAGTTATCAATGAAATTAATGTTGATATTTAGTTATAAAATTAACAATTTAACACTAAACCTACCAAGTACCGGTCAAATTGACCGTTCTTAAACTTTTGTACAACTTACACATTTTTAAACGTTATAATATCGTTATCTTCACTTTTTACTTTTAGTTACTTCCATTATTACCTGCATTATATAATAAAATAACTTTTAATTACCCGTCAATTTTACCGCGTGCGGTAGGAGCAGGTATACAAGAATTGTCGGTAGGTTTAGTGTTAAAGTATTAAGTATAACGCAATAATACTTGTCGCATACTGGACCAATGACGGCTGATTACATTTGATAAACACAGTGACGCAATCATTTAATACTATTATACAATAAATCGATATTATGAAGGATAAATTTTTAAATCGCATACCTATGCTTAGAAGTAGGGAAATACGGGTTGCAGAACTAGTGCTTAAACGTCATAAATTCACATACAGACGCACATGACATTTTCCATTTATATAAATTTGCAGGAAAATTCCGTTATAATGTTAGGATAGTTAAATAGGAAAAGATTATTTTGTTGTTTTATGTTGTCATTAATTATGCCAAATAATGCCAGTATCATATAAAGTATTTTATTTTTTATAAAAGATTTATAATAAAAATATCTACAAAAATTCTATACGTGTTTTTGATTAACCTAAATGTCTTTGTTCAAACAATAAACTGAATGACTAAAAGTACTATATATAACGAAATTAATATTATTTTCGGTACTACAAAATTAATGTTTTCACACAATTACATACACACATACACATATGTATGTGTGCATTTATAACTGTACATATGGTAACGAGATGAATACTAATATTGTATATTTACATATTAATTGGATTTGAGTCGTAAATAATTCTGAACCAAAATAAATCTGAACCAAAAATAAACGTGGAATATTATAAACAACAATTACGATTATGACTCAAAACTACCTTCTACTATTTAGGTGGTCTTAACATTTCATTTCAAGTAACATTGACAGGCAGTAACTTATACTTGCATTTAAACAATGATTCATCCCTAGAATACTACGAAAAATGTATAATCGGTTTTACCGTAAATATGTTTGAAGCAAACCACCCCCTGGACCGGATCCGATAAGAGATGAACGTCACTAACTAATATAAGATCTTCCGAGTACTCACTGACGCACTTAGCGCCACCGCCATTCATACATACCCTTAAATATTTGTTAATGAATATCCGTCAGATAATAAACAAATGTATTTATGAATGAAATATTGTTTTACATTATTTGTTTGTTAGTTTGTTAGAGTTGATAAATGATTCACTATGGTGTAATGATGATTTAACCTATTTCTTAGATGTTATTAGAAATAATGTATGATGTAATGGAGGATGCATATTTTATGACATAATTGTTGAATCAATTTTTCACGGCGTGAAGTCCTAAAGTGAACGTGAATTAAAAAATTTTCATAGACAATTCATTTGTATAGAGAATCAGAAAAATAAAAAAAAAATTAAAACATATCCTTTGAAGTTTTAAAGATATAAAGATAGGAATGTCTGGTAATAAATTCATACTTAATTCACACGTGGTTTTAATATTTTCAATGTGTTATTAATTACAATATTATTTTAAAATTAATTTTTCTGGCATCTCTGTCCAGATAAAAAATATATATTTTATAATTTATCTAAATGTATGAGAACGCGGTAGCTCAGTTTGTAGTGCGACAGATACAGTTACCCAGAGGTCGTAGAGTCGAATCTTGTCCATTGAAAAGTTTTTCATTGTATGTTTATCGATAATTTCAACATACGAATAAAGAGCTGTTATCAAATTGAGAAATAATTTTAAATCAATACTTTTATAACATAAAATAAATTATTATTTCAATTATTACGTTATAAAACTGCAACTGTAGTCTAATCATAAAAAGTGTATCATTCATACTATTTTTGTTTGTAATGTTTAATAACAATTAATTAATATTAATAATTTTATTAGTGAAAAGATTTATTTTTTATTAGTTGTCAATGTCATTTGATTTGGCGCGAGAATTGTCGTCTTACGTAAAAGAAAAAGATTGAAAAGATGCAAGTATATATTTTACCTATTAAAAAAAGTTTGAACTTGGGTGATATTTCGTCTACTTGGCCATAGTGTAAATAAATGTAATGTATTTTTCTATAATCCCAATATGTTTTAAGCGTTAAAATGCTGTTATTCTATTTTGTACTTTCCGTAATAAATAATTATATGTAATGATTTTATTTATTTAAGAGGTATTTGAAGTAAATAGTTATGTTAACATAATAAAAATATAAGTTTCTAAAACAATTCTTTATTCTATAAATTCAGAATAACACAATTAAAAGAAACAAAAGTATTTGAAAGAATCTAAAATTCAAAAATAGTTATAATATAAGCATAAAAAAGTTACTTAATATGTCCAACACGCGTAAACAAGTATCATAAAATGCGTATTTCAATCTAAAGGTCCCACCTTCAGTCCTGTCCGTGTTATGAAGTTTTACGCTTTTATAAGATCAAAGACCCACATAAGGTACAATTACGTAATGGGTCGTTAGAACTCGGGTGTGTCCGTGAACGAACGCGGACGACCTCATAGACTGACCTTAGTTAAATCTCCGTCTATTGAATTATTATAAACAAGAAAATAAATAAATTAGTTTAATGATATAAGTATCGAATCCTCATATAGAAGTATGTTATCATACATTCAATATCCGTATACTGAAAATCTTTCGCCACATTACTGACCTACATATGTAATCCGGTTGTAAGTCACGTCCGCGTGTCGTGTCGGTGTCGTGTCGTGTCGTCGCGGAGGTGTGTCGTGACGTCACACGTGTCGTCACATAGACGCGTGCGGGGTCACGTATACTAACATCCGTTGCGCGGTTAACTTCGTACCGTTATTAGACTGACATACTAATGTATTCTTTATAGTTGTCATGAATACATTAATAACGATTATGTGATTTAATTTATGGTATTTTAATTATACTTTATAATTGTATAATAAGATTTTCATTAAATTTAATAAGGCTTTATTAATATAAATAGAATAAATAATATTACATTATATATTCCTGTTATTTGTCTCAACTGAAACAAAACATAAATAATTACGTTAATATAAACAGCATTTTTGCGTTTGATACTCGCGGACTGTTGGTGTAGTGGTTAGTGACTGTGGCTGTTGATCCAAAGGTCGCGGGTTCGATGCCATTGCAATATAAGGATTGATTCTCTAAAATGGGGTCACTTAACTGTAATAATATAAAGCCCCGCTTAATAAATTTAAACTGCGTTTAATAAAATTCAATATTCAATCAATAATTCAGGGAAATCCCCCGCGAAAACAGTGTATAATAGAGACATTATGAACTATATATTTGGGTGTTCAAATATTATTTATAGTGATATTTATTAATTAAAATAGTATGTACCATTATACGAATATGAAATGAAAAATGTTATCAACTGAAACATTAAAAACGATAGACAATTGACATGAAATTTTGACATCAAAGAAATTCTGTATCCGAAAGAAGATCCGTATTCTACAATCCGTATTCTTTGTAACACTTAATAGTGTTGAAAGTAAAAACCGAGTCGAGATCCTGAATGGCTGTAAAATATTTAATGTTTAAACTATTAACGACTTCGCAAGAACGAAACCCGAGTTTATTCAACCAATATTATGTCATGAATTCTACAGAAATATTAACTTCTATTTGTCCCAACGTATCATTCTCTCATCATCTTGGAGAGCTTTCAAAGAAGCTTTCAGAACCACCATTCAGATTACAAGTATGATAGTAAAACAGACGAAAAGTATCATAACTAAAGCAGCCTTTACTATCCAACTTACAGAGCGCTATTTCAACTAGCATACTATAATATCCCATTATAAAAAAGCTGTTAGTGAACTTGTGATTGGTGAACTAACACGCTAATTTTGGGGTCAAACAGTGCACTTAAAATTTGATAATGTAACGGGCTCATAATAAAAAAGATGCACACTAAATAAGAAACTAAACGCGTTAAATACATAAGAAATAACACGTCAGAAGGCATTACTAGCAGTTTCATAACATTATATCACTATCTAGTGTTACAAAACGATAAGGATTAACTATTATTGCTTATTTCCTTCCTCTGTGTCATTGTTTCTCAATGTTTCTAGTGTTGTATTTCCCAGCGGAGCCCAATGTATCAAAAAAACTTACGTATTTTACAATTCGGCCGAACAAGGCTTCAACTGGGAAATTTTATCATTAATAAAATTATTATACTTTGACAAATTTTAATACGTTTAATAAATTTCATATATTTAAAAATATTATTATTTTATATTACATTTTTCTATAGACTACATATATTAACAACAAAACCACAATTCATAAATCACTTTCATTAATAAAATATGTACCTATTCAGAAAACAAAACACGTTCCGCAAGGTTAGTGACTTTATATGAAGGTCAGTGACGATATAGAAAAATACTTTATCTGAGTTATTTAAAATACTACAATATTTTTCTACTTTCAACAAATATCTAAGATCGTTGTCACCGGCGTAAGCGGAAAACACCAGAACGGAGGAGAAATTGTGATGAAACACACACATTACACAAAAAAAATAACAAAAACATAATTCAAACCAAAAATATTATTATATTTTTATATTCTGGATATAATATATATATTATTTAACAGAATTTCCTTTTAATTTCACAATATTGCAATGTTTTAGTAGAGGTTTCTCCGTTATGAAATGGGTATATGTTATGGCGTCAGACGGACGGTCAAGGCCGCGCTGTGAAAGTTGCGGCGTATTTAAACCGCCATTTCATTATCCAATCTAGCGTGCTAGGTTAACTAGCACATAAACGACTGTTAGTGAGTTACTCGTTGTGCTATGGTAATCCTTAACTTTTCAGGTCAAATAATGAAATGGGAAACCTAGAAGGCTTTAACACTAATGTTTAGTTATTCTGAGTATGTGATTGGTGACGTTGAACTCGCTATTTTTATTATAAATAGTGCACTTGTAATTGGATAGAGAAATACACCCATAACTCTTTTTTACTAATATGTCGTTACTCTAATCTTATATCATAATAAAATCACGAATCATGCTGAGATCTTACCAAAAGCTTCTAATAAATCTTGATCAAATTAAAATGTAACCTTCAACTAACAGATTGCTCAATACTGGCTCACTGGTACTGTAACGTCACTGGTCTGTCCCGCTCGTGACTCACCACTGATATTTAACCTGTACACACACACACTTAATGAATGGTAGTGATAGTTGAATGACTTTCTCATTATAACAGTTGAATAAAGGAGCACTTTAAACGCCCTGGATATGAATCATGTTATTCCGGACAGTGTAACGATCTTTATTCAGTAATTTGTAAGGTCAGGTTACGTATAGGGAGTTTAAATTTTATAAGAAATGTGACTTCACTATGACTTGCGAAAAAGTACTTCGTCACTAAACAGATGGCTAAGATGACAATTTTAATAAAAGTCACCCATGATTCATATATTTTTTGCATTGCTTCTGGCAGTGTTCGATTCGAATCGGATATATGGTCCGGAACTACATACTTGTGTGTTGGATTTTAGTCTGATTAGATCAATTTATTAGAATCACATCTAATAGAAACCATCTGTGTTACGTAGAACTACCATTATCCGATCTATCGCATGCTAGGTCAAGTAGCGTACTTATATCGTATAGTGAAAGAGTTGTAGCGAGCTTGTGATTGGTGATCTTTTAGGGTAAACACTATTTTTAGGGTCTTATAATAATTGGGATAGCTACAAGGGCTGGCACTTACAATAACTTACTAAATTAGACGTATATCTCTACTCTAGTGGGTAGCGCAACCAGTCTGTCTGATCATTGACCTTAATAGTAATTGAAAGAATCAAGTCCAAGTCCAGTAAAGATGTTGTCTCATACAGACTGATTAACAAATTCAAGCATTAATTGGAAGCGTTCCCTCGTAATAAAGGCTAGACAATTTAAACATAGATTAAATAAAGTTTTAGTAAAAAAGTCAGAATTTTAGGTAAATATTATTGAGCGAAGTGAGCGGAGCGTTTTACTGGAGACTTTTTGCATTCTTTGTCACGAATTGGCTCAAAAACTACTTGACGGAAAATTATGAAACTTTGCAATCAAAAAGATACACATTAGGTGATAGTTTGAAAACAAATTTTTTTAAAAAATGCTTTAAAGAAAAAAAAATTAATGTCATGTCAAAAAACTGATATCCCATTGAAGTCAATGGGAAACGATGAATCGATACACTGGGCTTGCTTCGCTCAATATGCAAACGGCACCCGAGATTTCGCGAGCGCAGCGAGTTGAAATTGAGGGTTTGTTGGCGCTCCTAGTTATTTATGTAATTGTTTAATTACGTATAAATCGTAGAATTACTTGTCTCTCTACACTAGAGTTATAGAGTCACAATTCGGGCATCTCTTACTTATAAAGCACTTTCATTTTAGAAAGCCTTAACACATTATACACACATTAAATTATTTAATGAAAAGTATAATTGAACATACTAATTATTCTTCCATTTTGTAATATCAAAGTCTTTATTACATAGTATTTAAAATAAATATTATTGAGTTCAATACACACACACACAGACACACACACACACAGAGAGAGAATCTATTTATATTTTATCAACAAATAAACCATAATAAGTATAATAATATAAAACAAACCAATTTTGGTTTTCCTCACCGATACAGCACTTCTATTATGTAAGTTATATAAATATAATCATACAATTTTTCCTTGGGTTTTTTATAGAGGAACAATCGGGTGTTTTTATACAATTTATTTATTAATTAACATATATTTGGAGGAACGTTATAATTATTTCATAACATGTTATTTATTTTATATTTTATTATCAAACTGGTTTATTAAATCTCCTAAATATATAACTATGAAAAATATAAATATAAATGCCAAGGTCGATTATAAAATACTAGGTGTCATTGATGGCATTTGATGGTTATACGTGGCGTTGACGTTGATGATGGCCACGTTGCGGGTTTTATTAACAGGTGGGAGGTTTACTTGAGATGCTATTTCATAATGTTACTCAGACTCTTTGAATCATGTCACTGTCTAATTGGTCCAAGATCTCCCGTATATCGGAAAACCCACACGACCTGCTCATAATATATACACACTAAATATTATATAATTTTGCAATTAAATTAATTCTCTATATACAATTGGATTTGAATTCTGTTTGTATATTTTTATAACAATATATTGTTATGATACGTTATAATATGTTGCTGTTATCAAAAGACTTTTTCATTAGGTTAACTTTTGTGTTAGGAGTTTTTGGGCTAAGATTACTTACTTACAGTATTCTTTATACCATTTATATAAGTATTACGCAACATTCTAGAAAATATCCTGGCTTTCTCTCTCTCTTTTGTCTCTCTCTCTCTGTCCCTCTGTCTCTGTCTCTCTCTCTTCCAAGACTAGAGAGAGATCGTTTTTCAAAGACTAACAAAGGATGATTAAATATACTAAAAAATATATTGAAATTAAAAAAATCCCAATTTTTAAGGTCATTTAATAAGCTACATACATTAAATTTTAAATAAATATTACGATTACTCGCAGTAATAACGATGTAACGGGTTTATGTATTATATAAATAGAATAATAGCAATAAATTTAAATGCTATTAACATTACCGTGACGCGTTGGAGGCTGGACGGCTACTGACATTGTAAAAACACAGCGACAGCGTGCTAGTAAAGGATAAACCTGTTAATTTGCCCACTTCATAATTATGGACTTTGTGGGTTTCTTTAGATATGAGATAAGTTAGGTGTTGTTTTGTGATTTAGTGTGTTTTATTCGGTATTACTGGTGCGGCTCTTTTTTGTATATTGTTATTTATTATTCGGTTTTATTGGTGCGGCTCTATTTAGTATTTTTTTTATCGTATAATAAGTTTATATAGTCAAAATATTTGAAGACTCTTTAGACATATTTAAAAAAAACTTCTTGGGAATATTAAGTTTTTAAGTTAATTTTACACTTATATGTTAAGACTAACTGTTACTACTGACTTCGGTTGTGCAAGGACTTTATTAAATTTATTTTAGTTCATTAGTTTTTATTGGTCAGTTTTTACGTGATACAAGATAAAAGAAAAGAGAAAATTTATTTATTTATTATTATAAAAAAAAATAATTAAACGTCATGATATTAATCTTTCACACTTAAAAAATAAATTTTTAAATAATAATATATATAACAATCACTTTTACATTTCTTTTGTGTGACGTCACTACCAACGCTTTGTTGAGAATGCACCGGGTATTCCTTATTGACTCGATCTGACAAGTCTGCACAACCTTACGCAGGCTGGGACCGGTATTTGAAACATCGATGTTTATAATTATAATTTACATTCCTTTTAAGTGCATTGCCTTTTTAACTTTACATGTGCGTCTTTTTAACATTTTTTTTTATGCCTTTTTAATATTACATTAATATATTTTGCCTTTTTAACTTTACATTTCTTTAATCGTATATATTTTTTTAAAGGAACGTCTCCCTAAAATGACAGTTCACTTAACAAATAGTTTATTTTTTTGTATTTTTTTTTATAACGTAACTTTAATTATAAATAAAATTTCGATCAAGAAATGCAAAAGCTTCTAGTATATTAAGTTCTGGATATGCCAAAGAAAGTCCATATACACAATGGATTGTGATACAATAACGTTTTTAACTCGTTAACTTAACCAACTTCTAACTAGAGGACCATAGTAATGAAAAACAAATTTAATATAACAAAAAACATTTATTCATAATAAACAATTTACATTGAAAATCATACAATAATAATACAAACAGATTTTCTATTTCCATTAAATATATTAAACTAATTATAATTAAACTATAAACTAAACATAATATTCAATTAAAAATAAATATAACTTATATTATATAAAATAAAACACATTATTATAATATTTATAGGCTTGTTTATTTTGTTTTTATCGTATGTCGTGTCGTGTGTCGTGTCGTGTCGTGTCGTGTCGTGTCGTGTGTCGTCACGATAAGCGTAAAGTGAATTAATTTACGGCGCTTCTGTGGTTGATGTTAACGCGCCGTCTGACTAATCCCTCACCGCAAGACAATTGATCGTTTCATATTAATTTATGTATGAATAAAGAAATATAATTATGTATTTACTAAGAGTATTATTTATATACAATTTATCAAGCGCTAACTAGCACACTAACTTCGTATAGTGAATGCTGTTAGTGAACTTTTGATCAGTCGCTATTTTTAGGGTTGCGGAAGTTATTCGTGTTTATATAATTAAGGGTAAACAAATACACGATACGATTATTTCTTATACAAAATAAATTAAACATTTATACAGTTATTGACAATAAACCATGCAAAGTACTGACCAAGTTGAAATAATTTAAAAAAATCATTATACCTGGGCGTTTCGAAAAGACGCCGATGTCTTAATGTATACTCACTTAATTCAATTATAATATCCAAATTGGTGTAAAATAGTTTAATAGACCGTCAGCCAATCGTGATCGACGCTGGTATAAACACGCCACCATTGGCCAAGACTATTTGTTATTATTCATTTACGTATTATACAGTAATAAGTTAACCAAACTTAACCTTTATACCTGGGAACTGATAACGTAACATCCTTTAAAACTTGCACTAAACCGTCACCAATGGCTGTTACAATATAATACCACAAAACATTTATAGTATAAATAATCACATTAACTTTTGCAATTCATAAAACCCCAGTTCACTGTCTAGACTCCACGCGAGAGTTAAAAGTTAGTCACTAACGCACACCGCGCGCGTCTTCCATAGACTGTGTCACGTGTGAGACTGAGAGCACAGCGGGCGCCGCCCCCCTCTCGACAGACGGCTAGGAGGGCTCTATTTAAGCACCGCTACTTTTGTGAACACCTGCTATTCGCAATAGAACCTTAACGTGAACACACGCAGTCAGAGATGATCATGTCAACCCCAAAAATCCTATTCGCCGCAGCGGTCGTCGCACTCCTGAGCACCCTCACCTGTGTCCAGCCTTCGACAATCCGCAGCATGAACCTGTCGGACGTTCTAAACAGGACCGTGTGCCCGATCAAGGTGGAGTTCAATGAAGACGAGGACCGCATACCACGTCGTATCAAGATGATGAAGTGCGCTGCAGAGCAAAACCACTGGTGCCGTCATAATAAGGTGCCGGCGCACGAGTGCTGCAGGCATTCTAACGAGCGACACCGCCTGGCGTGTGTGGAGATGCGTGATACCGTGCTGGTGTACTACAAAACCTCCCGGCGGTCTGAGAGGCTGGAGGTGGCTGTGGGCTGCTCCTGCATTGTCGATAACCCGACGCCGGCCCAAGTGATGGATCCAAGCTGGACGTAACCAGACAAAGTCTCCACAGTTCCTAAGCTCTCGCCAAGTGATATTTAATTTATTGAACTTAATTTAAGTGTATGTTTGTGTGTTATTTATTATTAATGTGTAATAATGGTTGTGACAAGCGCCGCTGGCCGGCGACGGGGGGCGGGACCTCCCTGTTTCTGTATATACATAGTCTAATGTATTTATTAAAACAACTGTGTCTAGAATTTAAGCGAATAAAGGTAAAAGCTTTAACTTTTATAATAAAATTTACTTTCATTTACTCTATTAAATTTCCTTTCAGCAAATAATAACAAAGCGCAAATAACTATATCCTCACTACAAATTGTTTTAATGCAGAACTTTGATTAACGAAAAGCAATATTAATTAAATTGCAATTATCTTTGGAAAAATCACTATTTCATCAATAAAGTTCGTACTTATATTGAAGATTATTGTGAGACAAATAATTACAAGTAATAACAAATTATTATCGACCCGTACAACAGATTTTTAACAAGATTTCTATATGTCTATTGTTATCTTAGTAAAAAATAATTTACGGTTATCCGTACCTTTTACAATTTCAATTCAAAAAAGTATTTTCAATAAATAATTCACCTCTCCTTGGCCAGTTAACTTTATATATATAAATCAGATAGGTGTGAAATTTGTGGGTTTTCTCCATTTGTAATTTACAACTCAAGTTATGTATGTGACTTTGAAAACATTATTTATTTTCCATTTTGAATCAATACCAGTGACCACTTGTGTACTTCAAATGGAAGTGTCAGAAAAGCCTATTCGGATACTATACTTATCGCAATAAGTCCTTCTGTAAAAACACTTCAAGTTAAATTTTAACATTATTCATTGTTTACTTTAGAATAACTAAAAAAAAATTAAAATTTTTTACGTGATATGTTGTAAAGTAATCAGTGTTACTCATTCCCCTCAACGAGGTAGCTCATTTCTGTGGGGTGAGAAGGGTGTGGGAGTGGGTGAGTGAGTGAGTGGGTGAGGTCGTAACACTTGAACCTTAGGTTAAAGTATTTGTGTATCTATTATCAAGTGGTAAGTCACAAGTCAAGTCAGAAATAATAAATGCAAAACGCAATCCTTTCAGCCTTTGCTTCTTTTTTGCCAAACTTATGGATAATTAATTGTCTTAAAATTATTTTTATTTATTTGGAATAGGCCAGATTTGTACCTCTTTGTTTGTTTCATTAGCCCCTCATCCAATTAATTGGGCTTGATTATTTGCTAAGACGCACAAAGTGTCAGTAAGTTTCGTCAGATTTTCTTCTTTTCTTCTCCTACTTTTTCGCATCACGTCTTGATATTTCTCTCACATAGAGCTAAAGTGCATAAAAGTAAACCTCAATATATCTTTACAATTACACTGATAATGATAAATACGCGATTGCATTGGATTCCTCTAATTTAAATTTGACCGCGATACATAAATTAGGAACAATTTTTGAACTTCAACTTTTATATCATTATTTTAAAACTCATCAACCGACATCCCTCTCTTTGAAAAATAAAAGTAAGTAACCGTTCCGCCCCGTGCTTTAATGATGAAAAAACCATACTAAACAGGAAATTTAAAAATGTCCGACCGCAACTTAACTGGTGTGTGACTGCTATAAATGGATGTAACTAATTATGTCGTAAACTCAAAAGTCGTCAACAAAGCTGCTCCTCTGCAGCTGAAACTTTAAAATTCCTTAAGAAACTCAACATTTGTATAGCTCTTCTTCTGTGGATATCAATTGCCTTATTCGTCACTTCTATTGAACTAAAAGTATTGACCCCCAAAGAAAAACTAACACCCTTTCAGCTCATTCCCTTTTGGCCTAAGCTCGATATTGCAATATTTTTCTTCGCATTATTTAGTCATAACATCAAAGGTTTCTGGTTTTGACGGAATTAATAGTAATATGATAACATTGTCATGGATTCACTCATTGTTCCAATCTTCAAAGTAGTTAACTCTGCCTTTTCCTAAAGCACTTATCCGTATTTGTCGCGCAAAGTTCAATTTCTACCACTTCGAAATCTCTAATCACACTTTACTTTCTCACTATCGTCCCATTTCAATAATACCTTTTTTTCCAATATAATAGAGTCTATCCTTACTCTAAACTTTCCTTATTACATTCAAATTATAATTAGCTGGGCCGGTTGCAATCAGGCTTCAGCACTGGACAGAACACAAGTACCCCACTTTTAGAGATTACCCTTCTGTAAGAAATGGAAAACAAATGTTATGTTATGTTCTTGTACTGGTAGGCTGCAGTAACGCATTCGGCGATGTTGATTATGATCTCTTACTTGCGGTGATGTCAAGGCACAATTTCTTAGCTTCTGATATCTTCGAGCTGGTTCTGGTTCTCCCCATATCTTTGAGAACCCGTTCGCACTGATAAGAGCCTCTCTGATTAGTGCGAAGTGGTTGCTGGGGTCCTCCAAGGCGCTATTTTGGCTCCTCTATTATTTTATCTTCTTATTAATTGAAATTCAAATTGTCATTAGCACCTTACGTGACGACTTGCTTTATAAGCACACAGAAATTAACTTATAAAGCATACAATTCAACATTAAATGTTGCACTTAAACGAATATTGCATTGATCTAATGATTTTATTATAGAAGTTAATCCAACGATGTGCCAAGGAATTGTTGGTAGTTATCGCCAGTTGGGCTTTATTGACTGAAAATCTTTACCGAATATGATTTATAACAACAATACAATACCCTTCTCTTCCGAAGTATAAAATTTAGGAATCTTTCTGGACTGTGCTCTTAGTTGGCCTCATCAAGTTCAAGAAATGTCTCGTGAATTTGATATAACATTTCACACACTATTACAACTTAAAAACATTCTACCGTATCGAGAGAAGACATGGGTGGTTAACATGTTACTCCCTACCCTCGACTATGCTGATGTGTGCTAGATCGACGCCAATGAAGTACTTCTAAATAAATTAGATGGACTCCTTAACACTGTAGTATCCTGTATCCGCTTCATTTTCGGACTCCGTAATTTGACTGTCTCCGACTACAAATCAAAACTTAAATGGTTTCCAATTAGTAAACAGAGAGATGTACGAATTCTGTGTCTTCTCTACTCAATTTTGTTTAATCCTTCCACTCTTACCTATTTAAAATACTATTTCTCATTTTTAGTAGATGTACATGACAGATTACTTTGTTTTTATAGCAATTTAATTCATATTCCCCACCATGCGGGCTGGTTTCTTATCCAAGACATTTGGTCCAAATGCTTTCAGACTAAGTCATTCAAATGTCAAGTAATAGAAGTTTATTTAGTATATAGCGTATTTATATGTATGTATACATTCTATATATTTTATTATATGTAAAATATATTATATGTACTACATTATGTTTGAATGTATTGTGTTTATTATAATATATGTTTGGTGCGATAGTGCGTGGTTATATATACAGATTTTTTTGAGAATGTCTTTGTGGCATGAAGTTCATTCTGTGTATTGTGCAATGATGAATTAAATAAATAAATAAATACGTATTGTGTCTTTCAGTGGGAGGTTTATTTCTAATTCGATTTTGGAGCACAATGTTGTTAACACTGGATCAGTGTAGCTCGCTCGTCCTCCATCATCTCTTGAACGCGAGGATATTATAATCTGATAATGAATAAATGTATTCAAATTCATATATGAGTTATAAATTCCTCTGGGACCTGGACATCTTTGGAACCCTCTTAGGCTTAATTTTAAGTTGGAGAGTCTTTTCGTCGTCGTATCGAAATAGGCCCTCCTTACACTTCCATTTGATGTACGCAAGTGGTCACTGGTATTGATTCAAAGTAGAAAAGATATTAATAAAAAAATATTATTTTCAAAGTCATACGTAACTTGAGTTGTAAATTACAAACGGAGAAAACCCACATATTTCGCACCTACCTGCTTTATATATATAAAGTCAAACGGCCAAGGAGACGTGGCTAAGTTATTGAAAATATTTTTGTTCATTGAAATTGTATAAATGTATGAATGAATAACTATAAAATATTTTGGTACAAAAATAAAAATAGACATACAGAAAACTCGATAATAATTTGTTATTACTTGTATTAATTGTTTCTATAATAAATCTTTAAAATACTTATAAGTTTTAACTAATTATTGAAAGAGAGATTTGTAATGAAACGATGTATTAATATTTTTAGTTAATTTCTTGTATATATATCAGTAAATCAGTATAAATTAATATATAACATGTAATATGTGTTACTGTAAATGTTATTTTGGTGGCGAGGGTGCGTTGAGTCATCTCGTCGCAAAGTTGTAACTGTGATAATAAATTTAATTAAATCATTATTTAATATTTAATCCCAAGTACTAATTATTATTAATAAATAAAAATATTAGATAATTTATTTATTATGTGATTTTTTCATTCAATACTATTTTATTTGCAGGTTTCGTCTTAGTCCGTGTTATTTTTTTATTTAATACTTTACGAACTTTTAAACTTACTTCAAGTAAATTTTAGGTGATGTGCGGTTTTGATAGCCACGGATTTCTTTTATTATTATTAATTAGGCATTAGCCGGCTTATCGAATTGATTAATTGGTTCAAGTTGGTCTTAAATTGCTCAGTAACTATTTTCGTTTGTGAAACAGTGATCACAGTAACGAAATATCCTACCGAATTTGTTGTACGATTCTTCTTAGGCCATGGAACGTTAGGAACACTCGTAGCCCTGTTTTTTAAATTGTGCCTTTACAGGAGTGCTTATTTCGATAAGTATGGTATAAAGGCCCTCCCGGCACTCCCATTTGACACACACACAACTGATCACTGATATTGACTCAAAATGGAAAAGATAAATAAATGAATTAAAGTTTGTAAATTCGAGGACAATAAAATATTTTAATAACATATTGCACCTTATTCCCTTTTTCTGTTTTTCTGGAAAGCAGACAGAAAATCCCTCACAACATAAAAAGGGTTACTAGTAAATATGATCGTTCGAAAGAATGAATAATTTAATTTATATAAAACAACAAACGGCGTAAAGATATCCTAAATTCGGACCGCAAATTAATGGATATGAGTTTGTCATGTTTGTTAAGGATATAAATGTTTAATAATACATACATATCTATTGTTAACTGTTGGACTATATATACAATAAAGTGGAGGAAAACTAATTAATTAGTTACTGGTCGAAAACTGACTTTTGGCAACTATAAAATAAATATAAAATGACTTATTAAAAGCCAAAGTTGGCTTTAAATTATTATGAAAAATATTTTAATGTTTCTTAATTTTTTTTGGTCCTAAAACATCGCAAATTGGCGAACTTACCCTAATTATGTCACAAAGAAATCAATCAAATGTATGCACGTATCCCAGATAATTTATTATGTACAATTTTGTATTCTGTTTTTTTTAATATTTTTTACCCCAAAAGATTTATATAATAACATAAATAATCACATAATTTGCAATTAACCTAATCCCAGTTCACTGGACTCTAGACTCCACGCGAGAATTAGTACTAACGCACCCCGCGCGCGACTTACGAAGACTATATCACGTGTGCAACTGAGAGCACAGCGGGCGCCGCCCCCCTCTCAGCCGACGATTAGGAGGGCTCTATTTAAATACCGCTACTTTTGTGAACACCTGCTATTCGCAATACAATCTAACCGTGAAAACACGGACAGACGCAGTCAGAAATGATCAATTCAATTCCAAAAATCCTAATCGCCACAGCGGTCACCGCACTCCTGAGCACTCTGCCATGCGTCCAGGCTGCGCCATACAAGAAGATCACGGAGGTTCTAACCAAGACCGTGTGCCCGACCAGAGTCGAGGTCAATGAAGATGTGACACGCGTACCACGTTTTATCAAGATGATTAAATGCGCGCCACAGTCAAAGCAGTTTACAGACTACGGCATGCAACACCACATATCATGTGAGGAGGCGTATGATACCGTGCTGGTGAGCTACAGAAAAGGGGAACCTAAAAATTTGGAGGTGTCTGTGGGCTGCTTCTCCACTCGTGTTCACACCACGATGTCCGGAAAGATAAAAAGCAATCGATGAAGGGATGGGGCCCAGCTGAACGTAACCAAACAAAGTCTCCACAGTCCCTAAGCTATTATTCAACCAGTGGTATTTAATTTATTGAACTTAATTTAAGTGTATGTTGGTGTGTTATTTATTATTAGTGTGTAATAATGGTTGTGACAAGCGCCGCAGGTCGGCGGCAGAGGACGGGACCTCCCTGTTTCTTTCTGTATATTCATAGTTTAATATATGTATTAAGACAACTATCCGCCATTTTGACAAAACAAAATCACTGCATCCAGAGAGGGGAATCGAGCTACTGTCATTTAGCAAAATCATGAGAGTTGATGACCGAGCATTGCGAGTAGTGTGGTGGAAGAAGGCGAGTGGAGTAAAAACCACAAAAAAAAATATTGTAGTAACTCGAACGCAAGCAACCGACCCATGCACACGACAGTTACTGGTGTGATGCGGTGATGCAATGCTAGCTGTAATGCAGTAACTGGCTAGGCCAGCTCGCACGCTAGCTCGCACTCTGTAACCTATCCTTAAATAACCGAAGGTTAAGGGCTGGTTAATTTTGTGTAATAAGTTGTGTCCTGATAAGATGTGATAAAGTTGAGATGATACATTCTTACACTAGCTTACTCTATTGTCTTTTTTGTATTTGACATTGAATGTTATGAGGGTAATTATTGAAAATAAGGTGTTCCGAAATTATTGTTTTGATTTTGTTATTGTATAATAGTAAACTAAAGGAAAGTTATTTTGTTATGAGATCTTTTAAGTTTAAAATAAATTAAAAATTTATAAAGATATTCTTTGATTTCGATTAAAGTTAAGGAACGACAGAGTTGTGCGTTTGATACTGAGATTGAAAACCCTTTATCAGATTAATTGATTGATTGACTGACCCTCTACGTATGGACGCTAAACGAGATTGTATTGTATTGTACGGACATTAAACGAGACGCAAAACGTTGTCCAAGAGTCTACATTGTGGAGTAGTGCTAAATGAACACTTGCCTTCGAGCCATGCAAAGACTATTACTACCATAGTTTATTGAATATTAGAGCAGATATTGAAGAATTCGTTTTACATATCATTTCATTTGATTCCGAAAAACTTAATCGTTATTAAGACTTTGATTATATTACCTGATTTTATATATTAATATATAAAATCAAATTTAATAATTTATACTGATTATATCATATAATAGCATAAGAAATAACGGCTAAGAAGAGTATTGTTTGTTTCACAATAAAATCTCTTATTCACGAATGAATTATAACTCATAGATATATTATAGAAACAAATACAATAATAAATTATTATTGATCAGTACAGCGATTAAAACGTCGTTTCTGTATTTCTATTGTTAATTTCATTCATACAATTTCAATTCAAAAAAATATTTTCAATAACTTAGCCACGTCTCCTTGGCCGTTTGACTTTATATATATAAAGCAGGTAGGTGCGAAATTTGTGGGTTTTCTCCGTTTGTAATTTACAACTCAAGTTACGTATGACTTTGAAAATAATATTTTTTTATTAATATCTTTTCTACTTTGAATCAAGACCAGTGACATACAATACAATACATCAAATGGAAGTGTAAGGAGGGCTTATTTTGATACGACGACGAAAAGATTCTCCAACTTAAGATTAAGCCTAAGAGAGTTCCAAGAAGATGTCCAGGTCCCAGACGAATTTATTAGTCATATATGAATTTGAATACATTTTTCCATTATCAGATTATAATATCCTCGCGTTCAGAAGCTGCTGGAGGACGAGCTGATGAACTACACTGATCCAGTGTTAACTACATTATGTACTAATCGACTTGCAATACCCAATACCTAATTTTAAAAACTAAGTAACCTCATAGTTTTTTACTTTACTCAATCAATTTTGATCTTAAACAGAAAAAAATGAGATTATTACAAAACATATATTTTAATATACTATTAAAGCTGACAAAATCCGGTACAATTATATAGTTTAATCAACTTTTACAAATAATTTGAAATAATGAGTTGCCGAGATGAGACGAGACGTTCAGCGCCTGTTTGAGGTAACCTGGAGAAACTGAACTGAATATTCCTAGAATATTATAAACTAACCTCCAATGAGAGACACAATCACGTTGTAAATAAACCTATTTGTTCAAAATATATAATAAATAATTTAAAGATGTACCCATAACTTATTAAATTTATTATATTATTAAATTTATTATATTATTAAAAATGAGGCAAACGAGAGGAATGCGTTTTACATTTATTATTTCTGACTTGACTTGTGACTTACCACTTGATAATAGATACACAAATACTTTAACCTAAGATTCAAGTGTAACCTGACTCACTCACTCACTCACCCGCTTCCACACCCTTCTCACCCCACAGACATGTGCTCCCCGAACATCCACCTCGTTGTGGTGAATGAGTAACACTGATTACTTTATCGACATATCACTTCAAGGTTTCCAGTTTTTTAAATTTTTCTAAAGTAAACAATGAATAATGTTAACTTTATACCTACGAGTATATTTACAAACAAACTAACACATCATTAAATCATTATTTTAGTGACACAATGAAAGAAGAATATTCTTCGCTGGTACTATCTCAAACCTTTTTCTTTTTCAATTATTATGTCTTAGTATAGATAAATTTTTGATACTTAATTAGCTTATTAAAAATTGTGTTATAGCTTCAATATTTAAGGAATATCCAATGTAAGTAATAATATATAATGCAAGCAATGGAGGAAGCAATTGGCCCCTTTATTGGCCCCTCTCCCGTGGTCCCCACGGGAGAGGGGCCAATAAAAACAAATTTTGATGGGTTGGCAACTTTTACGTTGTAAAAGTACTTATAAAACATAATATTGTAAGCGATATATCCTGAATGCAAGTTTCCATATTGATGCATACTATATTCTTTGTTGACAATAAATTTTTGAAAGACAAAAAAAATCTTTTGTTTGAAAAATAATTAATAATTAGGGTCCTGAACTCGGGGCCTCGAAACGTTCCAAATCTAGCTATGGTAATAGGTGTTTGTACAACAGACTTTTATAAGCGAATTCGATCTGACGGAAGGCGATAGTGTTTGTCAACTCGGTAATTCCATCAAATGTTACAAAGAAGGAAAATTAAAAACTATTACATGTATTAGATACCTAACTATAATTGATATGATAGTTGAGATTTAATAAAGATATAAAAACAAAAAATATAATTTAAACTTCATTTTACTTACATACTTTTATGATATAAATATATATGTATTTGTTCCGATAAATACCGATACGAAACGGAGAAGATTATTTATCTTATTATATAATAATTCTACATATTCTAAAAAAAATAAAATTGGGAGAGTTTTTTTCATTTTATTTTAGTCGTTTAAACTTTTCACACAATCCAAATAAATATATATAAATTAAAAATAGAAAACACGATATTTAACTACGATGTTTATTACTCAAAAATATGATTTGAATACGTATTATTTATTACAAACATCTGAACTTCATATAGAAGAGACATTTCTGTGACTATAAAAGTCTTACCTAACTGCTAAAGACACCAGGTGTAGGTACTTATATAATTAATTGAAGAAATCTTAAGCTATTTAGATTTTTAGAAGTCTCAATAATAAAAATATATTTTCCCAAATTATAATAATCTTATCCACAAACATTAACTTGTTAAACAGTAATAAATATTTTCAGTGCATGCTACGAGAACTTGGCGCGTAGTCAGCGCGTGCGCAGGAGGCGGAGCTAAAATCCACGCCCACAGTACGCCCCGCCCCCTGGAAGTCACACGCACATACACACTACCAAGTATACATTAAAAGCCTCTCTAAGATTCCTAATTGAATATCAATATCAAGATTTTATTAGATTTATTTGCTTCAAATTATATCTACGTAAAATTTATATTAATTAAAAAATATTTATTATAGAAAACCCATTTTAACAGCTATTTTTTCCTATATTTTCGCGTGCGTCATTACATCCGATTCGAAAACGACGAGTTTTTCTTTGTCTATTATTTAATGGCTTGATTTATTTTAACTTATAGCTTTTTGATACTTTTAAAGTTTTAAATACGATAAATTTAATAATATTCCTACCCAATACTTTTAAAATGTTACATAATAATAGTTAAAAATTATATAATATTACGTAAATTAATACGTCAAATGAAATAGGTAAATAAACAGTAGTTACACGTCATTCGTTACTTGGGGAGCCGCGTTTTATTATGCTTTTACCACACGAAAGAATTCCTATTATTCACGATATTACCTATGGTTTATTCTGTTTTCCGACGTGTTTAAGGTAAAAATTATGAAATCAGTTTACTTGTGTCACATCGCGGGTAGAGATAAATAAGTAAACACTCACTGTTTGAATGTTTCCTATAGGTATAACAATTAAAACGTAAAAGGAAATTGAACACCTTTTTAATATGTGGTTCAGGATTAGTGATTTTATACAAAGCCATAGATTTATTTACTTTAGAGACATAATTTTCTTAGTAAAGAAATGTTCAAAGTTCATTGAAAATAAGCTTTTTGGTGGATAAGCTGAAAAGCTTAGCTTTGACTTATGACGTTATTTATAACTTGCTGATGACAGCGTTTTTCTCTTATCTCCTCCTGTTCTTCATTTTAATTACGTGATGCATACACACAAATCATTATTATAGAAAAAAAAACCTTTTCACTTAAGGGGTATATTGTGCCCGGACATATCCTGAAGATAAACCTATTCGAAAAAAAATGCAATATATCTATTTATTGTAAGATAATAATAATATTTACAATTTAACGAATTACTTTTGTTCTGTCCGAAAATAATAGTTTTATGAAATATTATAATGTTATTAATGTTATTGATAAAGAAAGATGTGAGAAATGAATATTCAAAATACTACTGTGTAATGCAACGCAGCGCTATCTATGAACAACAATCGAGACTATGACTGCAAAAAAATAAATCCGCCCCTAAACGCTAGATGGCGCTGTTATAATATAAATGTAATTAAATCCTAATTTATTGTTATGTGCTAATTATTTCAAACAAATAAATATTGCATAATATTCACCTCTATTTTAGCTGCAAGTTTCATCTTATTACGGGTAATTTTGTAATAAATCAATAAAAATAAATTGATTTAACCGAGTTATTTTACATACTTTATACGTGTTTTTAAGTTTATCGGGAGTATATTGTTATTTGAATTATTCATTTTAACGATATACATGTGATAACTAGTAAAAGTAATCATTTTAAAGAAAGAACAGTTTAATTTAATGAACAGAAACACCAAAAGCCGTAAAGAACCTGTACTATACTTCGGTCGCATATTAATTGATATGATATTGTTATGTATTATTAAACATTCATACTAATTAATAATACAAAAAAGTGAACTGATTAACTGTTTCCTGATTGGAAACTGACTTGGAAAATTTTAAAAAATATATAAAATTACATTTAAAAGCCAAAATTGGAGCTTTAAATTATTTTACAATAAATTATCTTATTTATAACACAAAGAAGTCAAAAAAAAATTTTTCTTTGTATGCACATATTCCAGAAAATTTAAGATGTCAATTTTGTTTTATGTATTTATATTTGTATTCATTGTCATGTATTTTTATATAATCAATTTAATAATGACTACGAATTAATTAAATAAGTAAGTAATAACATAAAACAACTTCATATTATAATATTGGTTTTGAAACAGTTTTGGTATTCACGTAAAATAAAACTAAAAATGTATTTTACAAAAAGTTACGAATAGATAGTTAATGATTTGTTGAAGGGGAGGTTGTCTCTGGTAATAACTTTATTTTTTTAAATCTAAATATAAATAGGGTTGGAAAGTTATTTAATAACTGATGAGAGGTTTTTTTCATAAACTGATGAACTTTGACAATGCCATTAGATTTTGGGATATTTCATTAAGCGACCCGGTAGCTCAACTGTTAGTGACTGGTCGGTACCCTTTCGGTCGCAGGTTTGAGTTCTGTCTGTAATGATGAATTTTTGTAGGAAGCGCTTTAACACGTTACGGGTAGTATGATTTAGTAGAAGTCGTCACTTAATGAAATATGCCGTATGCTGTGTGCGTGTATTTCTCTCTTTCTCTCCCTGTCTACTTGTCTCTTTTTATCTTCTAAAACACAATCTTTTACAGACACATGGAAATTTTGTAAAAACGCATTTATTTGTTTTTTGTGTTAGATGATACGTGAATATCGTTTTATTGTTTTTTATTGTTAGTGGAAGATATGATATATTTAAAATTTAGTAATCTTAAGGGGCTTAATTTATAGATAATTCAAAATACTAAAATTGTAAATAACATTTATTACAAAATATAATCAACCACCATAAAAGCTAATACAGCGTCCGTCCGCGCGCTACATTTGTAGTACATTACTGTTGGCACCAAACCACCGCTGGAACAACACTAGAAATATTAAATCAACTTTTTTATATACAAGTTTCACATTAGTAAGAAAAAAAAAAACAAATTGTTTGTTACAATTGTTAACACATTCCTATAATACACTGAACAGACCATATTACACTGAGACACTTTCAATTTCTTGTCCGTCCGTGTATAAACAGTTTTGAACTCTTAATATGTAAAATTATACATTAGCAAAGGCACTTATACATGGTAGTGATATTTTGGACACATTGGTATAAATCAGTTTTAATCCCTCACAAACACACTGTCATTTTAACTTATAAACACAAACACAATACATTGGAAAATTAAGTCTCAGTATTTTATATCTACCCATAGTTTATTTCACTTTTTATTATAATATTTAAGTCTTATATTGTTTATACTGCATTAATCATTCTATAATATGAAATACCATTGATACATGGTGCATAGAGCGATTATCATATGTAACATTTTAATATATTTAATTATTATAAGATGAAAAGGAACAGTCGGCGCGGAGGTTGTACATGGACGCTAATACGATGGTGGTGTCGCGCGCGGGCCCCCCTCGTCCGCCGGCCGTCTGTCCGCGGTCCACATCGCTCAGCCGTCGTCCGACTCGTGGTGTTCTTCCGCATCGTCCGACTCCGGCGCTGCGCCGCCACCTGTGGGACGAAAGACTGGTCAGTGACGAGATGACCGTGCGAATGTGGTGCGTGCTTGAGTATGTGTTTACTAACGGGCACGTCGCGTGTAGTGTCGGCGCGCTGGCGGCGGGCGCTCGTCCGGCGCTTCCGTCATCAGCGAGTTGCGGTAGGCCAACAGCGGGGCCCAATCCTCGCCCCACTGCATGGTCGAGAATTTGGACTCTAGGAACTAAAATGAGGGGTCAGAATGCTGACGGACCAATGTGTGAAGACTCAAAGAGAAAATGGAAACCTTGAGCACGGCGCGCTTGTCCTGACGCAGCAGCTTGGCGGAGAACTCGGCAAGTGGCTCCAGGAACAGCAGGTTGGGAGGCGGGGCGTGGGGAGCGGGGGGTTGCGCGCCGGCGGCGGAGGGGGGAGGCTCCAGCGCAGCGAATGCGATACCGGCCCGGTGCAACGCCGTCAGTGCTTCGCGGTTTTTCACAGCGTCCAAGCCGAACATCACCGAGAAACGCTTGGCCAGCTCCTGTGGACGAGGGATCGTGAATGCGAGGTGCCGCGCGGGTGTCGGGGTCCCTCGAGGTCACGCACCTTCAATTCCAGGAACTCCCCGAGCTGGCGGGAGGCCCGCTGGTGCACTCGCAGCATCTCCGTGAACAACGTCTGCATGGCGAGCTGCATCGTAAGTCCGCAGCCCAATTTGTTAATCTCGCGCGCCTTGCTCAGGGTGGCCTTGATGATGTCTCCGTAATCGTTGTAACACTGCAACGGGAGGACATTTCCGTATTGTCGGTGTCTTCGGAACTCCGCCGGTTATTCGTTGGGCGTTTCCTTACCCTCATGTAGTGCTTGAACACGGTGGCGGCCCGTCGAAGCGGCGCCACATTGTACACTATGAGCTTGCAATAGGCCGCTAGGAAGTTGCGACGTTTGTGGAGCTCCTCAATGCGTCTCTCGTCTTGTCCGTCTGTAACGAAGCGGGCTATAGCGTGTTTAGCTCGAGCCGGCTACTAAATCACATCTCTCGTTCACCGCTCTTATCCTCAGTTGAGTGAACGATATTCTTAAGTATCTCGCTCGGTCGAGAGATGGCTCTAGGAACCAGCTTGAATTAACATATTTAAAGCAACATTGCATTACTACTCGAGAAAATGGTTCCAATTCTATCGTTCATACGTTCAATTATAGCCCGTTCTTGTTATTAATTACTATATGTAGATAAAAAAAATACAAGCAACTAATAACAAAGTTATAATTAGTGGATTTTAATAAATAATTGTTTCAGACAATTCTTAATATATAGACGATGGAATCGGACCAACGGATAGGATATGAACGACTCATCGCTCGTAAATCGGCACTAGACAAGTCACTCGAACTTCATACACGTTATTGAACCATGCATCACTCTAAATAAAAATCTACGAACAACAATAATAAGCTCAATCGAACACAACATTCCTCATGTAAAAATTGCGGTGAAGTATAATACGACCGGTCGGATCGATTCGACGCGACCGCGTATCTTAAAAGATATATCTTTCCATGTAACATCCGAACCGCGGACTGTACACAACGAGGATAACGGACGACATACGCAACGAAAAAAATAAATTGCACCGACGAAACATGCTCAGTCACTTCACGTTAAAGCGTGCGAGTAAAGAAAAAGGCGTCGCGGGTCCGTCCGCGGCCGCGGGGGCGGGGCGGGCGGACCCGGACAAGCGGCGCGACTATTTTCCCTTAGTAATGTTAGGAGTAGCGCGCGGGACGGACGGACGGGACGAGACAAAAATATGCATTATCGGACGCGTGTGACAGCCCGCGCTGCATTACTAAGGTAAAATACGCCGTCCGGGGAGCTCTGGCTGCTTACCGTGCGTCCGACGGCCGCGCGAGGGACATGCAACCAAACACAGCACGTTACACACGCGGCACGACACGTACCGTCTGCGGCCGGTACGTACTCATGTCGAATAATGCATATTTTTTTCTCATCGTCACAGTTCGCTACCGTACGTGGATCGCATGTGACGCTGGAGAATATTAGACGGTTTTCATTTGAAGTGAAATCGGATCATATACAATAGTTCACCATATACGTATAGACCAGACAAGTGACACAGCGTCGTAGCGGTGAGCCGACGGCGAGTGCTATTGAAACTAACGAATTCTATTCGTCATCTTAATATCTTCAATCTGACCGAACGTTGAGACATATTATATAAAAACTCACTCACCCTCCTATCAAGTAAAATAAAATTAATTTCACTTCAAACGACAGCTTTCGGATTAAATAATCAGCCGGAAAATATAAAGTGTAAATATATATATAAGATCTATATCTTTAGAAAGCGGCCACTTCTAAAGCACCCGAAAGATCCATTCCGAGCATCATCTTTCATCCGTCATCTACGACGCAAATGTTCACTTCCATCTTCGGGGACGCAACGCATCCACGTGACTATCGAACCGGTGTCTGGCGTCGTGCGTGCTTTACCGTAGTTGTGCTGCACGAAGACGAACTGCTGCACGAACCCGTCGAGCAGGTCCAGCATGGCGGCGTCGGCGTCCAGCGCCCGCAGACCCGCGCCCGCACCCGCGCCGCCGCCCGGGCACTCCGCGAAGAAGATCAGCAGGTCGCACAGGCTCGTGTAGGCCTGCAAGCGGCTCGCGTCAGAGAGACAGGGTCGAGGGTCGGAGGCCGAGGGGCCGGGGCGCTCACCTCTTCCTTGAGCTCGGGCGCGATGGCCGCGCGCACAATTGCGCGGCAGTGCGCGGCGTAGGCGGGTAGGCGCTCGCGCAGCGCACTGGCGTCACCGCCGCGCTCGTCCAGCTCGTGCAGCGACCACAGGATTGAGTAGAAGCACGCGCGAACCACGTACACCAGCGCCTGCGTCGGCATGTGGCTCGTCGACGTGCACTTGGGCAAGTCCTCGAACAGCGAGTCCCAGATGTTGGTGTCGTTGAGATTGTGGCACATGTACATGATGGACACCTTTCGCAGTGAGTTGGTGACGTTAAACACCTCGTCGGCGTCCGGCGTCTCGCCCTGCGGGGATGTTGAATCATTACGTGAGGCAGACCGACCGCCGTGCGCTATCCTACGCTCCGCGAGTGCTCACCCCCTCGATGAGGTTGCGGAAGTCGTCGATGGCCTCCTTGTACCGGTTGACGCACATGTCGGTGAGCGTGGCTCGCGCCACGTTGCAGCGCGTGTAAACGGCGTGCTCCTCGCTGCACAAGTATTCCAGCGTGCGCCCGCACGTCTCCAGCACCTCGGCCTCCGTGTGCGTACTCACGATCTCGCGGATCTTGTTCAGCAGCAGTGTCAGGTTCTGGCAAAAGATAAAGGAAACAGTCAATGTCACATCGCATACTAGAATCTCACAATTCTTAAGGTCCTCACGCCCTCCTGCCGTTGCGTGGTGTACAGCTCCAGGTCGAAATATTGCGGAATGGTGACGAGATTGGTGAGCTTCTCGGGGTCAGCGCAGAACTTGTCGAGCAACGCGGGGAGTGCCACCACGAAGTGCGCCGTCATCTTGATGCGGTCGTCGCTGACGGCCTTGGCCTGCTCCTTGGATAGCGCCTGATGCTGCTTGCGGGAGGGACCGCGTCCCACCGGCGGCTCGCCGGTGCTAGCCTGACGCACGCAGCACACCATCAACTCGATCAGGGAGGACTCCTAATTAGCAGTGATCGAATTATAGATTAAACAACTAAGACAAGATAAAAAAGAAATTAAAACAAATCTGAAGAGCGACCTGTCTGTTGTCAAGCGGATCTTCGGTGGGCCCGGGCTCCTCCAGCAGCAAATCGCTCATGCACTCCCAGTCCTTCATCATTGGGTTGGACTCGATCAGCGAGTCCACCAGGTAGGCGCCGTGCTCGTGCAACTGCAACACAGGAGCGATGGCGATGAGGCGGAGTCGCAGGGCGCTGATCGGGAGCGAGGGAGGGAGAGACGCACCTCGGACTCGATGAAGAACTGCACGAGGTCCCTTAAAAGCGGCGTGTTGGGTAGGCGCTGCTTGCCGCGGCGCGAACGCGCGGGCGGTGCTCCCGGCTCGTCGGGCCGGAACAGGCGCACGTTGAGAAACTCGCCCGCCGCCGCCGCCACGCTGCGCCACGACGAATACACCAGCTCGTACACGTTCTCGCAGTCCTTGTCCGTCAGCACGTCGGGGTGCATCCTGCGCAGAGGGATCGTCAGTGTTGTGTCGCTCTAAGTCCCTGCCGATAGTCCCTCCGTGCTTACTTGAGGATGGCTATGACGAGACGCACGGCGTGTACGGCGACCTCCGTCTCCTTATCCAGGGCCATTGACACGATGCGGTCCTTGAACTTGGACGTGAACAGCTCCAGCTTACTCTTCAGCTCTTCGCACTCGTACAGCGGCTGCAACGCCTGCAGACAACGCAGACGCACCTCGCCCACCTGGTGCGTTGGAAATAAGACATATTTGGGAGTGATTTTCCAATTTTATGAGTATTTCAAAAGGATAAAATATATGTAAATTTTAGGACGCGTATCCAAAAATATTGAGATCACTACATTAAGAGAGCCTGACCGCGTTAAGCTGCGGGTATAAATTAATGTATAATCAAATTTAAGATTTTTGGCATTTTATGACTCAAATTTTTTTGCTATAAAACTCCTTCAACTGTTTTTAATCTAAGGCTTTTAGTAATTTCCATCTAAATTCACCAATCATGTAAAGTTATATAATCGTAATAACTTAGCAGTGAAAAGTATTATATTATTATGATTTCAAGAATGTATTGTTAATATCAATAAAGGATAAAAATCTCAAACCAAATGTAACAACTGCAAGAAATTTAATTAAATAGTTTTAACAATGGTGTACCTTATCATGGAGCGTCCATCCGATGTATTTGAGATACAAGTCGTCGAGAAAATGGGCCGGAAATTTTTCCATCCAGATGCCTATCTCTGACATCGTAATAGACCTTATCTCCGGCAGCGTATCCCTGCAACAAAGTACTTAATAACAACATAATCTTCACAATTAGCCGTCTCTTTGTCCGCGTCGCACCTGTATCGATGCACGAACACCGACTTGAACATGTAGGACAACATGTTCTTGATCTCCTCCATGTTCTCCTCGAGCTCCTGTCTCTTGGCTACCAGCACCTCGAGGCGCTCGCTGGCACGCTTGTCCCGCGCCTTCAGCCGTTCCGCCTCGTACTGGCGCAGGCAGTTGTCGCAGTTGACGCTCGTCAGCAGCGCCACGTCCACCAGCGCCGTCATCAGCTTCATCACTGAAACCGCACACAACTTTAGTACTAATATTAACACAATATGCAACATGAGCTATTCAATATATGAAAATTCTAAATTCAAACACTACAGTACTATCATATACAGTTCTAGCAAGTATACAATGTGAGCTATTCAATATATGAAAATTCTAAATTTTAACTTCAGTACTATCATATACAGTTTTATCAAGTATACAACATGAGCTATTCAATATATGAAACTTCCAAATTCAAACACTTCAGTACTAACATACACAGTATGCAATATGAGCTATTCTAAATATCAAAATTCTGAATTCAAAATATCTTCATTCATTGGGCATTTACACGCACTTTTGAATCATCAATTATTACAATAAAAAAGGTCAGTTTAGTTAGTCCGTGAGTAAGCTACCAGCTTTTTCTTTTTTTAAAGAAATTTAATAATATTAGATGTATACATTATACTCTCAAGCCCACAAATAAGTAAACAACCTAAGTCCCACACATTTTCGATCCACTAAAAACTCTTGAATATTATAATTAAATTTATCTAATAACACACTTTTAATTTTAGTTTTAAATTAAGAAAATGATGGTGTAAGATGTCTTGTGGAATTATTATATATTACACTCTATTTCCTACAGATATGGGCGAGATATTGATAAATAAAATATATATATAATTAACATACCGGCGAGTGTGGCCGTGTGTCTGAATGCCCGCACTTGCGAGTCCGAGAGCCCCGTGAGCAGTGATATGATGTTGTCCATTAGGAACTGGTCGTATATTATGGAGTACTGACACATCTTCACCAAGGTCTGGATGAACTCGCAGAAATTTGAGCGAAACTTCTTCCACGTCTGCCCCGACATCGTTAGTGGATATTCACCGCTTTCCTACAAACATATTATGTGTATGAAACGGCAAAAATTAATGTAATATTAGCTGAAACAATAGACCTAAAAGGTGAGGGGGGGAGGGGAGGGGCTTATAAACGACTATTTCAGCAGAAGATCTATCAGTTTAATAATTTAAGTATCTGTATTACAATAATTGTTTAAAAGCTCAAATAAAATTCTGGATGATTAAGATTAATTTGTTTTCTTGTTTAGTAATTTAATTATTAGTTAAAATATTAAAGTAGTGATCGAAAGTGATTTTTAAAAATAGCTATAACTGCCATTTTACTGACAACATCAACTTAAAATAAAAGAAATTCAATGTTTCTGGTAAATGTCTTACTGTCTGAATACTATCTTAGTTATATATATAATCATGTATTTGGGTCCAAAAATCTTAAGAATTGTAATAAAAAAATCCTATATATAAATGATCTTTAAGTATGTTTATAAGTTATTCTTTCTTTACAAGGGAACTTCCCGGCCCTTCGGGCCAGGAAGGGTCAAATGTCACTTATGAGGTTGGCACCTACCCTATTTTGTAGCCTGATTCAATAGCTTTTTTTTTATGTATAACACATTATTGTGTGATTTGTGGGTGATAAGTGATGCGCGTGCATACAGAGTCAATTAGGTCATTATTATATAGTAAGGATATTTATATATGCATATAAGTATAACCTGTAATATAACAAACCTCAATATAAAGATTTCCTTCATTTAACAATTTGAAATCCTCTATAACTCATAGGACTTGATACAAACTATACCTAAACATTACAAACACTTCTAGAAAAAACAATTTTATAACTAATTAATCATTACAAAATATTAGTAGACAGTATTATTTCCCTCAAATTAACAAACTTGACAACTTGTAGACTTTAGGTTACATATATTATCAATAATTTTACTTATTTTGCAACAGACAACTATATTTACTATTTTTAAATAGAAAATACAACATTTATTATTAAAATATGTTTAATTTATTATTTGCTACAACAGAGTAAACAGATTAATAGCTAAATAAATTTGAGATTGTATTTTTTTTGTCAATAAAATAAATGAAATATATATAAGGCCAGTTTCTTTTATTTATCCTGTAGTCTTCTCTGGTCTACTGGTAATGCTCTCAGCATTAAGACCACCTATCATCATGTTTGGACAATAGACTACATAAATAAAATAAATGTAAATACACCACATTTGGTAAAAATTTGTCACTCCTGTGTTAAAAACTTTAGCTTAAGATTTTTTTGTTTTATTTTAATAAAAAATAAAATCTTGATACTACCTCGTCAAATTCCTGTGTCATCTTCTTGATGATCAGAGTGTGGTCCATCTGTGCCATGTTGGGTGTGACCTTCCCTCGGCAGCCAGATGAGTTGATGAAGAACTGCATGAGCTGCACTAGAGCACTCTCACGATTGCTCTTGTACTCCTCTATCCACATGTCCACTACTTGCTGTATATACAAGATTTAAGCAGATTAGATAATAAATAACTTTATATATCTATGATAATATTTTTTTTAATGTACTTTTCTTATTGGAGGACTTTCTCTTTTAAGAAAACTTATGAATTGGTGCTAAAACTTACATTTATAGCAGTCTTGTTAAAACGAAGAATATTATAAAGGCTATTTTCGTCATCTCCTGGTAAAAGCACTGGCGGTGGAGAATAAGCCGGGGGTGGTGGAGCTCCCCGGCCGCGACCTCGTCCGCGACCGCCTCGGCCTCGACGACGCAAAGGCGGCGGAGGGGGAGATTCAGCCAACCTGCCCACGTAACCCCCATCCCCACCTCGGCCTCTACTGCGAGTTACTCGCTTAGTAGGAGCAGGAGATGGCGATCTTGTTCCTTCCTCAGGATGATCTTCAATGTCTTCTCTTGCGACATCAGCTAATGTTGAGTTTGCTACCGCACCAGCATTGAACCCAGCATAGTTAACATTTGGCGTTTCAGGTTCATGTACTGACTGTCCACCATAATCGGTCATAGGTGTGGCTGGTGTCATCGGATTAACATACTCAGGAGGAGGGTCATCCATCCGAATGCGTTTCCCGCCTCTTCGATGCATCTTGGTCTGTTATTTATTTACACTTGAAATTAAATAACTACATTATACACATTAAAACCTTTTAAAGACATAAACGGTATATCTATTCAATACTCCAATAGCTATTCATCCCTATTCGCGAACTAAAATCAATATTTCTTATAGCACTCAGAAACGCGGCGTAAAATTACAGAATTGAGAATACCGCGCAGAAAAAAAATAAATAAATGTAGCCAACCTGATAGATAAAATAATCAATAAGGTTTGCTGTGGTCATAAACAAAATCAATAATTGCAGACTATAGTCAGAATCCTGTAAATATATATTAAATTGTCCATCTGTAAATTATGGTTTTGATATTAATAATAGGCAGTTATTAATATCTATAAATGAAGAATATACACTCCTCTGATTAATGCACAGAAAATTTATATAAAATTCGTAGAAAAATTTGGATGAGAATTTGCAGCAAAAAAAAGGTTTACATTTTAGATTGACTCAATTTTCTTACCATGAATCAATTTTCACCATAAAAGCCTTATTGTAAATTTTAACCAAAATCTAAGTTTTGGACGATGACGTGGTACAGCAAGCAAAAGTCAAAATAATATAATAATAGTATTAAGAGTAAAATATATCCTTTTTAAATATAACAAGTAGAAATTTAAATTGAGGCTGTGACTTTTACTAATATCGTTTTATGATATATGGTGTGATGTTATATGATAAAGTATTTGAAATATATTTAATTATTATATACTCTGTGGATGTGACTGACTAGTGACTACTTAGCTGTCAATTTCTTGGTCGGATGATTTTTTGTACAGAAAAACTTTAAAAGCTTCGTTTTTGCAATAAAAATAGAAAAATGGCCAAAAAGACTTATGATCTGCTATTTAAATTACTTTTAATTGGTGATTCTGGCGTCGGAAAAACGTGTATATTATTTAGATTTTCAGATAATCACTTCACAACAACATTTATTTCAACAATTGGTATGAAACTGTTCTATCCTTGTAATTTATTGTTTCCAAATGAAAATTATTTATACGCTGTCATAAAAGTAATATAAATAAAATAAAAGTATAATAAACCAGATGTTATTTTCTTAGTCTAAGTATTTTAGTATTAATAATTAAATTTACATATGTTAGAAACTAAATTATTTCTTGATAACAATTATAATTTAATAATTATTTGTTTATAATCTTAAATAAACCAAAACCTAAATGAATTTCAGGCATAGACTTCAAAATTAAAACAGTTGAATTACGGGGAAAGAAAATCAAACTCCAGATCTGGGATACAGCAGGCCAAGAGAGGTTCCACACCATTACAACATCGTACTACCGTGGGGCGATGGGCATTATGTTAGTTTATGATATAACCAATGAGAAAACATTTGATGACATTGTCAAGTGGTTGAGAAACATAGATGAGGTGGGTTTTTATATCTTATGATCTACCTCAAAATCCCTAGATTGTCGCATAGACCCTAAAATTCTAAATAAAAGATTTTATTAAATAACTGTTTCCTATATTGAATCGGCAACATTCCCAAGATTTAATTTGTTTTTCCAACTATTTTCTTGTAGCATGCAAACGAGGATGTGGAGAAAATGATCCTGGGTAATAAATGTGACATGGAGGACAAGAGAGTTGTGAGCAAAGAGAGAGGAGAGGCGGTGAGTATTGTAGTTCTATGAACATGGTACATCTTATCTTATTAATTGTCAGAAGAGGTCACATTACTCATTATTTGAGATTAAATAACTATTTATAACCAGTATGTGTTTGATGTTCATGCATATTAAAATTTATCTTTATACCTGATTAACATTGGAAATATACAAATTTATATACATATTTTGCATGAGACAATAAATGAGTGTATATTTAATAGTCAAATACTTAAAAAGTTGTTTTTATAACAATTATTAATCACAAGCTGTATTTAAAATGTATTAGAATTTTTCTATTTACATTTTGTATAAATATATTTATTTGGTCCCACCATTTCTGACATCACCGGGAAACTATAAATAGTTAGGTTTTACTTATCTCATTCTTAATTCTCATAAGTTGTCAACCCTGTTGTACAATTTTATGAAATTTTATGTACTACCATAAATAAACACATTTGTTTATTGTTGTCTTTGTTTGTGTCAAGTTAGTGTTAAGTTCTATAAATATGACCACAGTTGTATCAATACAATACTAACAATTTCATGCAGTTAGCTATATTTATTACTATTGCGGCACCAATCTTAGATATCTAGTTAGTGTGGTTAATGCCATCTGCAATATTAGTTTATACATTAGTTCAGACACTTCACAATTTTGATCAAAATTCACATTAATTATCATTATTAACAGCTACTTAAGTTTCATGATTTACAGTCATTAATCATATTCTGTATTTTATAATGACTATTGCACATAATTTAAAGTGATAAATGTGTACTTTTTTATATATATTTTTATACTTCACTATATAACTAATCGTTAATTATTTCAAATATCAACAAATCTATATAAATTTTTTTGTTAAAATTCAGAATATCTTTATTCAAGTAAGCATTTACACATATTTTTAATTGCTGAATATAATATAATTTAACTTTGCCAACTCTTTTTAACATTTATATGAATGAGTTGATAGATGAGGTCAGCAGTACCAGCGTTGGCTGTTACATAGATGGTGGATGTGTAAATAATATTAGCTACGCTCACGATATGGTGCTGCTGAGTGCATCCGTCTGTGGTATAAGAAAATTATTGTATGTGAATCATATGCTAGGTTACATGGCCTAATTTATAATGTAAAAAAGAGCCAAATAATGGTGTTTCCACTGTCAATTACCACTGGTATTACTTAATATATGGATAGTTTTAATGACATCTGATTTAAAAGGCTATATTCATGTTGAATGGGAGCGGATGGCATTGTTGGTGAGAGCAAATAAGCTTGCTCGTAGGTTTGCACGTAGTTCACCCAATGTTAAAATAACCTTACTTAGAGCATATTGTACATGTTTTTACACGTGCAGCCTGAGGGCGGGATATACTCAGAAATCCTATAATGCTCTCCTCGATCAGGGTGCTGTTGGGGCTACCTCGATGCTGCAGCGCTTCAGGGATGTTCGCTAAAGCGCGTGTTGATTGTTTTTATGCCTTTATAAGAAAAAGAAGGTCTCGGAAGGGTACGGGGTAGTGCCAACAGAATTCTGAGCATGATATCTAATAGGCTAGATTGCATAAACATGAATCAATGCTGTTCCGTTGCAAACGGGACGGTGCAGCGGCGATTCGTGTGTATTGTTATATTTATTTAAAAAAATGTATTAATAACTAACTTAGTTTGTAAGAAATATTTTTTTACTAACCGAAATAAGTCAATGGTCACTTGAATAAAAATATTATTATTATAATTCTAGTACTTTCTATCATATGTGTTTATATATATATATAATAATTTGCTATACGCGTCTCCGTCTCCAGATTGCCCGCGAGCACGGCATCCGTTTCATGGAGACATCAGCGAAGTCCAACACCAACATCGAGAGAGCGTTCTCGGAGCTGGCGGAGGCCATCTTGGACAAGAGCGCGGGACGCGAGGCGGACGCGGACCTGGCGCGCATCGCCGTGGAGCGTCGGCCGTCCCGTGCGCCGCCCGCCCGCGCCGCGCCTGCATGCTGCTCCTAGATGCCCCCCCCTCCCATCGCCACCACAGCTACCACCGCAACTACTCCCCGGGCACTGAAGGTTATGCATATCAAGGCTTCTGAATAGATTGACATGTGAACGAGTAGTCACGGTGTAGTTGTTAGTTACCGTGGTGCGTGACCGTATCTAATGTAGATATGATATTCGTCTCCTCGCTCGTACCGACTCGCTTTAGTGTTATAGCTTTCTTTATGTTAACGGTAGTGTTACTGTTAGTCGTGTTGGTTCGCGTGGGGCCCCGTCTCGTCTCGCTGTATATTGAGCTCCTTATATCTATGTACTACAGCGTGCTATTTCTATATATCTCAAGTGTAGGCCCACTTCGTTACTATTTATCATAAATGTTTTTTATCTAATTAAATGTAAAATTTTTAATGATTCTCAATGTCATAGGCGTCTGTAATTAATTATTATCTATGGTTTGAGTTCTGTTTCGTTCGCTCATTACTCTAGCTTTAAGAATAATAAGTGTGCAATAATTCTTAACAACGATTACCCCAACATTATAACGATAAATAAATAAATAACTAAAATCTAAAAAGTAATTTTTGTACATTTTTATCGTAGTACAGATTGTAATTCATCATAGATTAACAAATTGGAATCTTCAACTCATGTCACAAAATAGAAAAAAATGGATAATTCATTATACTGAGATGCTCGTTTTTTAATTTGTAAATATGGTTTTACTATGTATTTAACCGGATAACCTGGATATAGGAACACTTTAATAGTCGTATTTAGCCGTTCTTCATTTATTCTACACCTATAGTAGTCATGTAATTTAGTAGTGACCTTTCAGTACCAGATTTTCAACAATACCAATTGGCGTCAAGTACCTATTAAAACAGGAATATGTTAAAACGAGTAATTATTGAAACAGAGGTCTGTTAAAGAAATACTTATTGAAACGGAGGTCCGTTAAAGAAGTACTTATTGAAACAGAGGTCCGATAAAAAAATACTTATTGAAACGGAGGTCCGTTAAAGAAGTACTTATTGAAACAGAGGTCCGATAAAGAAATACTTATTGAAACGAAGGTCCGTTAAAAAAGTACTTATTGAAACAGAGGTCCGAAAAAGAAATACTTATTGAAACAGAGATCCATTAAAGAAAGTACTTATTGAAACAGAGGTCCAATAAAGAAATACTTATTGAAACAGAGGTCCGATAAAGAAATACTTATTGAAACGGAGGCCAGTTAAAGAAGTACTTATTGAAACAGAGGTCCGATAAAGAAATACTTATTGAAACGGAGGCCAGTTAAAGAAGTACTTATTGAAACAGAGATCCGTTAAAACTAATACTTATAAAATTCATTGAAAGGTTGTTAACTATATTGATATATGTATGTATGAATTATATAAATATTTAAGCCGTCTTATATTTGTATCGTTTCATGGATCATATATATTCCTATGTTATTGTAGGGTGTACGTCTCGTCGGTTTTTATCCGCTTTTATAAATAAACAACGCCAGTGTATATTATGTTCATAATAAACAACCTATGGTAATTCCGTCTTTTATTTTACACTATTTATCGGACACTAGAAATAGTTTTATAATTATGTTATATAAAAGCTGCAAAAAAAACTTCGTAATCTTCACAGAAAGATAAATGTTTATATTTTTTTAAAGCTAAATAAAAATATAAATTTCAAAATTGTATCTCTGATCTGTAGAATTTTAATCACCTGAAGGTTGTGAAAGAGAATATAGAGTTGAAAAGAAATAGTACATTATATAAAATACCACTTTGTCATATATATCTAGTGAGAAAAATACACCATGTCATATAAAAAAGTGAGAAATATATACCTTGTCATATAAAGCTAGTTTTAGTAAGAAATATGATTTTTTTTTATTACAAAGAAAATACAGGGAACTTTCAAGTACCTAGATTTTTTTCAGGATTGTATGCTTGATTTGGTTAGCGATTAAATTAGTTAAGTGTTTTTTTTGTTAAGATCTTATAAAATTTCTCTGTTCTCGTTTCTTTTGTTTTTAAATCGATTTAGATGGTACAGTAAATAGAAACAAATAATAGTGTAGTATTGTGTCAGAGGTTATCTCCGGTGTCAGGGAGCCGCTATCTCGCGGTCTTGGACCTTCACTACACGACAGTACTGTTTTAAGCACCATGGACTGGATACGACGGTTCTTAATAATTTTGTGCTCTTGCAACTGGATATCGACTACGGAGAGTAAGTTTATAAGTTATTTTTACACTTGAAGAATGCTACAATTTAAGTTTCTTAGAATGTGAAATTAAAATAAATAAAATATTATCAATATATTAAGTATAAAATTAAAAAGAATAACGATAAATGATCTATTAAATAATTCTTAGGTTTTACGCGACTGACAGAGTGTCATTAAATTATGTACTTATTTACTACAATTCATTTTTCTGGTTGACCTCAATACAACAGTTGTGATAAATGAAAGACTTGATAATGTTATTTATTTAAAGGAAATAAAATTTTATTATTGTGATACCACAATAATAAAATTTTAGCCATCGTTATCCTTAAGATGAAAATACTTTCATCTTAAGGATAACGATGGCCGATTGCTTCTTGTAAGCTTTTGTGATATGTAGCAATGTTCTTAGTGATAGATTTTATTTTGGCACCATCCTCGAATATAGCACAAAGAGACCATGGCGGATTCCCTCCAGTTACGGTTTTACCTCAGTAAGAAGTTTTGTGGTATCTAACTATTCTTGAAGATATCTAAAAATAAAAATACCTTCCCCCTCCCGTCAAATTTTTTTTATCATTGCAGTGAATAGAAAACCAGTGAAATCAAAATTACAGGACTAATAATTTTTAAATCTCATATTCCTAATAATTTTTTGCTCGCTCTGTGCGGCTATTCTTTTAATAAAATAGTAACGATGCCTAATCTATATCCTACGTAAAATATAGAAAAAACTTATTGCTATTTTGTGAAACATGACTCCGACTTAAGAAATTTTTAGAACCGTCTGATGTTCGCACATATTGCAATTTGTACTGGATGTATTTGATGAAATTTGGGGAAGGGGGGGGGGGGGGAAGCAGATGAGATTAGCTTTTATTGCCGAGTCGTATAAGTGGCTTATGTTATTTTTCCGCACGGTTACGTCCTATCACAATATCACACTACTTTATCTTGGCCACCGTCCCCAGCGCCATGCAAGTTCGAGCTGCAGTGTGCAGAGTGCGTCCCCGACCGCATGCCGCTGGTGACGTCACACGCGGCGCACGGGGGCGCGGTGGCGGTGCGCGATGGTGACGACGTAGTGTTGTCATGCGGCGCCTCACGCTTCGTGGCCTTCCCTTTGCGTGCCTCCATCAATGCGCGCTGCCGGGCCGGCCGCCTGAGGGTCGCGGGCGAGGCGAAGGACAGACACGTGTTGGACTTTGGCTGCCAGCAGGACATATTTGAAGACGTGCTGCATGCGGTGCGTCCACAACGTCACAACTGGTCTATTTTCATAACAGCTAATGAAATATTCGCACCTTTTAGGTCGAAGGCTGTGCGCCGCCGCTGCAGGGTCGCGCGTACCAGTTGCAGGCTGCTTCCGGCACCCGGCACGTGGCTGCCGCGTGTTTCGACGAGGACCGCGGCCTGCCCGTATTCGCGACCACGACCAACGCGCCCTCAAACGAACTGACTATGCCACCGCACTCGGACCGCCACGCCCCGCTCACTCTGTTCGGCAATCTCAACAGTATGTTCGACGCCGACACTCTCTCCATCGCCGAGAAGCTGTACTCCGACGACGAGCGTCTCAATCGCCGTCTGCACGAGCTGTTCAAGCACGACGAGGTTTCGTTCGCGGGCCAGCGGCTGACGAGCGGACGCCTCCTCGCCCCATACTACTTCGAGGACCAAAACATGCGCGTGGCCGACTTCGCATCCAACAAGGCGGCGGTGTGGGGGAGCGTGGCGGAGGGTAACTTGCGGCACCTGCACCACGATGTGGCGCAGCTGTTGCGGGGCGCGCCGCCCGGCTCCATGCGGGTGGTGGCGGGCACGCACGGCCGGAGCGCGCTGCGGAGAGGTAACGGCACGCGGTCGGAGATGCTCCTGCGCGGGGAGCGTTTTCCGGTGCCCCGCTACCTGTGGTCGCTGGTGACGGGCGGCGGGCGCGCAATTGTCGTGCTGATACTTAACGAGCCCTTCGTGGCGGTGAGCGAGGTGCGAGAGGCCGTGCCGTGCGAGAGCGTGTGCTCTCGTGTGTCGTGGCTGCGCGAGCTGCGTCACGCGCGTCGCTTCGAGACGCCGGTGTACGGGCTGGCGGCGTGCTGCGCGGCCCACGACCTTCTGCCCGAGATACCGTCGCATCTGCTGGCTGACGTTCCCCGGGGTCCCTCGGGGTTGCTGACGGATGCATTCAACTAGACGATCCGCAGGCGGAAGGCGGTCGTGCCGGGGAGGATGATTTTTGTGTGTTGGTTTTGGTTTTAGGACGTGATGTGACGATACTATACAGTATATCAATGAAACCATTTTGAAACCGTTTAAAAAATTTATTAAAATAATTATTCGATAAGTATCGATCCTAATCCTTCTCGGCGATAGCGGTGAGATGTCGGTCGATTTCGGCCTCCGTCAGCACTCTATAAATAATTTAAATTGGTTCATAATGGTCGGATCTGATGCGAGCCAATTTTAATATTAGTACAGTACATACCTGAAATTGGGATGCTCCTTGGACACGACGCCCACTTCGATTTCGGACGACTTAAAGTCCACGCTGAGCACGGTGGCCAGGCAGCAGACGGCGAGCTGCACGGCGTCGTCCTCCCCCAAGTCGGAGCGCTTCTTCAGCTTCTTTTCGAGGTAGGCGCCCGCGTCCGTGGCCTTGGCGCCCGCCGCGACTGCCTTGTACGAGCAGTAGTACCCCGACGGGTCCGTCTTGTACACACACGGGCCGCTCTCATCGTCGTACGCGATCAGCATCATGCCTGGGGGGATTAGCGTTAGCGACTCGTCGATATCACGCATAGATAACCAATAAGAGAGCACTGACTGCAGCCCAGCGGCCTCATCTCTGCGTTCTGCGTGTAGACCTGCGACACGTCGGCCACGCGGCGGCACAGCACGTGCGCGGGCGCGCTCGACCCGTACTTGTAGCTCCAGTTGGCGGCCTCATACCGCGCGCGCTGCACTTGCGACCGACTGTCCGCTGGAAACATTACAAATATTAAATACATTTGTTTTAAGACGGCATATAATCAAATTGAATAAATAAATAAATAAAATAAAAATAATTTATATATCTCAGATATTGCCAGCAACTTCATTTGCCATCACCAATCTACTGTCTCAAATCGTAAGTCATCTAACGCCATCTATCGTCACTTAAAATTTATATAAGAACATAAAATAATATTCTACCAAAAAGTGAACATGGACCTTCATTATGTTGCATTTATATAATACCTCATATGACAGAATGCCTCACGGACAGAATTGAAATATTTGAAATATATGAAATTGACATACACATCTATTAAATATTTATAGAACTTAGAAATTATTTAAACCTGTCATGTTTAAAAAATCTCAAACATAAAATAAAAAAAGGCAAGATAAAAACTATCCTACCTTTAACTTATCCCAATAATAATGTCTAACAAATTTCGTTGAAAACAGTTTTTACAGATTAGCACAAAAAACTATCTTTTAAGATAACAATAGATATTTCGTTGAAACTGGTTGTGGTTTAAAAAAATACCCAAGTGAACATCTGATTTTTTATGAGATGTTGCACTTAAGAGACAAATTTTTGAAAACAAATGGTTAACACTAAACCTACCAAGTACCGGTCAAATTGACCGTTCTTAAACTTTTGTAAAACTTGCACATTTTTAAATGTTATAATATTGTTATCAAACTACATGACAATTCTTAGAATATGCTTATAATATTTTCTTCACTCTTTACTTTTAGTTATTTCCATTTTTACCTGCATTATATAATAAAATAACTTTTAATTAGCAGACAATTTGACCGCATGCGGTAGGAACAGGTATACAAGAATTGTCGGTAGGTTTAGTGTTAATTATATTACTGATATTCTAACATATTAGTTAGTTAGTCTTAATGACATATTTTATTTTACCAACCAAAAATTTAATACCTTGTATATAAAAATACAAATATTGTTATCCTTTTGTCCTCTCTGGAGATTCAAGTTCCAAATTAAATTATATACAAGCAAACTTCACCAGAAGATAATAAACATTTATTTTAATACTAATAATACCTGTGTTCACATCAGAAATACTAGACTCACATAAAGACATATGAAGATATTTTTGATTAATTTTATTAAAATGGTTGCACCATTGGAAACTCTTGGGTATAAATTATTTTATATCTAAAGTTGGACGAAAACTTTTACTTATATTAATTTTAAAACTATAATATGAACATGAAAACTGATAATATGTTAAATACATATATGTAAATCAAAGATAATATTATATCGGAAAATGTAGTTTGTAAATCACTTGAAGAAGTATGTAGTAATATTAAGAACATATAGTTGCAAGACATACTAAAATAAGAATGAAGTGCTATAGAACTGTAAAACACAATAAATTCGAACTTATTAATATCTCATTAATCTGGGTGGTTATTTTATGAATAACAATAATAATTCATGATGAAAAAATCTAGATATCTATATTCTAATGTATCAAAAGTATGTAACACAAACCTGTCATGCCCGTCATAACGCATCCAATGCGGTCAGTAAGCTTGAAAAGATGTGTGACCGAAGCAGGATCAAGCAGGCGGTCCGGCACCTTGCGCTGCGCCGCCACTACCGCCGCGTCAGTTCCACGGAGCGCCACAGACGTCAGACCACCCTGGTTGATGGCCTTAAGTGCATATTCTGAAACACATCCATATAAAACGACTATACTTTGTAGCTTATAACTGTCGGGTGGCATAAAGAAATGCGGGAATATCTATCAGAATAAGTTAAGAATACGATATAAGAGGCATTAATTTTACATAATAATAAATTAATAAATTAGTTTAATGTCTGCAAAAAGTCTAAAGCGGTTATTGTATACCTTCCATAATCAAAGAAAAATACTTACCAACTTGATAGAGTCTGCCCTCAGGAGAGAATATAGTAATATGTCTGTCGAATCCTGCACTACTTTCGCGAGCCATTATTATAATTTGATTTGTTTTTCTAACTTTAAGATACCAGTTAATAAGTTTCTTGTAGTTTGACAGCCGCACACAATGATTGACAGAAATGCTAAAATTCAATTTTCGACAATCATGAGTCTGCTCTTTATAAAATCATTTGACATTATTTCTACCAATGAGATTCATTTATTTTTATATCTGCCAATGAGAATAAAGTTTGTTTTCGGACTGGTGACATCAAATTAAATTTCGTTCGGAAATAGATCTTTCCAATATAATTGCATTTTAAGTATTACGTAAATATATTTTTAACAAAACAATATACAAATATATTCAAATTATGAATATCTATATATCTTTTTATTAAGAAAATATAACAACTATAAATAAACCAAAATTTTTAAAATATTTATTTGTTGCTGGTATTCATCAAATCAATGTCACGCTGACGGTCTGTACAAGGTTGAAATTCAAATAGAATAATGTCAGTTATTGTCTGTATTTCTTTGGTAGTGGATGTGTAGTTTCTCTTTAATTTCCCTTACGTTGTATAATTTTCATTTAATGTTATATTTTTCTATGAAATAGGTAAATGACAAAGGTTTTAGAAGTTTTTTTTAGTAGTACAGTTAGTATTTTTGTCCCTACCAATAAATATTTTAAAAATAAAAATGCAAGAAACCGTTACAAACGAGAGGAAATCTTTATTTTCTTCATTCCTGGAAGTCCTCGAAGCGCGGGAAAAACAAGCTCAAGCAGATAGACAGCTGCAGGAAGAAAAGTATCAGAGAAGGACTCAGAGAATATATGATTTTCACGGTAAAACATATAAAAGTATTATTGTATATAGAGAATTGTATTAATTTTGTATTTTTCGTTTATTACAAGTTTTAATTTTAATATATTTACGAAATTATAATACAACACAATAATACAAATATATTTATATTAGTATAAAGACTCCATAAAGAAAAATACATAAAATAAATAGTTATAAAATATTACTTTGCTTTCTATCAGCTTATGGTGCTAAATATTTCACTCAGATTCTATCAAAAGTGGTTTAAGTCTAATAAATAATAAATAATTAATATTAGAAAATTTATATATTATATTACTCATATAGGAATACTATATGAAACTATATTTATGTTGTGTTTGAATTTTATATACACTTAATATCTTACCAGACCAGACCTTATCTAACAAAACATTAGTAGATATTATTAAAAAACTCACCAAAGAAAATCAGGGAATTTAAGAAATATTTGCTTCTTCATATTTCTGATATTTTCTATATTCAAAATAATGGGTGGGTTTTTGTATATAACTATATTAATATGATACTACCTTTTCAGTGTGGTTTCACTCTCACCTCAATAAACCAACAAGCTTTTAAGTCTCTTAAAACTCTGTTAGACGTCTGTAATTATTAAAACATGTTTTTGTTTATTTCTGAATAGAAACTAATTATATATATATTTTTTTTATCAGTTTTATGTTCATAGATAATAATATATATCTTTATAAATAAAATTCCCAGAAAATTCCTTAATTTGTCATAAGGAAAATATCTCTTCAAAATTTTAAGTTTTTAGTCCAAAATGATAATGCTGGCCATTGATAAGTCAGTGAGTTTCCGTTTCTCATTTTTATATATTATATACTGTATAGATAGATGACTAAAGATGCTTTTACTAAATAAATAAAAAAATATTTATATTTGAATGATAATAAAGGAAATTTATCAGTATGGGTAGAACTTTTGAGAAATTATAATATGTAACAATAATAGTTTCAGTTTTTTCTTAGTACTCCTTATCAGAACTGAAGGCCATAAGTAAATTAAATTAGGGTATTTTTCCTCATAATTATACACAACTGGACACATTATCAGTCTTTGGTGATATCTAGAACGGCAGCAGCGTGAGGCGGTGGAGCTGCGGCGCTGCGTGGAATACGTGTCACAGCACGCGGGGGTGCTGGAATCAGTGTTGAGGGGTTCAGGGAGCGGAGGGGAGGGTGTTCCGCTGTCAGCAGCGCTGGTGCGCCACGCTTCAGCGCTGCAGCGCTGCATGGCGCAATGTGTGGCCAACGCATCCCGCATCCGGCACCTGCTCACGGCGGCACACCAGCCCCAGATGGACTCCATGCTCGCTAAAATGGTACGTTATTCATATATCTAGCAAGTAACTAAGTTGGATATATCTTTTTTTCAACCAGATGTCTCTGCCTGGAATGTTTTTTAAAGGTTGAATATCGTATTGGTGATGTTTATCGGTATGTTTTTGGGTAGACCTCGAAGAATTCGGTCTGCCCATTCATTTGTCCCCTACTTTCGAATTTTGGAAAAATTTCTTCACAGGAGGTCTTCTTATGACCCCTTGAGTCCGAAATGACCATTGGTCAAAAAGTTTATATATATATATATATATATATATATATATATATGCGTGCGTGCGTCCAGATTCGACTTTTGTCAGCACGATAGCGGCCGCAGTTTCGCTCGGATCGCTTTCAAACTTTGCACAAAAATCAACCATCTAAAAATGAAGGTCAAGTTCGTTAACCAGAGAAATCCGGCCACAGGGGGCGCTCGGGCCTCACTTTTTCTGATTTCAGTTTTTTGACCATAACTTTTTCCCTATACAAAGAAGATCAATCGCGTTCATATTATATGATGTCTTTGATGAATACCTATAACTAATGTACATAAACCTAAAACCTAACTTCAATAACTTAGGGGTGGGGGTAAAAAAACCGAAAAATTTTGGAAAAAAATTCATAACATTTTTCTGGTAAACATTCTTGCATCACAAATATTTTTAATAGAAAGGTTATTTTTTACTTTAAATTTAAGTATTAGAAGTTTTGCCCGTAAAAGGTACCGTTTCCGAGAAAAAAAATAAAAACCACTTTTAGCTTGAAAATTTAAGGTAGGTAAAACCACGGCAATTTTTTTCTGGTAAACATTCCCTCCTCGCAAATATTTTTAATAGAAAGGTTATTTTTTACTCTAAATTTTAGTACCAAAAGTATTTCCAAAAAAGGTACCTTTTCTGAGAAAAAAAAATTAAAACCACTTTTTGCTTGAAAATGTTTGAGGTAAACAACGGCATCATGTATTATTCTTAAGTAGTGAGTTATATTTTAAACGAGTTACACACGAGGTCTACCCACGCGTGTCCCCCTGCGGGCACGGATTTTTTTTTTACAAACTATTACGATTCTACTAGACGTATTTAACATTTATAATCGTTAACAGAGATCATTCCAATTACAAATTTAGCAATATTTTATTGCCATTACAGTTAATTGTTACATCATAGTTAACTATTAGTATAGTTAACTTCTAGTTTATAGAATCCAATACTGTTATAATAACCATAAATATTACAAGAATAATACATTCAACAATATAATATAAAAAAAATTACGAACCAAATTGTTTTTAGAAATATTTCTTTTAACTAATATAAATTCTCGTCAAACTTGTAATATTAACTACATGTTACCAGGCGAGTGATTTGCGAGAACCAAAAAAATATCAGAGTTACGTGTTATGGAACTTAATATGCCTAATGAGATATTTTGGTCCGGTTTCCGTGAATCGATCATCACTTAGCGGTTACACTATGATAATCAATTTTTCCTTGTGTTATTATATTAACGACTTGGAGAAAGTGATTTGGTCACGTTATAGTCATTAACTATCCGGTTAATATATCATAAATATATATAAATATATATATATATATATATATATATATATATAAATATATCCTAAAATAAGATATCTTTAAAGACAATTATCTTTTTAAAAGTTCACATTGTTAAATGTTACAAGGAAACGCGGTTAAGTTTTTAGTGCTACTTATTGTTTGATGTTCTCACGTTTGATTCTTTAAAGTATAATGTAATTTCGACGCAATGATAATTGTAATTACACATGTGGTATAATTAAACCCCCCCCATTCCGGTTTCATCAAGCCTCGTTGTGGGTTTTGTTTGTTCTCTTTGTATTCGAGACATTAAAAAGAGTGCACTCTGTAACTTCACCTGCAATGAATGAGTCGCTTAATTAATCTCTCTTTCTCTCTCTATATCTCTCTCTGTTTTCATCAGTCAACGACCAAGGGTCATTGCTTGAATATAATGGCAACTTAAAAAAAGTCTATTAGTTTTTGAATTGCCCAGGATGCCATGGATCCTATTGTGAGTTGTTAGCATCATAGTTTTTGTAGACTTTTTTTTGTATATTTTTTGTTAATACGCACTCGTTGCGTGCTCTCGATGACAAAAGAGGTTGGATAGCCTACACGTTATTACAACAGACTACAATTTAGTAATTTATTATAATCATTACGTCTCTGCCTTCAACGTTTAATGATAAACTCGAGTGACGGATGTCTTTGCGTTTCAACAAAAGCTTTTTACAAGACGCAAAAAATATGTATATTTTTCAAACACCTACAAAAACGCAAAAACCGTTAAAACAAATATGTCTAAATATTTAAAAACTTAATTATTTGTTGCCATTTGCCAATAATAATCCCTTTATTATATATATATATATATTGTCATTATAAAATATAGATTAGAGGTCTAACCAATGTCGGAGTCTAAACGTTAACTGAGATACTAAATTATAACCACATAAAATTTCATCGAATTCGTTTCAAACAAAGATTTAAATCTGTAACAGTAAAATGGATAAAAAAAATGTATATATTATGAAGTATGCAATACTATATTTTACGGTACGTATTTTAAGTTTTTACTACACCAGAGTTCAATACTCCAACCAACTACTGCGTAACTTGTTTAGAACTAACACTAACGTAAATATCAACACTATGTTAGTACCGCTTTGATTACATTAGTTTAGTTCGTTGGTGGTTCATTCATTGCGTTTTTATACTCTTTCACGTATGTGAGCAATGGTTAAGGTATAAGAGATTCCTAGAAAACAGTTGACCGCTCGGTTGGTGGCCCCTCGAGCGTGTAAAGCATGACCGTATAGCTAGGTTTTGATTTAAGGTATTGCTTTCATGACCTGGCGTTTTGTCGTAAATGTTAGTCATAATTCATTTTGTCTAACCTTATGATATATCACCTAAAAGTTCTGTCCTAAATATATTCTACTGTATATACTTACTGGTATTAACAAAGCCACAAAAGGATGCTTAATTCCTTTAAGACAAAAGACCAAGGCATTTATTGTGTTTCAGCTTGGCAGTGTGTATGTTGATATATTGTTTACGAGTCCGTAATAATTAACTGGTCGCTGTCCGCTCTCGTGACCTACTACTGTATCAGGTTTCAACGTGTATGTACACAATACTCACCTAATTGTCCAACCTGTTCTTCCACAGCCCTACGACGAAAAAGGAAGTCTGAAGTCTGATGACAGTTTTTTATATAGAGAACTTGATTGTCGCGATTTCTCCTTGTATTTATTTACCTATAAGTCAATCATATATTTTCTTTCTTGTCCTCCTTCGAAGGGTTTTTTTTCTTTCACTTATAAAGTGAAAAAGTTTTTTTTTGCTCTGAGTGATTTCGTCGTTTTCGGTCATCGACCCGGCGTCAGTTGGTTGCCGCCTTCGCAATTTTTCACACTTGCTTAAATCGTCCTTTTATTGGTGACTACGTCGCTCGAAACTAATTATTCGCGAATGTAGGTAGATACAATTACAAAGATTACAGTTTATAGATATCTATTACTAGATAGAAATTACCACGTTAGGTTAGATGGCGGAAGTTTAGTCTTTCTATACGACGGTACGTAAATATTTTATTGAGAAATCATTCAACATACGTTAGAAGATGTATTATAAAAGAATTAGAATGGAAAGTAAAAAGTGGAATGGAACTTTTCATGTCAATTTAACTCTAGTTATATACATATATTATTTTAGATGGACTTCCATTATTTAATCGTGTATCGAGATTGTATGAAATCATTATTATAATGATAATGATATAATGATATTGAATTTGTTTTAAATTCTGTAATGGCGTCTAATACTTCCGACATACATGACTCGACATATAAATAAAGCGGTAGTCACGGTGTGACCGAGAACTTTGGGAAGGTCGATTCGTTTCTGATAGTTTTATTTGTGTAACATAAATCGTAAAGCTCGGTTAAGAAGCGTCTTAACACTAAACCTACCGACAATTCTTGTATACCTGTTCCTACCGCACGCCGTCAAATTGACCGGTAATTAAAAGTTATTTTAATATGTAACGCATTTAATAATAGAAATAACTAAAGTAAAGAGTGTAGAAAATATTATATGCATATTCTAAGAATTGTCATGCAATTTGATAATGATATTATAATGTTTAAAAATGTGTAAGTTTTACAAAAGCTTAAGAACGGTCAATTTGACCGGTACTCGGTAGGTTTAGTGTTAAATGTATGTTTTATTTCATATAGAATGATAGTCTAACGGTTCCGTAGTCGGATGTCGATTCGTGTTATTACTATTAGCGTTTATTTACAGCCGTGAGTAGTTTGAAACATACTAACCTCGTTGGAACTTATATTTTGAAGATAAAAAATATTGTATTATAGTTAAACATGTTGTTCAATACGACTATATTAACTAGTTGTACCCACGACTCCGTTCGCGCGAGATTTGTTTTTTTTTAGCACCCTGAATTTTATAGGCAAATTATATAGTTAACTAAATTTTCAGACAATTCTACACAAGTTCTTAAATAGTTTCTTAATAATATATATTATATAATGTTTTTTATTGACACCACTTTGTTATTTATTAAAAGATAAAAAAAACACAATAAAAAGTTACCATATTAGAATCTTTAGAAATATAATCAAATCAGATGAGCCCTTCCAGAGATTAGAGCACAAATATACAGATAAACTAACAATCAGACATCAAATATGTAAATATATTAAAAATCATTGTTTCGGGTTTTATACGTTACTTTAATAATTTTCCAAAGTATTTTCTATTCACAGACAGCGATCACTTACAAATTTATTATATGTATAGGTGAACTTGTCAGTTGACAAAAGTAATGTATGAAAAATTAAATCAATAATTTTCCTTGTATGTATGTGTCAGAGCGTTGGGGTACTACCGAGAAATCACATGCGTTAGCCAATTACCAAGCTGGGCAATTGAGTGTGCAATTATGGATATAACGAGCTAATGTCCGCTGCAGGCTGGTCATGACAAGCCTCACAAACTAATATCTCTTCACGCTCTTTAAAACATCACCATATAACTAAATAATCTCTCTGATGGATACCAGAGCCTTTGTACCGTGTGGGAATCGAACTCATAGCCTTTGGTTTCACAATCAGTTTCTGACCACTAGGTATCTGGTGTTTAAAGTACCTCAGCTTTATTATTAAGTAAATAAGCTTTTATTGTAAATATGATATTTAAAATATATGTTTAATGTATTATTTTGTAAAAACAAACTTCTGTCTACAAAATGTCAAAATGTTTAAATTTTTTCTTATATAAAAGAGGTTATATATCATTTTATAACGCTTATATTATGTATATATATATAAACTTATTATTTATGTTTATAATTTCAAAATGATGTATCATGTCGTTTAGCAAGACTTAATTTATATTCATCTCGGAATTGTAAAAAGCAATACATTTTCATGTTTTAACATATTTTCTGGCTCGTTTCTTCATGTTTTCGGCCAACACTAGCGGAGTCGCCGACCCATGTTGATTCCTGACGCGACGGATCCTCGTTGTCTCGGTGTCTCGACGTCTAGCCGAAGCTCTTTACACATATCACGTACAAACTGAATTATTAAAATGAAATACCCTCCATTGCAATAAATGCAGTAGTAGAAAATTGTCAAAAAGTTTGCGTCCAAAGAGTTTACGCAACTTTGTTTTTTATCCTTGTATTATGTTTAATATAATCGTACGTTATCCTCTCTATAGGTCGTGATTTATTGAGTTTTTGTTTTGTTATAATTCGATAAACCGGCGCCGGTGGTTTGTTATTTAGTAGACAGTAGTAATCCATTGATAACGTGGTCATTCTTACGTTATCTGTTATCGCATCGAGTGTTGTTGTATTTAATAAATACAAATACTGCACTGATAACTGAAAATGTTAAGTGTGAAACGACTTAACAGGTCATTAACCCCTGGCGGGTGACGGCGATTAGGATCTGATTAGTCTACAAACTAATGGTCACTACAATTACAGTGTATCGACTTCAGGGACTGTTTTATATAAGTTTTACAATGAAATAGTCTTTTTAATGAATGTTTCTATATTTTTAGGGTTCCGTAGTCTATTAGGAAACCTTATAGTTCCGTCCGTCTGTCCGCAGTTTAGTTCTCACTCTTAAGCTCTAGAAAGCTATCTTTCGGCAATAAAATGTAGGTCTTTTTTAGGGTAGCTCCTCTACGCATGTTGGATTGTATTAAGTTTCTCGAGTACCCCAAAATGTGGGGTATCGTTAGATAGGACTTGAAAATTATGGTGGATTTGCAACGATTTTCGATCAAGAGATTCGTTTGTGTAATATTAAGTTTGAAATTGCAAATTTTTATTACATTCAAGTATCATAATATCCTGCCAGCTGAATGGTTGATTTTAGATGTCATTAAAATGTACATCAGTAGTACATATGACGGAAGACAGTCACAATTAAGTAGGCTTTATATTTATAACTCGAGTTAACTTAAAAATATTTTTTGTGCCCTTATATTGTAAACGCTGACTAAATCTTATACGATAGATCATAATAATATACTATAAAATAGTATATACTAAAAAGTCTTATACTACTAAAAGCAACAACGGAACCCTACATTGCGTGTCTCTTTACGCACTTGGACTGTTTTTTATATATTTTTTATTTAAAAACAATTTCTATTGTTAAACATTTCATTACGTTATATTAAAACGCAATGAGTGCATTCTCCGATGGGCGTTGCGTGATGATATTAAACTAAAACAAGAATTTATTATCAGTCTACGAACACGTTCTTAGATACAAGATAGCAATATGTCTCCAGAATATATATTCCAGTCCTCAATATAACTTATCGCCCCTACTTTGCCAATCAAATTAATATTAAATTCGGCTTTTAGGAGATTAATTTTAAGTATGATTACCGTCGCATGTCATAGTTATTCGACAATGGCGTCCATTGTAAAATTGGTGAAAGTTATAATGATAACAATGGTACTCGAGGGCGTATATCGTTCATGGGATTTGCATATAAACGGAAATTCGCTTTCTAATAACAGTAGGAGGTAGCAGTAGAGTATATTGTTCTCGCTAATAGTGAAAGCGCAGACAGGATTGCGACAGTCGCGTCGTACGTACGTCGCACGATATTATAGATAGTAATGCGTAAGTTTCCTTGCGGTTAGTGAAAGTTACGAGTACATCCATCAGTTATCGACATCGAAAGCCCTCATAATTTATTTTATAAAAGTGAAATTCTAATAACAGTTTATTTTAACCACTCGAATGTGTTACATGCCTAATATTTATATATTAAATATGTTTTATATATTTCAATACTATGTTTAAATTTTTTCATAGTTTTAAAAGATTTTTTTTAACTACTGGATATAAAGTTATCACAAGTTTTCACTTAGTTTTTAATTTTTTCCGTCAAAGACATTTTCGTCTTCCTGTGAGGATATCGCTGCAAAGAATTCGAAGTGGTTTAAAATTAAGTTTATCATAAAAATTATACTAGTTAATTCCATATCATTATGAAAATGTACAATTTTGAAAACTATCGCATTTTATATAGATAATATTTTGTTTATGTAAAAAGTATCAAATATAAAAAAAAAATAGATAAAGAATTGGGACGCGTCCTTATCGCGTACTCTAAATTTGCAATCTCCTGATAAATATGTATGTCTTTCACTTTAGTATTGAGTTATTTTTTGTCCCTGAACCGTATTTCTACTTAACATATGCCCAAATACTTTTTGTTTATAACCTATCCTTTGTTAAAAAATATAGTGAATGATTTCAGTCTTAGTTTTACCACATTTAGTTTTTAAACTCATTAAATTAGTCACAGTTATGTATGAAGATATTATCATAATTAACAGACCGGAACAGACTTGAAGTATAACGATCTCTTCTTACTTTTAAAAGAAAAATTAACTCATCATCCCAAAGAATTGTGTGTCACATAAGCGATACCTACTTGTGTATCAAAGCAAATTAAACACGGCGATATCTATTCGGGGATCAAAGACCCGTCCGGTGTGGATTTAATGAACGGGTCAGGGGTCACGTAACAAGTTAACGAGCGTTGCAAATTTAGGAGAATGATCCGATCCTCAACGGTCTGTAAACAATGAATTTGACACGATTAACTCAATCAGGGATGAGTGTGTGGGATCCAAAAAAGCGCTCGCGTTCTGTGGGGAGCGGGTGCGTGGGGAGGGGGGGTCGGGACGTTCGCAGGCGTGTGCCTCGGTTCGATGGTCCTTAACCTTGCTCTGAGTCTGACCTACTTTTCACTTGACTGAGACGGGCCACGAACTCTGCGGAAATGTTATTGTTGTTTTTGTTTAAGAGATGAGATAAATAATTATGAAATTTATTTAAATTATTTATTTTAATATTTGTTTATAACTATAATCACAGTCCTGGCAATATATATATATATATATATATATATATATATATATATATATATATATATATATATATATATATATATATATATATATATATATATATATAGAAAGAGTAACGTGTTTTAAGTGTACATATTTTTAAGCTTTCGTTTTTTTTTATATAAATATTTTAATATAACTTATTTATGTATTCGATTTTAATATTTTATTAAAAAATAACCAGTCCCTGAAATATCGACTGCGTTTGGGACACCTCTCGGCTCACTACGCTCATTACCGCAACTTTGCTTGTTTGTATGTTTCCGACATGGATACATCATGTATAATTTATTCACAGATATATATCACAGACAATTTGTATCGGTACTTCTGAGACTTATGTTATAGTCTATTGTCTCGGAAGTTCCGCTCCGGAGGTTACGTATTTGCATAATATATCAATATTCTTATATATAAAATAACAGATTGCCTCTTCACATCTGTTTATATAATATCTTAGCGATTTAAAAAATACTAAACACGTTCAAATCATATCAAAAAACAATATTATTGTTCTAATTCTATTGTTTTTTTCTGCATTGCACTTAAACGTCAGACAAACGGAGTCTGGTTCCAGAGAATATATTTGTATCAGGTAAAAAAACGTGAATTTATCTGTAAACGTAAATTAAATTTTTGACTTTTATTAGTAGTAATTTAGTTCTGTTTATTTATATCGTCTTTAAATGGTGAAGTTATTGAAATAGAGCAATATATTATGTCAGGTTGAAGGATAGATTCATTTAGGTGTCTAAATTTGATCCCCGTCATCTCTATAATGGTCGCAATCTGGATCACAACCATGGCGTCACCCGCGACCTCCCGAGGTGTTTGATTATACCAAGGTCGGCATTCGCACGGTGAATTAATATCAAGACAAGTAACTAAACAATTAAGGATCTTTACAAAGTAATAGTTGATTTTTCACTAATCAAATATTGGACCTGAAGTGGATACAATCAATATCATATCGGTAACTACTCGTAGTGGTATGTGCTGTTGTAATCGCAAGATGACATCAGTTAGCGACTCGCAGCCAAAATAGTGCAGCGACCGCGCTTTCGGCCCTGACCGTCACATCTATATATACACGCGCTCCCAGACGCACGGACGACCGACCACTCGGAAGAATTCATCAATACCCAACTACTTGTACCAACTTAAAAATTAAAATTTACTAAGATTCAGTAGTGGAAAGAAAACAAATATATATAAAATGATAGGTATTTAATAATATCTGTTCGTTTACTTCCGGGATTTTTTTTTGTAAATTTCCTTAATGAACTTAGGTGATATATGATTACAAGCGCAGGTCGGTATTGTATATATTAGTGTGTAACACGATACGGGTAAGCTCTGACCGCTCGTATTTTTGCGGCTTCCCCCGTCACCGGTTCCTTGTTCCTATTTTCAATTAACTCTTTGTAATTAGATACTTTGTAATCACTATATATATACGTAACTTTAATCCAAATATTTGTATGAACCACTCCACTTTATTTATTTAGTTGTTATGAAATAGTTTATTTAATAAACTCAAGGTATGTTCTAACAGTTTGAACAAAAAATGTGTTTTGAGATATCTTTGACCTAATTAATGTTTTATTTTATATATGATATTTTGCCCAACTACATACTATACATGCCAAATATATATATATATATATATATAAATTTGTTAATGTGTCCGCGGTGTTATAAATAAACATAGTAAAGTTAATTGCAACGGAGTTAATAAAACTGATGTTGCTATGGACGCGGTGGTCGCGCAGATGTCATAATTTATTTTAGTTTCGTTACTAGAGCGACTGACGAATCCGATCCATTCATACTAGGTTATTATCTGACACCTTCAGCTAATAGCAGAACATTGTTTCCTTGTGTTGTAAGAAATGTTTACAACTGAAACATTTTATGTTCGTATATGCTACTAGTAAACAAAGTTATACAATTTTGATTCGTTATCCGTAGTACGGTACTGTCGTAGTTTTTATTCGGGTATTGACGTTTGAGACATATCAATACATATTATTAATTCTACATGTCATATTTTTATCGGTATTCTGTGTTATTTTCACGGTAATACTATCCTTTTTAAAAATTACATTTAGTTTATTTTGACATCAAAGTCATGTAAAGTTAGGGGTCCTCCATGAAATAATGGATTACGTGATATTTTTGTCAACTATTTAATCCCTTCCTCCTCTCTGGTGATACGTGGTTAGGTTTTTTATTACTATCAAAACAACCCAAACTGACGTGTTTTTTTTTATTCGTAGTATTTTTTTTCTTATTAATTCAAATTCAATTATTTTCAACGAAAATACTCCTATATTCACATTATCTCACTACACTCCCCCAACTCTCCTGTGATATATCTGTTTTTTTTTTAAATCTTATATGCGATTACTAGTTGCAAATAGGTAGTTATCACGGCAGTCAGCATTGTAAATGATCAAACATCAGAACGTTAAATCAGAATGTGAAATGAACTTCCTTCGGCGGTGTTTCGGATCAATACGACATAGGTACTTTCAAAAAAGGCATATATTCCCACCTCCAAGGCCGGCAACGCTCCTGCGATTACCCGGATGTATGAAGAGTTCGTGATCGGCGGTGATCAGTGTCCCGCACGCTCGTTTGCCCCCCTCTCCCATAAAAAAGAAATAAAGAATAACGTTAAGTCAAGATGAGATTCGATATTCAAATGTATGTGTAAATTATACGCTTCCATAGAAAACAATCATTAATACACGTCCAAGAGCATCATAGTCAATTATCGACGACATACAAAACGTATATGATCCGATGCCTAATTGCAGGAGGCGGAGCTGAGTACTTGGACGGCGTTCCTGCAGCGTGCGGTGGACGCCACCTACAACACGGAGGTCGTCATCGACAACCTGCAGAACCTTGTTGGTAAGTGCCCGAAGAAATATTGCTTAGGGTTCCGTATACAAATGGTAAAACTGTAGAAATGGCAAAAACCTTTCTTATATATTTCTGAATGACGATGTTATAGGCTAGCAGTAGCTCATTCTCTTATTGCATACTTTATATTGTTTAATGATACTGTAGGGTTCGACTCACTCTTGACTCGATTTCTACGTAACTATTTCCTTAAATTCGTTACTCTGCCTGTCAAAATGTTGACATGTTTCAATGATCCCATCAGTTAGTTGTTATCTAAAAATCTTACAACATTATAATTTATACTACATGACGTATGACGGGTGGTGGGCGGCCGCGGCGTAAACCATCAGACATTACGACACCATGTATCCATCGACACTGTTAAGAATTATCTTAAAACTATAAATTATAACCCGTGGATATCTCCACACTGACATCGTATACTCGTTAGCACCTCCCAACTTATTTGTTTTTCAGTTTTTTGCTGAAAAACTGCAATAACTCATGATGAATTGACAATAGTTTAGAAAACGTATTCTCGGACAGATATTTCATTTAACAATCGTTATTTAGGGGTTTGGAATAGTCATTCTATAATTTCGAATCGACAACTATTGAAGAGAACCCCACTGTCGGCCTTCAGATCCACATTCTGCTATCTAACAAGGTCAGTATCTTCTGTTATTACAGCGGAGCAGAAGCGCTGTGTGAGAGAAGTGGCCGCCAGCACTGTGTACGAGGCGCTGTGCGGAGCGCACGAGAGGGACGAGGACGCGGGAGCGGGGGAGGAGGGTGCAGAGGGTGCACGCACCCCCGCGGGGCGACGGGCACCCTCCGCTGCGTGCAGTACCCCGCTGGCACACGACTAGCGTCCACCTCTCCCCAACACCCCTGCGACACGCACGGCGTACTCACTGTGCTGCGTGCCGTGGCAAGCGAGGTGAGGTGACCCCCCACGAACTATGTCACCATGTGTCGAACAAATTCATAGCCGTCGTATCTGGAGACGAACGAGGATAACATTTAACACCTTTGAGAATTCTTTACTGAATTCCCAGTCTTACTTCGGAGAGATCTTCACTCGATGCTCACGACTTTGATAGTACATCTAGTAAGCGATCCAGATGTAAATGTATGATATATTAATAGGAGAGTGTTCTCGGTACAAACGTCTTACTGCCTTAACGCGTGTGTTCAATTCGCGCAAACTGCCGAATCTATTTTTAACTTGTCTCTAATGTTGTGGATGCGTTTGTGTTTTGTATATTAATAATTTTAGACCTAATGGACGTCTTTATATAAAATTAATCGTGTTTGTGCATCCGACTTTGGATGTTTTTTACCGTCTTGTGTTATAATGCATTTATTTTCGCTTGTACTGCTCAATGTGCACTGCCATTTAAGTATTCTGTCGTATAATGAAATATAATATTTTATCAAATAGTTTTGCGTGTATAATTATTTTGTCCGTTCACTTCATTCATTCGTAAGGTCTCGGGACAGGTCATTGAAAAACAACTTGTATGTCAGAATCGTGATTTATTAAAGTATAATTAATAATATAAGTTCAATATTGTTCAGCTTCAAGGGGTATTTGTTAAACAACTCCCATCGCTGCGCATTTATAGAATGTAACTTTATTATGGCAATACTTTATTGAATGTTGTGTAGGTAAATAATATATTATAAGGATTGAGGCCAAATTTTGATTAGCTGTTGGGAACCGGATGTTTCAGTGCCCGTCTGTTCGTCGACTACCTCTGTTTTGTACTGTACGCACGCAGAATAAGCATTATTTGTACGCACTCTGCGTGCTCGTCAACAACGTCGTTGTGAAACAACCCTATCTAAATTTTAAATGTTTTCTATATGCTATGTATTAATAATTGTTGCATGATCTATATATTTTAAGTATATTTAATGAATTTGATAGATCTTTGAATGTTTTTGTATTGTGTAATAGTTGGCGCCTTACTCGCATGTGATATCCCAACGAAATATATTGATGTTATATTTGCGTTAGTGAATATTCATATAATAGTTGGTACTGTCGGTCGGTTCGTCGTGTTAATGCATTGTGTAGATATTGTAATTATATTATAAATCTATATTAAACTGCCTTTTCTAAATATTTTATTCTACTGTTTACTGTTACTCTATTAAGGCGAAGAGTTATTATGTAAGGGCGTTAATGACTTCGCTGTACTCGAATAAATGTTTTGTGTTGAATGAGTATATCGCTGTGTATTAACCACAGCCGCTTAACATTCCAGATAATTTTGTGTATTAATATAGAAATTAAATAAAACAATTAAATATAATATATATTTTTTATTTAACCTAAACTTATAATATTTATTATCGATCTCGAATACGTAAAGGTATCAGACTCATGGTGGCAAGATTGTGGGAGAACTGAACTGCGTTGGAGGTATTACAGATATTTAAATACTCGCTTCGAATAATAACACATTGCTTAAAATTATGATAGGAGGTATAATTATGTTGCCTCAATATTTACAATTATTGTATGATCCAACCGAATCTTGATGTGTCTCCCACACAAGCTTATATAGACTTTAGAGACTTAAAGCCTAGTTCGGACTACCATCTCGTGTTCGGTCCGAAGCGCACTGCAGGGCGCTGATACAAATTTTCATAAAACCTGCCTTTATTTTCATATAACCCGCTCCAAGTTGAGGGTTTTTAAAGTCATTTTTTTCAGACATCGGTAAAGCTGTATTGGGATGTTTTTTTAAAGGATTTCTTACGGACATAGTCGCAAGAATAAAAAAGGTAAAGAATAACATCACACGATCGTCTATCACTGGAAGGAAACTAGTAGTTCACGCTCGCGGCAATGTATTCGGATTATGTATGTAAAGGCACGGTATCGAAAGTGGGCGTCAGTGTGGCGGCGGCGGCGGGGCGGGACGCGCGCGGGGCGGGCCCAGCACGGCGTGCGGCACTGGCAGCGTGCGGCCCCGAGCTTGCACCGACACCAGGCCGCGCGGAGCAGCACCCAGCGCCACCACGCACTCGCCCGCGCGAAGCCGCACCCCACCCTCCGCCCAGTCCGCCGCCACCACCCGCCGCTGGGGGTAGCCCAGCTTTACGCCGTTCGACACCGTGTACGCCCGTGACGGCGGCAGCGGCGGTGGGCGCTCCTAAGGGACGAACTCTGTGTTATATCAAGTAGGACGATGTTTCAAAGCGGGAACGAGAGAACTCACCAGATCCAGTCCGAAAAGGGAACAGGTGCGCTTGACCGGCTGTGGGTCGCACTTATCTGGCGTATCCGGTGGGGGCGTGCCGGCGATGGGCGCGGGGCGGCGGCGCGCGGGCGGAGGGGGACGCGTCTTGCCCCCCGAGCTCCCTGCGCCCGCGACCACCGCTGTGCCCCGCGTCCTCCACAACCTCCACGCGGTCTGGATGCGTTCGGCAGCCGCCTGGCGCCGCGCACGTCGCATGCGTTCTAGAACCTTAATAAAATCACATTAAATAAATAAATTAATTACATTTTTAGATTCATTAATCAATTACGTTTTTCATTAATCATAATAATAATTCATTAATCCCTTATTAGAACGGCGTGACCCTAAATTAAAAATTTCGAAAACAAGCAGTATGGATAGATTGTTTTACTACCCCCTCTTATTTGTAAACTATGAAATATCATGACGTGATTTTCTAAAACACGAAAAGAAGCTTTGGTTGCAAGAAGAATAAATAAAATATATTTTCTTATTAATTCAAGGCAGGAAAAAGGAGAATGCATTAATCTTAACACCAAAAAAGGAAACTCCGAATCTATGATCTATAAATATAATTTATTTCGACGATATAATGGAGTAATAGTGTAAATAATGACACTCAGTCTCTATATGTAGTAATTGTCGCATCATTAAGTAGCAGAAGTGAAAGCACATACTTACCCAATAAATAAGTTTAGATAATTTACACATACCTGTCGCATTCCCTCGCTGAGAAATACATGTCTTTTACCGAGCGCCCAGCGCACCGCAGCAGGCGAGGCGGGCGCGGGCGGCGCGGCGGCGGCAGCCACGGCTCGCAGAACGCGCGCGCATCCCGCGCCCGGGCTTGCTCCCGGTGCCCCCGCATCGCGCTCCGGTGCGCCGCGACCCCACAACGCGCGGTAACGTGCTCCGAAAGCCCGGAACCGCATGCGGTGCGGGTAACCGCTCGCCATCAACTGCACCGTCTCTAAAATCTGCAGCGCTCGCACCTGCGACATTCGTTAATATTACGATAAAGACTCACAAAATAATTTCGATTCGATCTGGTTCAAGTAGAGATGCGGGCGGACCTGTCGAGCAACGGTGGCGCGCTCGAAGTGCACGGGCGTTTCGGTGGCGTTTGCACGCAGACAGCGGACGAAGTGCGGACGCGCGTGCACCAGCGTTCGAAGTAGATTATCGAGGCGCGTGTGGAAGTCCTGTGTCAATGTAGACGCCGCCACCACAGCCGCCGCCGCGCCTCCCGCCGTAGGAGATGCGCGGAACTGAGCGCCCGCTGGCCCGCCCGCCGCCGCCAGCGCCTGCACACGACCAGACACAACTGTGTTATATTGTGCTGTAATATAATCGTCCCCAATCGATTGACCGCGCGACTTGCCTTCAGCTCGGCGCCGAAAAGATGCGTAGCAAATCCGAATTCACAGGTTCGCGTGTCAAAAGCAGCGAGTAACTCATCTGGCACAGCGTCGCGATTGGCGTCCAAGAAATCGCTCGCGTCGTACGTTACTTCGCCTGCATAATGCCTTACGGTGAATCGACGCGGGTGTGGCGGTCTAGCTTCCGCCAATCTGGGATGGCCTCTGCAATTATACAGATACATACACTTTTGTACATCAATAATAACAAGAATTATATTTATTTGGCAGAAAACGCGATTTAGATTAGAAGATAATTAATATATATATCGCTTAATTCATTCCGTTGAAACATGTACATATATAAAATAGAGTATTAAAAAAGGTAATTTTTTTGTTTCAAATAATATTCTACCTGTGAGCGTTCTTTATTCTGGCCACGTAATGCTCGGGTTCTGCTCGCGCAGCACAGTCTGCGTCCAGCGCCGCCAGCAGCCCCGTGCGCAGAGACGACACCAGGTCAATGCAAGGCACATTGTCCACGTACTCCACCTCTAGAGCACCCGTTACGCCCTCCTCCCGACACGACTCCGCAGATGACTAGAATATAGATCACCGTATGATATAGATTGAGCGCGATCCGCAACAACTAACCCATTAGATTGGCTTTTAAAATACCTTAAAGACATGAGTGTTGTAGAAGTGTTGCATGGTTTCTGCGCAGAGATTAGCGCACAGATGTTCGAGACGACTGGGAGCGGAGTCCTCGAAACCAAACATGTCGAGAATGCCGACGAATCCATCGGTGGCATGCCTCACGGCGTCGTTGAGCGCCGCCATAGACCGCGCGCCCGCCCGACCGCGCGCGCCGCCTCCCGCCGTGGACGCACGTCGCGATGCCGCGTCCTGCACCACCTGTCGGCGTGCAGAGCCGTAACACATTCGGGATACCGCTATCGAATCGGTCAAAGCGACAGAGCGGAACACTCACGGATTCGTTCGAGTCTGAGGAGAGAGTGCCTAGGGTTGATCCCAGGCGCTTGAGGGAATTGGCGCGGCGTACAATGGTGGCGACGGTGCGGCAGTATAAGGCCTTGGCGAGGGCGTCGCGCGCGGCGGCGGCGGCTGCAGCACTGGCAGGAGCGCGCGCAGGTCCCCGACCTGCCCGGGCTCCTCTCGTTCCCAGTCCGCGCACCAACGCCGCCGCGCCCACGCCCAGCAGCGAGCCGGCAGCCACGAGTTCGGCCTGCGAGGACGATGTGCCGCTTTCGTTATACCTTATACGCTTCGATAAAAACATATCAATGTTATGTTTTTCTCTTACTTCTCCGTTTGGCTCGGCGATTCCTTCTGCATTATCCGTGAAGTGCACATTACCCAGCAGAAGAACAGCAGCTAGAACCCGCAGTACGTCCAGAAACGGTATACCGAGGACGCCGAGACAGCTCTTCCAAGCGTGGAATCTTGCTCCGTCCTCGGGTTCGGGTCGGCGTGGGTGTGTTGATGCCAAATATCTATAAATACCAAAGAAAAAACCCTGTTTATGTATGAAACATAAATAATGCTTGCCTAAAAATACAAATACATAGACACAATAATAATAAATAATAAGGTTTATATATATACCTTAAATCGTTGGCGGTGTATCCGTCGAGGTGTAGTTGTGACCGTTCGTCGGTAGAGAGCCCTGCCAGCATCTGGTAAAAGATATGGTAGTTGCGCTCACCGGCCGGTGGTCGCACCACGCGTGTCTGGTCCAAAAAATAGCAGTGGATCTTGGTGCGATACAACGCACCGTCTGTTACCTGCACTTCAATAAAATGACCCTGTAAAGAGAAACAATGGCTGGTGTAAAAGGAGCATGACATACTATCGTCTAAACAATTACGTGAGCCTGTAAATACGCTTTGAATAAAAAGTATTTAAAGATATTATATTATATAGGGTGGCGATAGGATCGCTTACGATGCGGCTGGAGTGCGAGTTGGCGTGCGTGGCGGCGGCGCCCAGGGACCGCAGGACGGTAAAGGCGGCTGCGAGATGCTTGAAAGCGTCGGTCTCAGGCCCGCCGCCTGCCACGTCAAATAACCGCCGCAATAGCACCATTGAGGCATACGTCTTGCCCGACCCGGATACCCCTGAATATTAAGACAAATTAAGTTTTAACCTCTTGCACAAAACTCTTTACGCGGAGAACAGGTACAAAGACCCGAAAAGGTATATCAAAATTAAAATAAAATAATAATTTGTTTAAAATTTATCAATACCTAAAAAGAACATCCACATGAGATCGACATCCATCCATCGGAAGAGAAGGGAAAGACTCAAAACATCAAAGAAGATGTATTTTTAATGATGAGTAATGAAATAATACGAAAACAAGAATAAACGACATCCAACCCACCAGATAGTATAATCGCCTGCGGGCAGCCGGTGTCGGCTTGATGACGCACAGCGTCGTGCACGAGCCGCGCCAGCTCGGGGCGGTGAGCGCGCGCCGCGCCCGGCGTCAGCGCGTTGGACGAGTCCGTGTACGCATTCATGGCCAGCAGGATCGGACCCACCGACGTCTGTGGGAAGAAATGTATATAAATGTTATACCTATGTCGCTCTTCAACGAGAAAGTAACTCTGCAGAAGTGATAGGACAAATATACAAATAATATTGTACCGGTGTACATATTGGTTCAATATTTGACTCAGTTTAACTAATTAGACATTTACGTACGTAAAATTTATTGTTGTAAAACCGCGCTTGTAGCGCGCGCACCACCGCATCCTCCGTGAGCGGGCCGCGCAGGTGGATGAGGTCGTCCACGTCGGAGCTGGCGCTTCCCGGGACCCCTCCCCCCGCGCAGCCTGCACTAGGCACACCCGCTCCATTGCGCCATCGCGCTTCTAAAAAAAGAACATGTTAGGATTATAAACATCTTAACAAAATTTAACGAATTTGGTTTCGAGAAACCTGCCACCCTAAGTCTATATTAATTGATATCTTTACGTACCTGGTGGAGGTGGCGGGGCATGGTGTGGGTGTAATGGCGGAGCAGGCGCCGGTGGAGGCGGCAGGGGAGCTCGGGGCGGTACCGCAGGCTGTGCCCCCGCGGGGACAGAGCCTGAAGCGCTGCTGGGGACACCCGGGGCAACACCTGGACTTCCCGCATTGCCAGTCCCCGGGCCTGCCGCCGCAGCAGCCCCCGGAGCCCCTGCCGCGCCCCCCACGTGCAAGTGGTTGCGGAGGGTGACAAGCTCAGAGCTGAGGCTTAACAGCCGCCTCTGTAGATGCACCGCCTCGTTTGACGATGATGCGTCTGTGTATAGAAAATATCCAAATAATGTTGTAACATAAATGTAAATCTTTTTTTTTTTTAAGTTTGAGATATTCTAATCTATGAACATGTAATAAAATAATAAACAGATAATAAAGAGAGCCTATATAAAATATCTGTCCATTTTATACTTTTGGAAAATACTATTGCTACTTCTTAAGCACATGACACATATCGGCCCGAACTCGGTATACTATGAAATTTGAAAATTAATAGTAGTATGTAGCTGCGGACAAATAACCTTAAGTGTTACGGACCTCTCGCAACTATTACATGTATTTTCGATTTGCTAACGGTTCTTTAATGACCGTAATTATTCAGCAATTTATATGTTTGTAATTTGAATGAATATTCAATCTTAATGTCAGTGAAATAATTGGTTTTAAGTGACGCCAAACTTAATGACGTGTTATGCATGAGATATTGGTATTGCAACAAGACGGAACGAAGAGTTGCGGGATACTATTTAAAGAGCTTAGCGAGTGTCGATTGTTTTGGAGCTGAACAGTACAAGATCACCGCACACGATGCGGGAGGCTCGAGAGACGACTGCGGCCGAGGAGGGGACGCGACCGGTTGTCCCTCCGCGCCGGAGGGGACTGAGCTCCTCCAAATGAGACCTTGCGTCTAACACCATAACATTAGTTTTTACCTGGAGTCCATGACTCACGTAGCGTCAAAAACCTTTTTATTGGTGCCCGATCGAAGGACACCGCCTCCCGGCCGCCTCTAGAGAATATTTTGAACCAGCTTTGTTGTTGCAAGAGAAACAACTTCGAACCGTGAAAGTTGCACGGAACTTTTGTCAGGTCGATGTTACGCAAATCACAACCCGTTCTACTTACTCTGTCATATGGTTCAATCGTTCTTTAAATTAACGTATATTTACTATAAATACAGTAATATAAATATTTTATGAGACTTATTCAAACAAATATTATACTTAAACATAAAAATATTAAGAATTATTATTACCAAACTCTTATTAGAATAACACATTTAAGTAAAACTATTCACATATTTATCAACGCATTCCATGGTTGAAAACAAGGCAAAATTAAAACTAATTTGAAAAAATAATAACACAACTTAATCAATATTCACAATCTTGATAAGATATAATGTGTAAGTCGAAGCCGAGTCACTTAGATTATTTCCGAATTCCGATCGTAGAACGAGTCCGAATCTTTTTTTCCTCTCGGAATTTCTGTCTTGGAAGTCATAATGTGAGCCAACATAATAAAGTGGGTCGATCAGATAATTATTGTAAGCTGTGCTTCGGCATGTCCGGCCTTGAAGTAACATAGGAAGAGATACTTTGGTAGGTATGTGTGGAAGTAACTGTAAACCACGGCTATTATTTGAATACTGGAAATCGTAACTAATATTGTGCAGTTATTGTAATCAATCTGCACATAGTTGCAGAAACGAACAATACCTAAACAAAATAGAACCCGCGCGTTTCACGCATTTAAATTTATTATACGAATGATCTCGCATTGTCCCAGATTTAAAAATATACACTTTATTTTATATCTTTATTTCAAATGTGATGTTTTAGAAGATTAGGCAAACTTTTGTCAAATCACTGCATTGAAAGTAGGTGCTTTACACCTCTCAGCCTAGACATTAAAAGTCTTAAGGGATTACAAAGGTATTTTCATCGCAAGTTAATTGGTCGTTAGAGTGCTAACAAGCAAAAACCGCGAAATAGAGGAGACGCGCTCCATATGCGGCGCGTGGGCAAGTGTGAGGGCGCGGCCGACGGACGATTGATTCATTAATCATTAAACAGTCTTGTCCTGTAACATGTGGTTTGTGGTTCTCAGGAGTGAGCTTTAAGACTTTCGATAAACATTGCAGAAATTAAAAGAAACCAATATACTTTTGGGTTTACACAGAACAGTCAAACTATGTGGATATATTCTCGTATATCTATGTATCTTCTTACATAGTTTACATACAAATTTCAATCAAACTAGCCCTTAGTATAAGTCATTCACGATCAAGTCGAAACAAGAATGTCTCAGATAAAAAGGGAATAAATGAAAACAATTCCATTTATATCTAACGATCCAACAAGAGAGATTTCTAATAGTGATGGAGGGACGCAAAAACGCGTGTCAGCGCGCGTTTGAAGCGCACGCGACGACGTCCGTCCATACATTAACTATTCACTGGGCGTACGCCATATTGAAGACTTGATTACTAAGGTTACGTAAGGTCTAAACATTTTAGAATTTATAATGATAATAAAAAACGTGCTTTGAAAATAAAATAACATGCGAGTAACGTACAAATACTAGATTCTTGGAGGTCAAGATGAGCGTTTTGGCGTAACGTTCGATTCACAAACACGTTTTTTTTTCGAGGTAAAAGGTTGTCGACCGATTGGTAGCGGAGATGAGATAGTGAAGTACGTAGTAGCCGGCTGGGGAGTGGCGGAAAAAACTCCGACACGAGCCCGCGCTAATCGACGCTCGCAGATATGCGCGGAATTTTCTCATTTCCGAACGTTTGCAATAACAGATATGACAACGGTTGCTGTAGGTCGGGTGCACGGACTTGTGAAGTCGGTCATATTAGAGAAAATTATATAGCCATATTGGTAATAATAAGGTGGCCACGTTAATGAAAATAAGCTCATAACATACTGATATTAAAGAAAGAAATAAATTTCTTAAAAATGGTAACAATGAATATAAAAGTTTTAATTCTCGCTGTAAAATGCGTACTCCATAATATCTAGATGGAGACACAGTTATTTCTAGAAAAAAACCTATTTCGAGTACGCCATGGCGTGTGAGAGGAACGATTTAGATCTGAGGTCTCATTGTAACGTCAACGAACGCATGGCGTGCAGGTAAGTGGTAAGTACCTTAAGACAATACCCAAGAAAAATTTTATAAAAAATGAATACATTTTACAATAAAATATATATTTTATATTTATTTCTTTTTCGTTAGTCTAGTCACAATTAGTTATATATATAATTTTTTTATTATTATTATTAATTCCATTAATCTGTTAATTCCATTAATTACGATACTGGAATTACAATGAGCAACGCGCGCGTTGATGTCTTTTATGAAGTACCGTATTTCCGCATCGACGTAGCATGTTCGTAGGACATATAAATGCCATAAGATTTTTTGTTGTATAAAATTATTGTACTTTGTAAATGAAGACAACACTATTAACTATTGCAATTTAATTATGAGATCTCAACAATGTTTTATATTATACATTTTTTCTACTAAATATTGAAAACATATTCCATTAAAATGTGTAATTTTGAGTATGCACCAATCTTCAAATAAACCAAAAAACGTCTAAATAACGGAGTATTTTTGATGAATAAATAAATGTATTACACATCAATGAACAAAGTAACATTGTATAAATAAGCCTCAAGACATTTTAACGATCTGTTAAGACGATAATCAATCAATCCTTATCTGGGATAACATACCTAAAGAGAAACTACTTTTTAAGGTATCGTAATTAAATATGCATTGAGAAGTCAATAAACAAGCCATTTGGTATCGCGGAGTGATCTATGAGGTGTGACGTCACGTGTGTCGATGTGTGTGTATGTGCATGTGCATGTGTGTGTGGGCTTATAAAAACACATCGAGCGCCGCCGTCCGTGTAATTGTAGACACGCACTCTTGCGATGCATTTTGTATCGTGTTTGCTGAGAAATTGTATTCGTTTATATAATTAACAAATTCCAAAGGAAGGTTTGACTTCGACTTTAACAACTAAAATATGAGGCTTGGACCAGTCGGTCCTAATATCACGGGTACAATAACTAAATGGTATTTATACATAGATTGAAAGTATTATTTTCTATAGTTGAATGTCCCGACGAATATGTTAAACATATATTAGAGCATGCCTTATGATTCTTAGTGTATAACATAAATAAGTTCTTAGTGTATAACATATACAAGTTCTTAGTGTATAACATACACAAGTTCTTAGTGTATAACATACACAAGTTCTTAGTGTATAACATAAACAAGTTCTTAGTGTATAACATATACAAGTTTTTAGTGTATAACATATACAAGTTCTTAGTATATAACCTAACGCTAGGAGAGGTGAGGTCGCTTCTCCGGCGTTAAATTGATTTCAATCGTAGTTAAATGTTAGATCATATTCTAAGAAATAACAGGAAATACAGCATTCGTGGTTTGCGTTTATTTGGTTATTGACTTGTTTTAACAAGTTACTAAAGAAGTTCTTATTGAATGCTATGGAATTGTCATCTTAAATATATTTCTTATTATTCCTAATTTACATTGCTGTCCTGATATTGGTTTTAAAGGGCCTTTCTCTTAGTACCTATAGCGTTTTCTCTCGATCAATATTATTTCCATTCGTAGCTTGTAGATAAGTATTATACAACAGAGGTGTCATAAATATTCTCTTATCTAGTCTATAATGTGATTTAAGTATATTTTTGTTAAAATATTAAAATTATATTCTCTTGTGATCAATAATGTTATTATTTCTTGATGTATACATATTAAATATATGATGTTTCTTGTTTCTGCCTTTATATTATTGGTAGTTTAATAAATCGTAACTTCTTAAGCTTAAACTAATTGTAAAGTATTGTATTGTATTGTAGGTAAATGTTATCCTGATCGCATTTGAAGAAATTAGTACTAAGCAGAAATAACATGATTCACTGCATTGTTATTCCTCGTGTCTCATAAGAACCTACACGAAACCCGAAGTTCGCTGCGAAAGGACCGAATTTACTGAGATACCTGCGCCTTGCTTACCCCTCTCCCCCCGGCGGCCCTACGACCCCCCCCCCCCATCCTGCGCCCGCGCACCGCTCGCTCTCTATGAGCCTCGCCGTTAGACACCGCCGCAGCCTCCTTGATCTTTACAGTATCTCTATGTATCGCTTGAAATATGTTATTGTAGGTATATTGCTGTGGAATGTCCTTTTCAGTATGATACCGGTTTAGGCTATCAGAGGCACTTTCGTGTACTATACCCTAGCTTGAATATATCCACACTTTATATTATACAATAGCCTTACAGACAGGTTGGTTATTTTACTTCAGATATAATGAAGTTATTACTCCCGAGGTAAAATTTATAAACGTTCATAACAAAACAGAAAACAATAAATACCTCTAGTGTTGTCAGAAATCAGGAGCGCCTCATCCCGCCTGTAATAGGCCACAACACCTATCACTAACTTCGAACCTCATGACTCAACGACACAATTCGGACAACCAAAAGAAAACATCACAAAAAACGTCGAACCACAGGTGGTTTCGGTCCTACGAGCCGAAAACAACGACAACCAAAACGACATTATTTACGAGTGAAAATTCGAAAGGTTCGATGTTTCGGGCACTAATATAATGTAATAAAATGATCACAATCTCGCGGTGGTTCGGGACGCTCACCTTGCAGCTTCTTCTCTGTCTCCCAGAACTTTTGTAACTCAGTGAAGTACTTGTCGAGAATGAACACCTTGGAAAGGCCGAGCGTGGCCATGGCGGGCGGCGCGCTCGCATCACACTCGGCGGCCGCGCCGCACTTTGCCGACAGCGGCGACCACTCTCACACGCGAATCTCCGCGGACTGGCGCGTTCACCGCCTCACACCCCCCACCTCTCCACCCCCCCTCTCACCTGCCCGTCCTGAACACGGATTCCTCAACCACGCGCTTCTGGAGCATTCAGAGATAGTGACGACTCCTTTTAATTCAAGTCATATCGTGTTAAAGGACTGTTCCAATCATCCTTCATTTTTTTAGCGACAATAGAGTACCTAATCTATTTCGCTAATTGATAGGTTCGGTAAAGAGTTTAATACATCAATGGTATTTAGTTTCAAAACATTTTAGGAGCTTGGAATCTCGTTTTGAATTTAATATCTGAGACAATTCGACCGTGGGGTCCAAAAGTTCATTTCATGCATTTAAGCGAGTAATGTGAGCGGCGCAGGTGAGGGAGGCTGCGGGAGCGGGCGGCGGGAGACTGGTTTGTTTATTTGTAAGCTTGCGCCGAAAGCTATGACCCTCCACTTCCCCTCACAGCAGCTCACTAGTGCCCGCACCCGGCGGCGCACCTCCACTACTATGAGAACACGGACAAACAAACTTCCCGTCGAATATGTGTTGTTAATCTTGCATGTCGATTTAGTTAATCCGACAGAGCCGTTACGATTAGATTGCGGTCACAGACACACGCCAATCTAATAGCCCGCTTCATCTGGCCCGAGATTTTAAATATTTATTGCAATACATTAAATCATTTGTTAACAAAAACTTTCAACAAAAACTACTTTATAAAAGGAACCGTGAGTGTTAGAAAAGGAGTTTTTATGACTTTTTAACTTTAGTGTTCATTCATTGTGTACATTCACATACGAGTGTTCATGAATCTTAAAACAATATTTTTAATAGAATCATTATTTTATATACATACAGTTCGTCTATTTGATTACGATTACTGATAAATTATTGTGTATATTTACATACGTTTGTATTAATGTAATTATATTTAGGTTTATGATTTATTTCTCACGAAGAACATTCCGTTCACTTAAACATAGATTAAGTATCTACATTTAATTTATTTCACATGCATTATATTCTATTTATTTCTAAACTATTATTTCTAAAATATTATTGTTAATATAAATGTATTTTAACTAATAATAAAATTAAAACGAGTAATTTACTAAAGTATTAAGTAAATTAACTAACAATTAGGTTGACAGTAATCAATTAGTAGCTAAAAAATGATTCCGGGTAAGTAATTTAAGCTTTTTAAGCTGGGTAATATTGTTACAATTCTTAATGGCTTTAGGTAATTTGTTGACTGCACCTTCACATATCATATTATATTATTATTACCATAGGTTTTCGTCCGCGGTTGCCAGATATGTATTTTGTTTATTTTGCATGTATTGTATTGCAATTTATTTATATGCAGGAGTTAGTTTATAGATTTACATCTTTAGATTGTATAATGGAATAGTGTTTTTATTAGTTTACTTTGTATTCGTTTCAGTTAATTAAGATCATAATTATGTATTTAGTTATTTACTAACACAATAGTAGATTTATAACTATACCATTATATATATATAATATATATATATATATATATATATATATATACATATATATAAAATTGGTTAGTACTTTTGAATTTTGTGACGTTTCGTCTGTTCATCTGATCGGGCGCCACGTATATGCTACTGGACGGATTTTAATAGTATTTCTTGTGTTTTTAAGTTATTGCTACAGACAACACACAGGAGACTGCACTCTGGATTTTTTATTTGCAGACGAAGCTGTTTGTCTCCTTTTCTTATTATTATTATTAGGATGGCTTATCGAATTGATTGCAATGGTTCTAGTTGTTCGTACATTGCCACTAAATATATTGACGTTTGTGAAACTGAGTTTGTTGTGTGGTTCTTCTCAGACCAGGGCGCATTTGGAACCCTCGTAGCATTATTTTAAGTTGGAGTGTCTTTACAGAAGGGCTTATTTTGATACATACGATATCAAAATAGACCCTCCTGTCACTTCCATTTGACGTACACAAGTGATCACTGGTATGGATTCAAAGTGGAAAATATAAAAATGAGTAAAAATAAATACATTCAAACTTTATAGGAAAGAATAAATACCATACATTGTCTTCATTTAAATTCTGATTAAAATAAAATATCTAATGAGTTATTAACAGCTGTCTCCCTGGTATTAGTCACGGCACTATATCGATTGATAGCTGTTAATTATGATGTATGTAACGTATATTATATGTGATGTCTTAGGTATATCCAAACCATACCAACTATAGTGAGTTTTGGTAAACTAGTTTACCAAAACTCACTATAGTTATGATTTTAAATGTTCAGAATATATTTCACTATATATGAAATATAAATATAAGCTTATTATTAAGGTATGAATTTTAGATGAACAGAGGTTTTCATTTTGTTATAAATAGTTTAATCTTGCACTCTATATAGTGTTGCGACCTCTACCGGCGCGAGGTGGCAACGTTAGGGTTACCTATAGGCTCCGCGAGTATTGCCTGCTCTTGCAACTTTCTCACATAACCGATAGATGGAGCTAAGACACCTGGTATAATTGATAAAATCGTTTTATTATAAAAATGAGAAAATGTATTTCATAATGAAAAACATTTATTACCAGCGAATACAGACAATTAAAATTTATATAAAACCACTTTTTATTTAATTCATAAAACATTAATATACTTAATCCAATTTTATAATAATAATAATACATACATATATATTATTTATTTATTAAAACTACATTGTATAGTCGGTTAAATAGAACAAAAAATATTCATGTATAGTAAATATACACAAATAATAAACTATAAAAATATATAATTTCATTAAGATTCGTCCACTATTTTTGGTCCTATAATCCAAATCAATTTTTGAGTTTTCCCTTGGAAATAAAAAATTTAAAGCATCTCCAATTTTGATTCAAATAATAAATCTTAATTAAAGTTAATTCAATTCAGTAAATAATTTTTGTATTATAGCAAACTGATAATTTAAAATTGTACTCGTGTCAGTAACGATTTCGAATATTTGTGTCATATTGTTTCTATTTTTATATATATAAGTATAGATTAATTTTTTAATAGTGAAAAAAAATTAACATGTTTCGATAATGGTCTACTAACAGTATTAACATCGGCTGCTTAAAGGAACACAGCTTGAATTATCAGAAACTGTAGGAAAAAATGAAAATAAGATTTGAATTTTCCGTTACATTAAATTTACAATAATTTGTTAAATACCATAATTTTTAAGACAATGAAAATATTTTTTTTATCAGTATAAATAGTATTTAGACCACATTTCTATAATACCTATTATATATTCAAATGTATTTGACATATTTAACCATAAGAGGGTGTGTTTTGTTTTTACAAAAGACCTTGACCTTGATCTAATGGTATTTTCCCCTTCTGAGGAATACCAGGGGTAAAAATTTGAGCTATTTTTATTTATATTGTAGTCAATTACATTATATGTTTGATACATAATATATTTTTTTTGTTATCTTATGCAACCCACCATATAGCATGTTTTACAAAAACAACTCTTTCTTATCAAATAAAAAATAAAATAATTGATTTTGCTATTTCTAAAATATAATTGAAATCATATAAATTATAAGTGAGAAAGAAATAGTTTGTGTTTTATGTCGGAAGGAGATAGCTAGATAGAATAGCCTACAAGAGCTAGTGTTTAGCATAAAAATATATTATTGCAATAGGTTAGTTATTAAGCATTGGTATCTTTTACGGTATACGGTATTAAATTTTATTCACGTTAAAGTATGGTAACTGGTTTTTGAGGGTTAGAAAAGAAGTTAAAAACCTTCATTATTATAGATTTTATCGTTTGCCTGAACTTCAAGACGGCTCGTATAAGAATAGGGACCTATCTTATTTATTCTTTGCTGACTCTGGCAAAAACCATGGAGTGCGCAAAGAAACATGTCTGCTATTTCGGTTTGTAAAGAAAGTTTCAAAATATGGTTTAATTCATTTTGGCCTTTAGAAACAAGAATTGGTCTTCACCATCAGTCAATAGGATGACCCAACGCCAAGTATCGGAATTTATAATACCGAATTTCGATATTTTAAGTTTAGATATTTTATCATCATGTTGAAGAATAGGTGGTGCTGGTCTCATGGAACCTGGGAATCATATAATCGTGGTACTTCATGGTCACCAAAGGCTCACTCTTAAGAAGTCTGAGATATTGCGAATATGGGATACTATTTTCATTTCTACTCTGAGACACTCCAGTATCGTCTTGGACTTCCACAACAAAGATCCTTTTATAACCTTGGAGAACCAATACTTTTGTTGTTTTCGGAGAAAAAATTAGTCAACCTAAAATTTACATAAATCAGGGAAAAATAAATTTTCTTTAATATTTGACAATATTAAAGTGACAATATTACGATAATTAATTTGTTTTAATAACTAAAAAAAATTTTGGGGGTACTAAATTTCGATTATCATCATTCAAATTTATTTTCTACTTTAATTAAGCAATTTGTTCTCTAAGTCATACTCATATATTACTAATAGACACTAAAATATGTACTTTAAAAACAACATAGCCACAAATTGTACCAGTATAGGTTAATAATGACATGTTTTTGCTTACCGGCTATTACTCGCCTAACAACTCCATGAGGATGGTCCTCAATGCAATTACAATTACCAACTGCATAAATCTCCATTTGCGGACTAATCACAATGACTGAGCTTCGAGCCGGATAGTATTTTCCATAGCTCCCGTTCAATAAAAATAAGTAATCGAACACGCGCCTCCAATCGCGCCTTGCTATAGGCATTCAATGTGAATAAATCCTTAATAACAAGTTGTAGCTCAGATTGATTAGTCCCTCATTACCCCATTAAAATAACATAACATTAATGAATGTCGCTACGTTCTGGTTTTAATGTAATCCTGCAAATGAACAAATAAATGCGCCCGCGCGTCTCGACCACTTTAATGATGTTTAATGAATCAATTTCTTGAGATAACCTGTACTACCCCGGTTACTAAGAAGAACTGTTGAATGTGGGAAGAGTTTAGCTGTTTTAATGTCATATCATGAAAATGTTGCTAAAGTTTTTAATAAAAACTTTTAAAAAGATTGATAGTGTTCATAATTTGTAAAATCTTAGCGGTATTCTACTACAACTCCTTATAAATGAAAAAACATCTAAGTATTAAATATATAGGTTACTGTTTTTTTAAATAATTTTTAATACTTCATTTAGACAGAAAAAACGAAAGGTGAACGTCATTTTCTGGGTACAGTATTAAGTTGTAAAAATTCCTCCACCGATGTTTAACATTTCAAAGATTAGCTGACGAGAAAACTATATTTTATCAAAATCTAAAATTCATAAAGATAGATAAAGAATAATAGTTCGCATAGCAAATCAAAACAGCTGAATAGAAGTACAATAACTCACCCGCGGTCAATTACAGTTTTCTTTCGCGGAGATCTTGTTAGTATCTGGGATGCTTTAATCGAAATCATTGTGCTTTCCATCATTTCATCACATTATTTAATACACATTAATTTTATATTACGACAAACGTACGGCGTGTTAAATTATTAATTGCTTGCGTGAAATCAATTAATATTTAGTTTAGTTTATATATCAATTAAAATAAATTGATTTATTTAAATTATTTTTGTAAGTTCTTTCATATTGATTATTATTTTTTATTATATGTGTTCAGGTATGACGATTTGATTGGAGAAATTTCTTACTTGGAGGTAATTAATTAGTGGAATTTGTTACTAGATATGGGTATACAGTTTTCCTATTATAGTATTTAGTTTTCCTAAAATACAACGGTCTCTTGAACGCTCACCTTGCCTCCGCGCGCGTCTCCGCTCGCGACGCTCGCTCTCTGCCGGCGCAACTTTCTTCTCTTCGCCCGCCGTCGATGACCTGAAGAATAAAGTATACAATAATAAAAATATACTTGCGTTTGATAAATTACTTTTATATGCATTTTGTGCTCTCACCGATTGTTTGACGTGAATTATTATCCTTTAATATTTTATCATGCAATAAAATGATAGTAATCTATAAGTAACACTTCACCTGATCGTCTGAAAGTGTCTCGAGCGATACGTGCAGAAGAAGTCAGGTCGCACGCGGTGCGCTCGTAGTAATGCAGCCAGAGGTACCAAAGCGGGTATATTCGGTGCTGTGGGCGGGCCGAGCTCCGCAACGGGCTCCGGGGCTGCGCCCTCGTACGTCTGGTCGGGGAGTAGCATGGCGGGCGCATCGCGCTTATACCACACCACACACGCACGTTTAACCACTTCACTACCTCACTGATACAAACATGTGATTTAGTATTCATTTTATTAGTTCTTATTAATTTTTAATTATCATACAAAAAAGTTCGCTTACAACATGATTTATTTATTTCGAATGTTAATAAAGACGTATGTTATTTAATACCCTTAATGAGAAAGATTTTGAACTCAGAGTGATTAATCATCGAATGATTAAAGCATTGTATTGTAAACAAAAAAACGTCTCAAGTACAGAAAGTCAAATAAATATTTAATATGAATTTTATATTTATATATAATTATATATATTAATTAATGTTTCAATTTAACAAAAAATCTTACTTGACTTTAATAGAAGATGTGCAATTATCTTACCCGGCGTTTATCGGAGCTCCAATTCCGGGCACCGACATGAATTCCATAAAGGTCTTTAATGTTTTTATTATTCGCATCCATTGATTTATCCAAAATGTCCGGGTAATTTGTTAACGTCGCACTGTTTATAAGATAAAATACAAATAAATTTAGTCTTGTCCAAATTCTTATATCGCCATTCAGCCGATGATATAACGATTTAAAGTTTTTGTGGTTTAAACGTATCAAATGCAACGTTAACGAGATTCACTGAACAGTCATTATAGGCGGTGAGTCGGCATTAATAAACCAAAATATAGAGGTTCAATTCTCATAAAAACGTATATTGTCGTGTGGGAGGAGGTGATTTTTAAACTGAAATAGTCGAGCAAGGGCTACCGTTGTCTGAATTTGATATACTCGTTACATAATCAGAAGCAGGCGACGACGGTCCGGAGCGCGGTCGCGCGGGTTTTTGCTAGGATTCGGCAGTTCAATTCAACTTCACCGATTAAGTTCGACGCACTAAAACAAACTTTTGCACTTCACTTCTTTTCTTTACACATTTCTTTACTAAATTCACAAGACACTGTCACGTGATTTCTCCTTCTGTTCATAATTAATTAATAATTTTTATTTTATTAAAATTAATTTGTTTCGATTGTCCTCTTTTATATCGTATCTTGTTGTCACGAGTGTTCCCGCGCTAGCTGGAGCGTCCGCCCGAGGCGTGCAGCTCTGGGCCTCGCGCCGGAGAGAGTGCTCGGTGCACACACGCAGATACCACACGTTCGTGGAAGGAACTCCGCATTTGGAAGCCGTCTGCGCCCGATACAGCTCACAGTCCATCATCACTCAAGAATGCTTGTCACCATTACTTCCAATATTTACAGTTTATATATAATCAATGATGATTATTATAATTTGAATATGTAAATAAGTGTTTACCTTATTATACCTTTTATATTAATGAAAAACAACCGTAATTGCAAGTCATTTGACATTAATTTATAAAGTGTAAAGTTTGTAATCAAAAGTTACTTATCTTTTACTATTTAAGTATTAGCGAGTAACTTCATTCCGCTTAGGTACATATGGTGTAGTTCAAGATGTCACAGACCTCTTTAATGTATGTACAGAGTGACGTTAAGCCGCGAAATGCGTAACAAATTATGTGAGGTAATTGGTAAGGGATTGCGCATAGATAACAACTAATAGTTGTACATCTTGTGAGAGCGGAGGCTATCTAACTGTCATGTCGCTCTATATTTTTTGTGGCGAGTGCTAGCCACGGCTGTGGCTCGAGCTCGTCATTTGTGTCACTTGTCACGACGCCTCATACGCTCCAACGACGCTTGCTACGAAACTTCTCCTGACTGGGTTAAAAATAATATATAGGAACGGAATAGAACAACCAGGCTTAAAATATCAGATAAATATGAAAAAAAATATTTGCTTTCGCTTCCACCTCTCTTGCGATCACAATTAAATCTGTTTTATGTGATATGACGAAGGACAATATGGGAAAAGCTTTAGATAGACTGACTGCTTTAAGATGCAAATATATAAAAATAATCATTGTTTTGCTGGTTAGAATTGAGGAAGTCATGTTTTTTGGATAGACCTATAGTAATGAGAATTATATATGCCATGACCAAAAATCCTAAAGTAAATATTTTATAACTTTTATAACAATATATAATCAATAAATAGCTGTACTAAATTTATTATTGTAATTAAAATCTTTACAACATATATTAATAACCCGAACCTATGGCAATAAAAGTAATTAAAAATATCAGTCTATTATCGTGTGTAATGCAAATACTATGCAGCAGATTTTTACATACTTTATTATATATATGATTATGCCCTAGCCATGTAAAGAACACTTAACTTGCAATAAATTCTAAAATTTATGATTTTCTATAAATTCTAAGTGATGATAAATTATTCCTTCAGCTCTGTTGAAGGAGACTAAGTCACTGGCAACAAACTAGTACATAACATATCCCTGCCGGAAGAAATTATCTGAATGACGGACACGAAAAACGGCTATTTCATACTATATATAGATGATTGGAGTAATTCGTAATCATGACACTACTACTTAATTCCGTTCTAAGCGTGCTTTTTGTATGGCCTTATAACCGATATGGTAACAATAAAATGTTTCACACTAGTCAGACGTTTTTCTTAGACATAGCACTAGCTGGTTGGTTATGATTTCCTTATAGGAACGTAAAAAAGGTTATGGTGTCTGTTACACCTGCCTATTCACGCACACCACACACCACGAATCATATCGCAGCGATATTATATCATTTAAGACTTCATTTACTGACTTTACTAATTATAAATATGAACAGAAAAGAATATTATCAGAAACAAAATTATAACAGCAATTATTAATGTTATTGAAATTATCTTGTTGACAAAGACTGTCTAAACTTTATCTAAAGCGGTCGTCTTCGGGACGTCTCTTTGTTTAAAAAACTCACTAAAGCAGTGGTTCCCAGCCCGTGGTAGGTGCTCCGCCCCTTGCACGTATCGACAACATCCACTTCTCAATAAAGACATTGACATTTTTTATATAATCCCGTAACATCGTTGACTGGTATGCCTATCAGGAATTACGTTAACATATATGTAGCAGATGTGATCGGAATAGGGAAGCGATTCTCGTATGATTGGAAAATATTAAAAATATTTATATATATTTTTTTATTAAAAGAATAAAAAATAAGTAAAATATAAAGCTAAACCGCAGACAGTAAGTTTCACTGGCCAGTAGCGATCTGGCGCTGACAGTTCACAGGCAGCGGAATTCTCGAGACACTCGACACCGAGAATACTGCACCGACGTGACGTACGAAGGACGATGCTCACAGATAGATAGCAACAACGAAACTTTGAACATAATGTATCCACAACTTCACCTAAACAAACGAATATAACTTAAAATTAAATTTGTATAAATCTTTTACAGTTTATTGAACTTAAAGATAAAAAACCAGAGTGAGATAAAAGAAAATAAAAGATATAACAAGGGACATCGGCGCCTCGTAGAGGTGGTGCAGCTGACAGAAATGTCAGTAGAAGCCGGTAACTAACCGGTAGCGATGGAACAAGAGATAAGTACCGGGAGTTGACGTTACCTTCTGTAATAGATTTTGGGATAAGAAATTAAGACTGAATATTATTTTGTCTGATAAATCTATAATTTTATTAATTCTGTTATACCTGCATTAGAGAATAATCAATGTTTATCATTCACTGAAGTAAGAAAAAAAAGCAAAATTTAATCGTTTGTTTTTTTTATTAATAATTTCGTTTAAATGAGTTTAGGATTAGATCTTTTTTTTATATAAATTTAATACTATTTGCCTATTTTTTTATTATTCTGTCTATTATCGACAAATGGTATTACCACAAACCTATCATTGAGCAAATAATCCTGTGTTGCATTTTTTTAAACTACAGTATTGATAAGACGTAAAGCTTAACCAAAACTTATTTATTGATATTATTAACAAATGTTTATTTCCCAAACAATTTGATAACAATTTATACCGATTATGTCTCTGTGTCTGAGAGGAAAATGTTTAAAACCTTAAGCTAGTATTTAAAACATTTTAAAACGCTATTAGTATGAGAGTAAAACAATGAGCGGCTCTCGCGTGTCTCGGCGGTGATCTCGCAGTGGAGTCGCAAATTGAACGATTTCACCTCTCACAGCACATTTCTAGTGAGAAACTGTTCCCACGGTCAGTGCACGAATTAGCTTTTTTTATTTTCAGCGATAAGATTATACAAGATTATGATTTTACCTGTACTTATTAGAATGAAGGATTTGTTTTAAAAAAGTTTTAAAATGTAAATAAATACTTTACTTCGGAGATTAAAATAATAAACATAACATACTAATTATGTCTGTAACAAAATATTTAAATTTTGGTTTAATACGACCTTGGTTCGATTTTACTTACTGTTGTATCACAGTTTTATGGTGAGTGTTTGCTTATTCATAATATAAATTATTAATTATTTTTTTCTTCAAAAAAGTATACATATGATGTTACTAAAAATAATCGTATAGATTACTTGACCTAAGATTATTTAATTAATAAGATATTTCTCTGGCTGCATCGTTCTTTTAATACATATTTTATTGAAATGAAGGATTTTATTGAGCAGTTTTAATAATAAAATAAAATAACCAAAGCTGAAATTGCCGCAAAATGTTTCAAGATATAAAGCCCTAAAACTGTACAATAATTTATGTCAATTATAGACGTATAACAACTAACCAGCAATTAAATGAAGGAAGTAATGAAAGAACAACGTCGTTAGATGAATCTGAAGGAGCTAGTAATAGATTTAATTGTAGTGATATCAACACCGCGTTGTAAATTCCTGCGGCCGGAGCGTCCGCCGCGCGACCACACGCGAACTTCAACACGCCTTCTACCCGTGTAGGTCTGCCGTGCCTTTTACACCAAACTTATCTATGTTAATCGCCCACATAAATCACATAAAATAAATTAAAAAACGGAAATCAAATTTCACCGGTGTCGGTAATTACGTTATTAATAATCCATTTGTACAACATTCACTTGTAGAAAATAAAATTCATTTTACGAAATAATAATAAAAAAATATATACTTAATAAAATACAGTTAAAATCTTATTAAAATATGTCAATGTGTATTCAATATTCTTTTGTAAATGTTATTTTTTATAGAACAGTTTTTATTATTATGAAATAGTGAATATTGTGTTACTGGAACAATTTTTAAGCACAGGGCTCCACCACCTTCACCTTTTGTCACTATCTCTTGGCAATTACATTCAGATTTTCCCTGCCGCATCGGTAAAGTCGTCGCGTCCCTTGGCCAGCTTATCTTCGGCGCGGCTTACCTGATTAGCAAACAAGTAACATCTCCAAAGCTTTGTTTGTCTTATTTCCTATCATATGTTCGTTATTGTTTCATTTATTTCTCGCTAGCACCTCTCAATTACTCTTTGGGCAAATGGGCAAATTGTGTTTGCGTCTATACACTCGTAGTGGTAGAGCCTAGTTGTAGTGTGATTACTACAACCGACTGCAGCTCGTATAGGGCTGGCGCGACCGGGCCTTCCCCGGTCGCGCGACGAAACACACACTTACCCTCTCACGAAAGATCAACGTCTAGTAACAAAATTCAATTGATTATGTTCCGTCGGTGATTTAAAGAATGCGGAAGACCAACTCCCTTCCGCCTCCCCCCCCAAACATGAAAACGTTGCCTGATGATTTTGCTCGGGCTGCCCGTCGCGTCTGGGTCATAAGAGTCTATGCTATGGCACCCCGCTCCACTCTAAATGAATTTTGCAACATCCGGGAACTTCATTCCACTATAACCTGGACACGGCGCAGCCGGCCTTTTGTTTTTGACGAAGATGGGGCGATCTCCTACTGTGCAATTTTCAAGGACTTTCCATCAACATACCATTAAGATGTGGAACGAACTTCCTTCATCGGTATTGCTGAATGGATACTACATGGGTACCTTAAATAAAGGATTATTCTCCCTAGAACGCTGGCAACGCTCTTGGGATTCCGCGGACGTTGCCTTAAGACCTCAGGCTTGCAAGGACTGACGAGTGACGACAAATTATGAAGACTTTCGGCCTGCAGATAGCAGATAAACGAGCCATTGACAGCAGACAATGTAATTTCTACAATACACAGTAGGTTTCCTATAGTTTGAAGATATGATAAAGCGATGTCTATGCCCAATATGATAAAATATTAAGAGTGAAATCTTAATATTAAATATATTTAATTGTGTATTTTATGAACAGAATTATATATATACCTTTTTTTGCCTGTTTGTATGTATGCTGAATAAACAAAGTGTCTGACGTACTTATTTATTTACCTACTTACAGCCTTTGCTTCTTTTTTTAAATATATAAACATATCATTCAACATTTAAGAATTTAAGATTACAGTACTTAATCAGAGTCCTTTGAACTAACGCTCCATTTTGAAACAGGATTACAGGATTATGAAATATTTACGATATATTTATCTGTTTTTTTATCACAATATACTAAATAAAAATTAAAATTATTTAAAGTATTGTTTGTTCAGAAAACTGCCGTACAATGTTATTGTAACTTCATTACCTTTATTTCTCAAATAGACACTGGAGGTGTAAAAAAAATATTTAATATTTAATAATAATAAATATCTTATTTAAATCAATACATTCTATTAGAGCTATTCATAACAAAAAAAATTATAGTTGAATATATTATTATTTTTTATCAGTAACTTTATATGCGAATTTCATACACAGCCATCATATAATATAATCACATTGTGATCGTATCATATAATTAAATATAAATTTAATTATTACAGATTAGATAGAACAATAAGATTTTTTTGTTTTACAGAATCAAACTTCAGTAAAGTACCCACTGTCGAAGTAACGTAAAACTTGTAAAAAAAATTATATTACTGAATATAGCATATTTTTTAATTATATTATATCAATAAGTAATTAATTTTATGTAACTGTTATTTGTTGATATATAAAATAAGTTACTAATTTTAAAATGTTGTTTTGAATTCATTCGGCAAGCCATATTAATATTTATTAAAATAGGTAGTTTTTTTCATATTCTTATTGAGGTTTTTTATAATTTTCTGCCTGGTTTACGGTAGTGTCACTGTTATTTCGCAGGTTATAACATTAAGTATGAACTTATCCATATTCTAAATCCAGTGTTGCAGAATACTGCTTAAGGCTATACTATAATACCTATTAGCCTAAACCAAAGGCAGCTGAAAATTTTGACAACTAAATAAACATCAGAGGTGATTATATTTATAGAAATGCCCGCTCTGCCTCCTAATTTTAAATCTTTGATGTTTTCTAAGACATAAATTTTTATGATACGCTGCAAAGGTCAAGTTTACTGAATAAAGAATCGTACAGTTATTATTATGACAGTGGTGTTAATTAAAAATGCTTCGTAAATAACTCTTTATTTCTGTAATATGTAAATAATAAAAAACCGTTATTTTGAGTTTTCTTTAGGAGATATACACTTGTGGACTTTATGTATATATTTTTGAGATATATAAATTCTATACTAACAATAGTATTTTGATTAAATGCCATATAATATATGTTATATAATTTAATTTTGTTTTATTGTAATTATAATACAAAAAAACTTTAGTGTATTTTTTGAATAAGTAAATTTTTCTATATGTTAAATTGAAAAATAATTAATAATAAACATATAATCGTTGCATATTAAATCGAAATACGTCTAGTTTTTAAATACGCGGGATTAGAAACATTTTATTATAATAATAAATATAAATATAGATTAGATAGATAGATTAGTATTTTGTGTTAGGAGCTACGATGACATATCCATATACAACTTTTAAGACCTCGCCGTAGTTGATAGAAATAAATGTGTAATTTATATAACGAAATAGGTTAAACATTTTTTTATATATAGGAAAATCCTTTTTTTTATTTATGAAATATTGTATGATTTTAAATATAAAACATTTTTTTAACTCATTAAAATTAAATGAAATAAAACACGTTTGTTAAAAAATAATGCATTTTTAATCACAGAGCAATTGCGCTAGTTCTGTTTAAATAATTTACCACAACAGCCACACACAGGAACTAACTAGTTACACCTACTTACAGACTACTGCGCACGAGCGAACGCGCGCGGAATGTGTCGTATCACAAGCGCGAGCCAAGCTCTACTGTGTAATAATTTAATCTATAATTATTTTTTCTACTATATACCCCCACATAATTTAAATAGAGAGGCCATTCCACTTAAATAACGATAAAATACATAAATATCGAATACTACGCGTCCTAATCATTAATCGTATGTCTCATCGCGGCTCGCAATGGCCGCGTCGACATTAAGTAGTAACAGTCGTACAGTCACAGGGATACTTCGTCGCATCGTCTCTTAAGTATAAGTTACAATTGTAAACGTCGAGGGCGGTCAGTGCTTCAGCAGCGCGGAGAGGTGTTCTGCGATATGTCTTGCGCCCTCTCCCGCCAGGATGGTCCGGTGGTTGCCTGGCAGCCGGCGCGTGGCCAGCGGCCCGGCGCACACCTCCCCTAGCCCGTAGTCGTCGGCTAAAACCACGTAGTTATCGGACGCAGTGAATAGCGTGACAGGAGAGCGCAGCTTGCCGGTGGGCCTGTATGTGTCGCCCACTAAAAGTTTGCGGTAGAAGGAGGAGGCGGCGGCCGCGAGCGCGTCCTGGTCGGCACCGGCCACACTCGCCACTAACGTTGTGGCGCGCCGCAGACGCTCCTCCCAGCTGCTCAGACGCTCCAACTCCGATGAGAGCTGAGTAGAAAATTCATTACGGTTACACCTAGCGAGAAGAGTGATCGGTGTGTGTGTGTGATGGTGGGATATATCACCTTGACCGCATCGACCTCCTTGAAGAGTTGCACGAAATAGGCGAGAGCGTCCGCCTCGTCGGTCTTAGAGGAGCGAGTGACGCGCTTCTTCTTGCCGCGCGTCGTGTGGGTCGCCACGTATGTCGGGGATCCATCCACGAGAACCAATCTCGTCTCGCAGCCCGCCTACGCATATAATCCATCATAAAAATTTAAATTCTTTCGTCACATGTAATACAAGTTTATTAAATTATAAATCATCAAAGGTAACCTGTTCGAGCTGCAGCGCCATCTCGAAGGCGACGCCGGCCCCGAAAGAGTAACCCAATAGCGTGTAGGGCGCTTTCGGCTGCAGCGCGCGCACGTGCGTAACGTAGAAGCGTGCCAACGCCGCCATGTCGGCGAGGGGAGCAGCGGCCGTGCACTGCAGGCCGTACACCGGACCTCGCACACCGGCCGCCAACCCACGCAGCACCTCCACCACACCCTCGATGGGGTGCACCTGCCGAGGATTGTGTTTAGTATACTCCGCATAGAGGGATACATTATTCGATTACATAACTTTCAACTCACCATGAATACGGGTGGCACGTCTGAGTCCGCCGGTGCCGCACTGAGCATCTTGACGACGACCTGCTTGGGCATAAGTTCCCCAGCCACGCCGAACTGAACTAGGTCACCGGGCGCGGGCTCGACCTCTGCCGACGCCGGCGTCGCTCCGCTTCCGGCCCCCGCCGCCGCACCCGCGGCCTCCGTATCTCCGCCAAGTTCACGCAACTTGGCGAATGTAAGGCCACGGATCTCCTGTACGCCTAGTACCACGTCATACCCACGCTCAAGCGTCTGTTTGATCTCGGCGCCCATCAGCGAATCCATACCCAGTTCGGCCAGGTTCGCGGAATCCGATACTTTGCTGGGATCCTTGATGCCTAAAATATTAGTCCACATTAAGAATTTAAGTATTTACAAGTAGACATCTCACAATACTGTCAACTGTCATAAGAGAAGACATGTCGGCCAAGTGAAGACGGACTTACCCAATATATTGGCAACGGCGTGAGCCAGGTCCTGCTGCGGCGCAGCAGCGGTGCGGCGCTTATCGGCTATCACCATGGACGCAGTCACGGCATGTGGTCTGGCCAGAAGAGCTCCCAGAGCCTCCATGCAGGATGCGATGCGCTGCGGTAGAGTGCCACCTACTGACGTCTCGTCACCGCCCATTGCCATGATGAGCCCTACCTCGCCTATGGCACCCCACTGCACGGCCAACCCAGGCAGACCATCCGCCTGGCGCTGCTCCATCATTCGCTCCATGGCGGAGTTTGCTAGGCCGTAATTGCTTTGACCAGGATTGCCGCGCCCACATGATACGGAGGAGAACACCACGAAGTAGTCTAATTCTGGAGCCAACTCACGAGACGCCGCATCCAGTGCTTTCGTGCCTGTGATAGTTCAAAAGCTATTTTAAAAATACGAATCAAATGGGGTAGATGAACGAAAAATGTCAAAGATGCTCACTATCGATTTTGGGTCTTGCGACAGCTCTGAAGTCATCTGGCGTTAGGTTTTCGAGGAAAGCATCCCTCAGTACGGCAGCAAGGTTAAACACCCCACCCACGGGCGCCACCGCCGCCGCCTCTCGCAGAAGCGCTCGTGCGCCCGCCACCGAGGTCGTATCCGCCGTGGACACAATCACTCTCACGCCCTTTTCACGCCAGCGTCGCAAGCACCACGACTGGTAGCCGCTGCGAATACCGCTGCGAGAGTTAAACACCAACGCAGTTGCACCTCGAGTCACCAACCACTGACCCAGCTCCAGACCGAAGCCACCGAGACCTCCTATCAGAATAACGAAAGACACATAATGAAAACAATGGTGTTTAAAATTTTCAATATACGACAATCAATTGGGAGAGCGTCACTGACCGACAAGTACGTAGCTCTTAGCAGGATGCATGTAGGTGCGCGGGCTGGCGGAAAGCAGACGGGCGGATGGACGGACGCCGGGCGCTTCCTCCTCGCGCACGCGCAGGAGCACCTTGCCGATGTGCTTTCCAGTGGCCATGAAACGGAAGGCCTGCTCCAACTGCGTGTCAGGATATACGCAAGCCGGCAGCGGACGCACGGCGCCGTTGGCGATTCCGTCACTCACGCACTGCACCACGGCGCGCTTCTCTTCGCAGTCCTCAACCGACTCCATCAACGCGTCCAAGAGTATACCGTGGAAGGTGGTATTTTTGAGGAATATATTCATGCCCTGTCCAATAATTTATTTTAAAGAGATGGTGTTTATATAAATATATTCTTATGAATTTGAAATGATCTTACATGTTGAGTGTTAAAAGAATTTCCATAATATAATTTATAAGATTTTTTTTGATGTTATCAATTTGTTTTTCCTTTATTTCTTCGGTGATCTTAGTTTATTGCCCTAAGGAACCGAGTTCACCGTTTGCATAATTCTTAAATATCATGTTATTATAGTATTTAATTTACGATAAGTTATTTTTTCGAAAAAGTCTTTGACTGCTTGGGGTTAAATGTACCAACTGTGATGAGGATATTGAATTTAAATAAAATCTGTTTTACAAACCAGAGCAGTGTTATTGGAGAGGTCGAGCTTGCCGATTTCCAAGAAGCGACCACCATATGTAAGGCAGCGCACAGACGCCAGCAATTTGTCTCCGGCCAGCGAGTTGAGTACGAGGTTAACGCCCTGCCCGCGCGTGCGTCGCATCACCAGCTGCTCGAAAGAGCAGTCACGAGAGTTCCCGATGTTTTCGTCGAGTAATGAAGGGAAGCGCTTTCGCAGGAAGCTACGCTTCTCAGGCGTCCCCACAGTGGTAAAAACGGTGCAGCCAGTGTGAAGCGCGATGGCGATAGCGGCTTGTCCCACGCCGCCCGAGCCTGCGTGCACGAGCACGGACTCGCCGCGCTTCATGCGCCCACGCACCATCAGTGCGTAGTAGGCCGTGGCGTATGCCACCGGCACCGTAGCCGCTTCCTCCAAGGACCTGCCGACGAATTGGATGTCAATATGCGTCCGTCTCCGTCAGATTAATTGTTTTCGTCGAAAATTCTCACCATTCGGCCGGAACCTCCCACATGAACTCCTTGTCTGCCATCACGGTCGTCGCCAGACCTCGAGCAGCCAGTATACCCATGACGCGTTTACCTTCGGAAGATCTACCGCTGAACTCCAAACCCAGAATACAGTCCTGAGCACATAAAAAGTTAATAACGTCAATTATAGTTATATAAATGTTAGTATTTAAAAAATGAGCGAGGCCGCGAGCGTACCTGTCCCGCCAAATTGCCGGGTAACGCATCAGGCGGCAATTTGCCAGTGGCCAGCATGATGTCGCGGAAGTTGAGGGGTGCGTAGTACACGCGGCACAGTTCGCTGCACAAGTCGTTGGCCACCGCTGGCCGTTCGGCCGCCAGGCGCAGGTCGCTCTCTATCCAGCGCAGAGAAGCCAAGTCACCGCGCGTCAGAGTGTTCACGTACGCGTGCTCCACCTGCGACAAAACATCTCTGTTTATATGAATGATTTCGTGCTTGCGTGTACTTACATGTAAGTGAGGGAGTAATACAAACCTGCAATTGAGCGTCGGCGATATCTGTCAGGGGCAGATGGCGGTAACATCCCCAAACTCCAGCGCGGAGCACATTAAACACGAGGTCAGTGCGCACCTGCGCGGCGTAGGCGGGCGCGTCCGGGGAGAACTTCGTCTTGGCTCCAGGCAAATGAAACACGCGAAGCGCGCGTCCCCCTGCCTCACCTCGAAGACATGTAGTAAGTCCTATCACGCCAGCGCACGGCGCTTTCGACCACACGTAAACGCGCATATCCTCGCTTTCAGCACGCTTCAAAGTGTCCCGCAGCCGCTCTACCCATGCGTAAGAACCGCCCTCTTCAATTTCCACCACCACATTCTCGGCGGGCGGCTCGGTGCGCCGTCGCAACAGAAGGTACTCGCAGCCCGCCGCCACCTGTCGCGCGGCCAACCGCAGCCCGGCCGCCTCGATTATCTTCCGTGCAGCTGGTTCGTCCGCCGCACCCTGCGCCTCCTCTAGCAGCACCATGCCGGACTCCAGGAGAGAACCTTCCAGATGGCCCAGTACGGTTGCTCCGTGTTGCGTTAACACGTTCGAAGCTAAAACCAGGTGGCAGTCCGAATCTGGGGGACCGTTGCGGGGGTCTTTTGTGGTGACCTGCAAAAAAAGGAACTCATAATATCGAATATTCTACAAACAATATTATACATAATTATCGAGCGGTACCTTAATTCCGTGAGTTTTCATAGAATCACCGTAGACCGCGGAAGTGGCTCCTGCGGCTAGCGACGCCTCCACGCGCACCATCGGCTCCTCGTCTAGCACACCCAGCGCCAGAGGAGCCATCAGCGCTTCTGCCGGGCGATCGAGGGCCGCCTCCACCACTTTCAGCCGCAACGCGCCCGCGTTCTCCATGACTACCTGCAGACTCACGGTGAGAGCGTCGCGTTTCGAGCGGGTAGTGTCCTCTGTTCCCACGGTCGCATTATCGTAGGGTAGGAACACATATTTCTCTAGTTTGGGGGCGGGCTGAGGGTTAGCACGGCGCGGCGCCAGACTGGTCTTGACTCCACGCAACTCTATTCCACCGCATGAGATGGTGTCGATGTCTCGGTACATGCGCACGGGGAGGGCACCGGCGCCTCCTGCAGCTACAGCGGCGAGTTGGGCCGCGGGATCGATAAGCGCGCGTTGCAGCCGCGTGGGCAAATACAGCTCGCGAGTGTCGACGCCGATGATTCCAAACTGGAGCATGGTGTCCATGAAGGAGATCCAGTTGTCGTTCCATGCCAGCGTGCCGGCCGTGCCGCGAGGGTTAGAAGTAAGTATGCCACGGAAGATGCCATCGTAGTTATATCCACGCAGGCGCAGTTCTTTGTAGATGTCGTCGGTTACGAGGGGCAGCAGATCGGGCTCGGGGCGCTCCGCTTGCTCGTTCAGGGCCAAACGCTCGGAGGCGGGGTCGTCGGTCACGCGCACAAGTCCTGTCACGACCACGCCGCCGCTCTCGCAGACTTCGAATTCACCACTGGCTTCCAGCACGTTGATGAGGAACCGCACTGGACCATCGCGAGATAATATGGTGGCTCGTTTAAACTGAACGTTTTCCAACACTATGGGAGTCTCTTCCGGATTTTTGTTGTGTAGTTTAGCCATTGTCTTCCAAACGAGCGTCTGGTTAAAGCAACAAACATAATTAAATATAGGATAAACAAATAAATATAAAAACTTTTTTTTTAATATAACAACTACTTTTTAAAATTCTATTGGTAGCGTCAATGACAAGCGCAGTTAACAATAAAAAATTTACCTCAGCTTTATAATAGTCTTAGGTAATCTGAGTACAATTTACGTATCGCAATCGCAATTAACGGACTCACAAATGTTATCTTGTCACTCACCAGATAACCCGTGGCGGGGAACAGAATTCTTCCGTCGATGTTGTGTCCCGCGATAAAAGAGTCGTCCGTTCGCGAGAGGTCGTACTCTATGATATTTTCTCCGGAGCGAGCGGCGCCGTAGTGAGCTACGTCCCATTCTATGGAATGGTCCCAGCGCACGTGCGAGGACAGCCCGGGCGTACCGCGAGACACGGGCCACGACACGGATGGATACAGCGCGGCTGGGCGTGGTTGGCCTCCTGCCAGGTACAGGCGGCCCAGCGCGGCCAGCAAGTGCTTGCACGCGTCCGGCGCGTCACGACGCACGAGGGGAATGTGCGCTGCGGCGGGCGCGGGCCGCGCGCGTTTCAATATGGCCTGGAGAAGCGCGTGCGGCGCCACCTCCACCAGCACGGCGCGCTCCGGCACCTCGCTCACTGCGTCCGCGAAGCGCACGGGCGACAGCAGGTTATTCACGTGGTAGGCGGCATCGCTCAGCTTTGCTGTTGAATTTTAAGACTCAGTATTTGGAACAATCCATAGTGGACGTGTATAAACGAATGCAAGTCGCTTACCGAGGTCCGAACCCCACTGGTCCCGAGGAATCGAGGAGGACACCCAGCGTGACGAACGCGGACGCGGCTCCGGGATGACGCGCTCGAGGCTGCGACGCAGCAACGGGGCTGCTGTTGCGATGTACTTGCTATGGAAGGCAACGCCCGAGCTGTTGACGGCACGCGCGAACACGCCCTCCGCCTTCAGCGTTGCCACGAATTTCTTGATCGACTCCACCGGTCCGGAGATCTGAATTGGAGACAGTAATCTCGAGTTACGTCAGTATGTGGCACGAGGTTGTCATTTTATTATTATAAAAGATAAATAGAAAAAGTTAAACTAGAAAAGGGATTTTGTTAATTGATTTAGATCTAATTGTCTAATTGTAAACGCTGTTTGTTTTCCTTAATAAATAAAAAAAAAAATACTAAAAGATGTACAAACAAAACGCGATGTACGCTTAAGATTTGTTTTTCGATGTAAAGATTTTTATTCCTAGTCATTGTTTCACGTGCTTTAACGGAGTAAATTTACCGTAACACTATCGGCGGCATTGTGGCAGGCGGGCACGATGTCGGGTGGACAGCGTTCTACGCACTGCTCCCATGACAGGCCCACGGCAGCCATGGCGCCCGCAGACAACTTGGCGTCCACAATGCTGCGACCACGCCAGAACGCCGCCAGCACGGCCTGTTCCGCTGTGAGCGTCTCGTCGGCGTACGCACAACCTAAGAGACTCACTCATCAGTATTTGACTGAAGCCGTCACACTACACGTCGTGTGGAATAGTTTCTTACCTATCTCGCCGACAGAATGTCCAACGATACCATCGGGTTTGATGCCGACGGCTCGGAGCACGTCCACGAGTGCCACCTGCACAGCAGCGATCGACACGAAGGACATTACGACGTCATCAAAGGCCGTTTCGGGCGCATCCGAAATAACGTGCACGAGGTCTATACCGTGCGGCTTCAGCGCCGCCGCCGAGCGTTGGATGCTGTTTGCAAACACGGGCAGGCCTAGCAGAGAGCGCGCCATGCCCGGCCACTGGGAGCCCATGCCGGAGAACACGAACCAGATTGGGCGCGGCTCGTTCTCCATTTCCTATGTGTAAAATAATGTTTCTTTAAAATAGAAAAGACAGATCACCGGCAAACGATCGAAGGAAGGAACACTCACTGCGATCTCCTCGGCAGGCTGGTCGCCGAGCAGACGGAAGCCGCGGTATCCGTGACCGGGGATGTTGTACGCGTGCACGGCATCCAGCATAGCGTGCAGTTCGGCGTCGCGATCGTTCTCGGTAGCCAGCGTCAGCAAAGCACGCGCGGCTTCCTCCGTGCGCCCCGACGACAGTACGAGGCGGGGCACGGTGACAGCCGCGGGGGCGGGTCGGCCGCCACGCTCTGATTCCAGGATCACGTGCGCGTTGGCGCCGCCGAACCCGAATGAGTTGAGGGCCACCAGTCCGCCCTCAAACGGCGTGTTGCGGTCCACTACCTGCAGCGATCGATTCCTTCATAAATTTATTTAGTTTTGAACCACCTTAATTTTACAATAATTCTTAAGAAAAGTCATGAAAATAAAAACAGACTAATTATTAAATTCAGTAATTAAAGGAGTATTGCCTTAATGCGACCGTCGCTGAGAGCCGGTATGTCCGGGTTTGGATTCTTATAGTGCAAATTGGCGGGTATTATGCCGCGCTCCATGGCCACCAGCACTTTAGCCACAGAGCACAAACCCGATGCCGGCTCCGAGTGACCCATATTGGACTTCACCGAGCCCACAAGTAGAGGTTTCTTACGGTCCTTGCAGAAATAATCAGCTATGGCGTTCACTTCTTGGGGGTCTCCAACCTAGGATTTAAAATAAATAAACATTATTGATTTATATTATAATACCAACGATAACATATAACAATAGAGAGGAGAGGAGGTGCACTCAAGTACCTTGGTTCCCGTGCCGTGAGCTTCAACGTAGACCACGTCCTGAGGCTTCAGTCCTGCCTCTTCAAAGGTCTCCTGCGCCAAGCAGCGCTGCATGTCCCCTGAAGGGAAAGTGATGCCCTGTACCTTGGCGCCATCCGTGTTCATGCGCGCGCCACGCACGGTGGCGTACACGCGGCGTGCGTTTCCGCGGCGCTGTAGCAGTACGCCCACAACCGCCTCCGCGCGCACGTAACCGCGCCCGCTCGCGTCGAATGCTGCGCAACGGCCCTCCGGGGATAACATGCTGAGTCGATGGAAGTTGAGAGAGCTGCCGGGCTTGAGACACAGGTTGGTGCCGGCTACCACAGCCGTGTCGCACTGACCCATACGCATTGCGTTGATTGCTTGTGCCAGAGCAAACATAGAGCTAGAGCACGCCGTATCGACGGCGAACGACGGGCCCTTAAAATCGAACGTGTAGGATATTCGATTGGGAAACATGGCGCGGCAGCAGCCTGTGAGCGCATAACCGTTGATCTTATCGGGGTCGGCCGTCCAAAGCTCCTCCGTCTCGGAGTTGGAGACGCCGACGAATACGCCGGTGCGTGAACCGCGCAGTTCTGTCGGGTTGAGCCCCGCATCCACGATGACTTCTTGAGTGATTTCTAGCAGCAATCTCAATTGGGGGTCCATGAGGTGAGCTTGCTTTGCGTGGACACCGAAAAATGTGGCGTCGAAGTGTTTGAGATCTTTCAGTTTTCCATTTCTTTCCGGAAGTCCATGTAGACCTGATAAAAGATTTTTATCATTTTTATTCAATAAAACATACCTACAATTACATAAAAAATACTTTACTCGACTTAATGATGATATATAGATATATCTATATCTTTTTATTATCTCCACTTTACTTCAGTTAACTCTCTAAAATTGCAGCCTAAAAAACACGACTGGCTATTTCTTAAATAATAATTTAAACAAGAATAAAGTGGTAAAATCAAAACAACTACTTAATCGGTACGCAGATGTAGGACCCGGAATACTTTTATTTACTTTTGAGATTTTTATTACAATTGAGCAATATTTAAACAAACAAAATGACCGTATTTATGTTGAAAGCTTTAAAGAACCTTTTCAATTAATCAATAGAGTACAACGTGGGCATTATCTGACTTCAGTGATGAGTTGATGGTGGTTACCAAGGATGAAGTAACTGAGCCATATTTTTGTGAAAAAGGTTTCAAAACGTCGGCACAAATGTATTGTATTTTATATATACTAATATTATAAAGAGGTTGCACTGAATGGTTAAAGTAAAGACTAAATGATCTAATGAATTGTAGGACTAAAAAAAAATCTACAAAGTTCTTGAGGGGATCTGTAACAGTAAAGATATAAAAAGTTTGCGCCTGATGCTAATTATATAGCATTTGCATAGTTTTGAAATTTTGCTGTTTCGCTTAGTCTAGTCTGTATTAAAATGTCGGTACTTTGAAAAATGGTGCTATTCTTGTGCTATATAAGCAATGTTACGTGCAACTTTATACAACGCGAGCGAACCAGCAGGTAAAAGCTAGTACTTAATATAAGTTGACATTATAAAAGTCTGAGTTTTATTAAAGATTCGCGTTCAATTGTTCTTTTAAGGAAGTGTTAAAAGATTTTAAATTCATAGTGGAAACATTGATCTGCTTTCATTATCGTAAATAATAATATAGGTATGTAGATATGTTTGTATGTAAGTTACGTTCACGCCTTAAATACTCAAAAAATAATAATAAATTTTCCGAACACGTTGTCAAAAATACGCCAAAAATAGCATAGATTTAACAATTAAATTTATAAAAAATTTTATTTACAAAAATTATTAACATTATTGGTATTTTTTGCCGTTCAAATAAGGTAATAATGAAATAAGTATTTTTTTTATAAAAAAATGCCGGGATGAAAATCACCTTATAATCGTCGTAGATGCTAAGCTTACACCATATATAATGTTATTGAGCTGAGCTTAAGCGAAGCTCTTGACCGTTTGGGAAACTTCTTTTTGAAGCAACATCACATAAAAACTACTGAACAGATTTGAATGAAAATTGGCAGAGCTGTAGACCTTGGGAATGGGCATGTTTTTTAAAAAAAACTTTATTTAAATATTTCGTTTAGAAATTCCGTTCAGAAATGAAATGAAAAAATGGAGGGGGCTCAGTTCAACTCCTATCCTATCCTCCTAAATAAAATTTAATTTTAAAATCCAGTACAACAAACAGCCTTATTTTATCCGAATTAAAGCTCTAAAGTTATTACTCTCTCCCGTCAAATTAAATAACGTACCAGGGTAAAAAGTATCATATATGTTGAGTAGGTAACCATACTAAATTTAATCAAAATCTGTCCAGCACGGGGTATGTAGTCTTAGAAGTGAACATATTAATTGTAAACAACTTAGTAAAGTTTTTATCAGCTACAATTATATCATAAGCATACATAATTAAATAAAGTATGATTAAAAATTAAACCGTATTTTCATTATATTTTTAAACACCGAATAAGCACAAAACATTACATATTCATTTAGCACTTTTTGCGTGATTGACGAACATTCAAATATTTACATTAAAAATAGCAAAATTATTTTATATTTTTAATATAACATAATAATAATAAATCACTCGAAGGTCGTGTTATGCTGCTATTAATTGTTATGTGGGATATTATGTAACAACATCCCGCATACATTATAATATGTAGATATTTTGTCCATTTATAGCCGATATAATAACAAATGTATTAGCAAAAAAGAAATTTATCCGCTCTATGCAGTAGCAATATTGTTGATAATAAACTAAGAAATACATTCTTTAAATATAATTAACAGCAATTCCATACTATTTATATTATTATTTTATATATAATTATGATAATAAACTACGCAGTTCACAGCTTACCCTATGTTTTATTTACACGAAGTGAACTAGTCGTTCATTAGATCGATAATGTAAATAATAAAACATATACAAAGTGCGCTACGGGACTTTTACATACTTGCTACGCTGCGCTAGTTAGATTACGATCACAATACGATTTTGTTAACTAATATAGCTTCAAGCCCATAGATGACTTATATTTCATTATACGATTTTAAGAGCACTGTTTGAATCTAATAATAGATAGTTGGTGCTAGATGGCCTAAATGCTTGGTAAATCGGATTATAAAATTAGTGAAGTATTAGCGCACTTTTAGCTCTTTATTTTTGGGGTCTCTCTTTATTTTTGGGTACATTACGTACCCATAAATCAAAGCTGTCTTATTACATAATAATATTCAATAACAAATAAATGTGGTTTAGTCTATCATCGGGTGAGTCAATGAGGATATTTTACAATAACAATTATTGTTGTTATTCTCCGCTGAAGGAAACTATTGAGGATAGATTTTAATTGCACAAAACAATCTGGGTTTTGTTGACGCGGTCCCTCTTATCCGCACGGAGACTTATTGGCGTGATCGTAACAGGTAAATACATTTGCCTGTTTCGCGGTTTTCTTTTATTATTTCTTTTTTTATCTATGTATAAATAGGAAAATACAGAATAGTTTAATAACGTTTTCTTGTTTGTTTTGTTAATATATTTTCTATTTTATATGATACTCATAATGATTACTGTGTTTTAACTTGTAACTATAAAAAAACATATATAATATATAATTTAGTATTATAAATATAGAGAAACAGATATAACTTTTTATTTTTCCCTATTTAAATGTATAATTATTTATAATGGACATACTATATATATAGTTACATATACATTATATATTATTATTATTATTATTAACTTAGATAAATCCCACAAGACCTTCCAATATCGGAAAATATAGAACTTTACCGATAAACTTAATGTGTTTTGTGGACGAAGACTCATAAGTAGTTGTTAATAAAATTGTCTGTAGAATTACAGTAACTTGGTTCAATCGATCGTAATTTCCTATCATCAGCATATTTCGTTTTAAATATAAATATATAACTTATATTTTTATTTACAGTACAATTGCAGAGTAACTTAATACATATAACACATATCACAGTAGTATTTTTAAGAGTTGTATGTATTGAAATATAATTGAATTTAACGGATGTAACTAACGTATAATTTTACCTTTTAATAAATTTAATTTTAGTCCAACTTTTCTAATTCTTTGGACCAATCGCTTTAAGGAGGTGAGATTTTACGTCAACGTCGGGTTAACGTTAAACTCCTTAAATGTAAAAGTGTAAGAAATAGTTTTATTTCTACATATTAAATTTTTATAACTCTTTAAATTATGTGAATAGGAGGACCCCTCAAAGTACTCCCGACGTCCACTCGGCTGTTCGAGTTCGAGCATGAATTAAACTACAATAGAGATCCGTTATAGTGGTCCGAATAACAAGATCCTTTGAGTTTAATATTTATTGGTTGAATGAGCATCGCTTCATCTTACAACATTGTACAAATTTAACGCTCACTTACCGGGGGTCCATCTTCTGTCGTCGGCGGTGACGAGGTCCACGCCGTCAAAGAGCTGCTGTGCGAACTCCTCGATATTATCGGACTCCGGCATTCGTCCCGAAAGCCCGGTCAGGACGATGTCCTCGCTAACTCCACCTCTGCTCCCGTTCATGACCGCGCTTGGCATGATCCGTTTTGTTGTTCACCTTGCGAATATCTGAAACCAAAACGCCAGTTTGAGTTTGATGTCACGAAAAACTGGAGTTTGTAAAATTTTCTTCGATATCCTCTCACCGTAGTGCGAGCCGATCAGTTCTGTATGTATGTATGAGTGCGAGTCGGTGGAAGGACGGCACACGAGTGGTGCTCGCGAGGAAGTGCACGCGTTGAGTGAAGCTGCGACCGAGCGACATGCGGTTAAAAGGGCGCGATAGTGGGGTCTCGACCCGTCTCACGTTTCCATGAGACCCTAGTTTTCTTATCACTCCGCAAGGACGTGCAAGGTCGAAATTTCTAATATATCTTGTCAAAATTTTACCGATCGTTTATAGATTGACTGTGATTCCACATATACTTTTACTATTGGTGGAGGATCGTCCGATTTGACCTTCTCGCGATATCTGCGACGAAACATCTCTTAACCTCTCGATTATGTTTACAATAACATCAGAGTTATGCAAATCATCGAACATATACGAACGATGTACTTGATGTATGTAGGTATTACTAAACAGTAACTGCGAAGCAAGTAATTTGCCCACATTAATACGTAAAAAGTGCCCGGCTAGTACCGCTAGTAGTGACTGTGGCCCGCTTTGTGTGCCAATTAAGAATGAGATCCCAAGACCTCGCTCGTCTGAAGTATTTTGGTGATAGCAGTGATATCTTTATATCAATCTAACATTTTAAAATGTTATATTTATACATATAAATAAAATTTAAATGTCTGTTTGTAATTCCAAGTTGATATCTTTTCACTAAATGCATATGAAAGTATATACGATACTTACATAAAAACAATTTTATAATTTGTCTCCGTCTTTCTGTCTCTTTGGTCCGAATAACCTCTGAAATGGCTAGATAGGACTTTCACTGGCGGATAGCTGATGTTATAATGAGTAACTTGGGCTACGGAGTAATTTAAAAAAACAAATTCCGAGAGCGAAGTCGGGGGCACAGCTAGTAGGATATATGACTAAGAATAATTTTGGCTTCAAAACTGTAAATATGAATAAAATTGGTCGCAATGGAAATTCCGTTCAGGAAAACTATGAGGATACAAAATATGAAACACAATTAGAAGAGGGAACAACAACTGAGGGAGTGTGACGTCACGCATCTACAAACATTGCCATACGTCACAAGAGATTTACCAAATGAAGTAATTTAATATATTTTTAAAGTAAATTGACGGAAAATATTGTTAATTATAATGTAGAGTTTATAAAAAATACCACATAAAATAAAGAAAATCCGCGAAGTTTATTTTATTATTTTAATTATAATTAAATTTATAATAAAATTATTTTCAACACGTGATTAATATACATTTTTAAAATGTAAATCATAATAGACACGATATGAATATGTAAAAAAGGCTTAATTTTTTTTTCCGTAAAAAAACGCCTTATTTTTCGTGGAAAATGTAATATTATTTTTTGTTATTTATTATATCTTATGTAGATTCAAGAAGGGGGGCAGGGATTTGAAAAAAAATCCCACAATATCAAATGTCTTAATTTTCTTATTCAGCACACGATTTCCTAACCTTCATAAAACATACCTAATATATAAGAATGAAAAAATATAAGGAAACTGTCTCAAAAATAACACATGATTTTAAGACAACCCCTATAATGGTTAGAGTAGCGCTCAAATATCTTTAGATATATTTATCCAATATATTTTATTCACCAAATTCGGTACATCACTATAGATAAAAAACTATAAAACTATAGATAAAAAGTAGTACTGTTTATCCGCGAGTTATCGCCAAATGATTTAAACAATAATATATTTTTAAAAAAGTGTCTCTGCTGTTAGCCCTACTGGCCATGACAGCGTCACCGGTGGAATGGACGGGTGCAGAGACCCGCCCTTGAAAAAGGGGGGCCTGAAGGGCCCCAGGGGAACGCGCATCCTGAGGGCGCATCCTGTGAGGCTTGGACCACGGCTCAGGACGCCGTTAGGTGGGAAGCGAGGGTTGGATGTGGGTTAGGATTTAACACTAACGTCCTCCGACGGCAGAACGCCGGAGCAACGTGCTTGGATGGGTATTTAAAAAATACCAACACTTCCATAAACACTAATACACTAAAAATTACAACAGATTATGAACAATATACTTTAAAATCCATTTGAAGCCTTTATATTGGTAGTCATTTAAAATCCTTGAGGAAGATAACATTAATAATAAAGAAGAAAGTAAATTAACTTCTTTTTTATAATAACTGATATAATAAAAGTAACAATATTCGAGAAAAACAAACAACATATTAGTTTCTGTTTCAGTAGGATGGGCGCAGGTTCTATTTGAGGGTGCGGCAAAAGAAAACAACGCACATTCCCTTATCCAATTTAAAGTTCACTGTGTGAATCAGTTAGTGTCAACCAATCAAAGCTCGCTAACAGCTTATCTAGCTTAAATTGGACAATGAAAAGCTGCTTTAAGCTGGTATACTAGTATATGAAAAAGTGTAAACATGAATAACATAATATACCATACCATACCATAAACATGGAAAACAAAATGGCGTCTAGGAAATTCGAAACACATTTCATTTAATTATAATAACAATTTTAATAAAAGCAAAAAACTTATTGGTTTTGATTAATTCAAAGAAATATACACATCAAAATTCATCTGGAAGAGAATCGAAGGTTTTATTTTTAAAATTTTCATTACCATTGACGCCTTAACCCTGTAGCCCCTGTTCAATATACGCCTCGCCCATTACCCTTCACTAACTAATAACCGCGTCTCTGTCCGGGATTACGATACACGTGCGTAACTAGTACAAAATTGTAATAACTTTATTAACTTTTTTCTCTTAATCGTCATGTTACAGTTTATAATAAATAACAAAATAATTGCTCAAATGACAAGATGTATTTTACCGCACGATATAATAATCTTATAAGAAAATACAGACAAATGTCTCATGCAAAACCTTTATATATTTTATTTTTATGTAGCACTAATTAATAAAGTATTGTTAAAAAGAAATAACTAATTATTCCCTGTATTAATGGTGAAAATAACTAAATACATGACGCGGTCAAGTTAGTTCACGCGCGCTGACCCAACATTCCACAGACCGTAAATTTTTTAGGCTGACATATTTGATTAGCAATACATTAAGGTTTTGTGGACTTTGTTTATTTGATTAATAGTATAGATGTGAAAACATTTTTTTTAATTATTATTTAAATACTAAAGAGAGGTCATAGTTAGTCTCTTTAATCACATTCTATAAAATTATTTTATTGTTTGCAATATTTATTTTTTAAGGCACTTAAATTTTCTTTATGAAAAAATTAAATATAGAAAGACTATAATATAACTAAATATTCAATCCAAATTAGCATATTGAAATGAATAACCAAAATACATATGATGACTAGTCTTACTTTTAATACGTAGATGATGTTTCTTAGACACTTTAGCCACTGCTGATTTTACTATTAATACAAACGGACGCGACCTCGTCTGTTGAAGCACGCGACACATTTGGAAAGACTGACACCCACCTCAGTACTTAGGCACACATCTCAGTATTTAGACAACCCATCTTAGTACGCAAACACCCCCACCTTAGTACCTCGGCACACATCTCAGTACTTAGACACACATCTTAGTACTTGGACACACATCACAGTACTTAGACACACATCTCAGTACTTAGACACACATCCCATTACTCAGACACCCGCCTAAGTACTTAGACATCCACCTCAGTACTTACTTAGACACCAGCCTCAGTACTTAAGACACACATCTCAGTATTTAGACAACCCATCTTAGTACTCAAACACCCCCGCCTTAGTACTGACACACACATCTCAGTACTCAGACACCCGCCTCAATACTTAGACGCTCATCTCAATATTTAGACACCCACCTCAGTACTCAGACACCCATAGTACTTAAAAGTTAACAAAATAACTCATATTCAATCAAATACTTGTAACAAATTATACACTAAATATACAAAATAACTAGACAAAGTACAACCATAATTGCAATGCGCCCATAGATATACTTAAATAACTTAAAAAACCTAACATTTATAATGATCTATAATCCATTTCATCATTTCAGTTGCTGGCTTGATTGCTGTAATATTTTTTATTTACAATAAAGCAAAAAACAACACAATACAAATGTTATGAAATTATCAATAATATGGATGATATATACATATACATATATATATATATATATTATTGATTAATTATGTTGTCTTATTATAGAATTTTCTTTTTCTAAAATCAGTTTTTTTTAATAAAAATGGACTCGTAACTGATAAAAAAAAAATATTCATACGTTTTACACAATCATTATATGATTTACATTTTAAAAATGTAAATTAATCACGTGTTGAAAAATAATTATATAATAAATATAATTATTATTAAAATAATAATATAAACTTCGAGCATTTTCTTAATTTTATGTGGTATTTTTTATAAACATTGTAATTAACAATATTTTCCGTCGAATTACTTTAAAATATATTAATTTACCTAATTTGGTAATTCTCTTGTGACGTCACACTCCCTCAGTTGTTGTCCCCTCTCCTAATTGTGTTTCATATTTCGTATCCTCGTAGTTTTCCTGAACGGGATTTCCATAGCAACCAATTTTATTCATATTTACACGTAAATTATTCTTTGTCGTGTATCCCACTAGCAATGCCCAAATTACTCCTTATAACATCAGCTATCCGCCAGTGAAAATCGATAGCCGGATGGAACAGACGGACAGACAGATAACAATAAAAAATATATATTTTTACTCTGACTTAAATAAAAATTTATTTTTTTATGCTCAAATGATACACTAATGTTGCCTAACCTACTCTGGCGAACAGGGAGAAATAACTGTGTAAAGGAGGGGGGGGGGAATTGAGTTCCTCATAAAGTGGCGAGAGGCCTATGTTACCAGTTTTGATATAACGACTGTCTTGGCGATTGATAACCTTCCACTTTCCATTCTCTCGGATACATTTCTTTCGGTATATATGAGGTCCAGAAACTACGATGGAATACCATGAGTGCTAATATGGCGCACAATACCCTGGAAGTGGCGGAAGTGGGTCTAGCCACGTTATACAGTAGCAGTTATAGGATCTCTCGCTCACGACCGTTACGAAAGCCGTTGTCCCAAGAGTTGTATTGTTATTGGAAACGTTGTAGTTTATGTTAGAAACATAGTAGATGTAGTATTCCACATAACTACAGCGGCTTCTATTCCAGTGTGGGTAATAGGTCCATTTCCTTATTCAATCTTCAGCGCACTATTTAACTCTAAAAGTGTCCACCAATCACAAGCTAGCCCACTACCAACCACTTCACTATGCGATGTTAGCGCGCTAGTTGTCTTAGTACTTGGTACATAACATATGAAATAGCTGAATTATTTTTTGGTCACAAAAGCGCATCATAGCATATTAATTGATAATTTTTCCTTATATCGTTGGAAAAGATCATATATTGGAGACATCACTAATATATTTTGATTGGATCCTAAATTAAACTCTTTTAACAAACGTACAGACATAAATTGGTGGTAACACTTGACAAATACACGTAATATTTTAACCGCAGATAATAAGTTAATATTCCACATTTTTAACGGAAAACCCTAACGGATATAACCTTACGAAACTTTAAAAAATACACGCAAGTTGTCTAAAGGTAATATAAAATAATGTGACATAAATTAAATGATACAATAGTCCAGTATTTAGTATATAAATACTAAATTGCGTTGTAACAAATGCCCAAACGAATTACGCAGTTGAAATGCCCAAATGTTTATGTTACCAGATATACAAAAGGTTATAATAAATGACAACATTGCAAATCAAATATTAACAATATTTAAAGATCCTCCTATCACTTGTCATATTTATATACATTGCAATCATATAAATTGTTTGCTATTTACATTTAAATACACATATATTTTGAAAAAAAAGAAAAAATATTAAATATATTTATTTACTTTGTATTAATAATTAGGTATTAAACAACTGTTTGCAAATTTTATATTTACTAATAACTAGCTAACCTTCGAGATGTAACTTTAAAAGATAAATTAACATATAATAAAGTAGTAACAAAGAAAGAGCCTGTGTATATTTTCTTAAATAACTAACTGTTACATTTTTGCGCATTACATAAAAAAGTGGTCAAATTTTGGTGTTATTTTATATTGTTATAATTACTTCAAACATTTTATTCTGGAGAAATATCTAATTATCATGAGAAAATCAACGAAACTGATTTGGACTGACAACTAATCAAAAATATGAATTATGTTTAAATTTTAAGTGATGATAGTAGGAAGAATTATCAGACAAAGTCACCGGCAACTAATGGCTATAAAGGATATGTTTTAGGTAATAATAACGTGTTAATTTGTAACCGCTTATGTCACTACAATAAATTTTCCACAAATCACAGATTTATTAAGTAAATATAAACAATATGGTTACAAAAATATTGACAGCTAATTATAATAGTGTACAGACCATCTAGAGTATAGGGCTTTAGGGCACACTGACTTTAGGGCCTAAGCCTTTAAGGCACATTGACTTTAGGGCATTAAACTTTATGGCACATTTGAGCGTATTTATAATAAATAAAATTTCAGTTCGACTTACATAATTTCATTAAGTAATAAATTATAATTATAAGTCGATACTGTTGACGCCGGAGGTCGCGCTATCTGTCGGTCGTCACAGCCAGCGAATTTGCGCATTTGTATTTACATATCTTCAAGTCATATCCTCAAACACCCGTGCACTTCAAACGAGATAATACTAATCTTTATGACGGAATATTATAAATAGTATTGCATACAAAAAATGATATAACGATATCAATACTGATAATCTCCGTTCTGCGAATCTTTGATTCAAACACTTGAATATTGTACAATTTCAAACACAATATTGACGATAATACATCAATAATATTGTTAATTGATAATTAATCGATATTTTATAGAAACAATACTTTAAATACTGTGTGTGACTTCAAACACTATATATGTATATAAAACTTAAGAATAACACCGTAATTGTCACAGTAGTTTGTGAAGCGACCTTGCTGAATATGACATTATATTTTAGCATTGGTACGTAATATTTTTAAAATATTATCTTCTAAACAATAAAATTAAATATATTTGTATATAAAAAGTAAGAGTGGTATTTTATTTTAATAGTTTAATATAAAATCATTATTAGTTGGTGAGATTAATAAAAATCCTTATATACAAATATTATTTCAATGCCAGGTTTTGGCTCGTTTACAGTTAAGTATATATATATATATGTATATGTTTTATACATACTTGTATAGAAGAAAAACTGTCTGTTTGTTTATTTTGGTATAGCTGTATTGATGAAATTTTGCTTACATATATTATTATAAGGTTATCATAAAGGTTTAACTGTTTACTGCGGAAAATTCTCTCATTATCTCTGACCGACTGCAACTGACGGATTTGTGATAAAACTGAGGACAACGAAACTAGTGCAGATTTTAATGATTTGGCTTGGTGTTATTATTTAACTTATATTTTTTTTTTATTCCGATGATTTCTTTAATTCTACTAGGAACCGCAAGATTGGTTTGTTATAAATACAAACGTCAAACAAAAGTGTCAAACGATAAAATGTAGATTATATTTATATGTAAAAAAAATCTATAATGATTTATAGATTAAAAATAATAAGTTTCTGTTTCGTTTATTTCAACCACAGTGTAATTTGAGGTTATTTTATATATTTTTAAGTTTATTATGTAAAAAAAGTTTGTTGTTACTGATTTGATTTCTCTAAAAAGATGCTCATTAATTATTATGCTTATATACAAATAGCGTTGGTGATTCTTTACTAAAAAATAAATAATAAATGTAAAAAAGATCTTCTATTTTATATATATTATTTTTCTCCTAAGCTTATTTCTAGTTATCCTAATTTAACAGTAATTCAGTCACCAATTTAATTCAGAGGATGTTGTAAAATTTAAAAGGTTTATTGTCACTTCTATTAATATGATTCTACTAATTTATGGGCATTAAAGATAATCTAACAGAGCCTTAACGTAAAACAAACAAATACTTACATTCGTCATTGAACATGAGTAAATACAACTTGTGTCATGGTTGAGGTATGATATGAGTTATGTTATTATGTAGTGATGGTTAGGTTAGATGGAGTGGATTGGATGGATTAATGGATGGTTTTTTTATGTAGTGTTGGTTAGGTTAGATGGATGGAGTGGATTGGATGGATTGGATTGGATGGATTGGATTGGATTGGTTTGGATTGGATTGGATCGGATTGGATTGGATAAACAGATGGATTGTTCGTTAATCATACAGAGGGTTGTAAGAGGGGGAAGACGGGTTGACAAGAAACATAAAATATCACAAATAGTGAAGTGTGTAATATATATATTACAATAATAAATAATCGATTTTTGTAATAGGGGTGGATAAAAAAATATAACATGCCACCATGGCGAAGAAATGTTAATAAAGTTTCTAAAAACATTACAGGATAATTTAACGAGCGCTTTATCACTAAACACTTTATATTGTTTAGTGCGTTATCTGAATTAATGTTAGATCGCTTACCATAAAATAATTGTGTCAAACGATTACCGGTGGATTAAACAAGCAGGAGGACATATTTAAACGTGAGTAATATTTCTGTTTGTTTGTAAATAACAGATGATCGGGTAAAACCGAATTGGAACGCAGTATCACGTTTGCCTAGTTTTTAAATGATGCTGATTTCTTTCCAATGCTGTGTATACATTAACTAGATAAATTATTTATTACATATAAATCTTTTATTGTCCGATTGATTCTGAGCGTCCTTGAGCATTTCGTCCGTGAATTAAATTGGGTAATGTTTTGTGACGAAACGAGTTTCTGTCGAAGACGACATGTCTGAAATATAAAAGTTAATATCCACCTATCCCACAGTTGGACTAAAAATAACCTAAGAAATATTATTTACACTTATAACATATCTGAAAAAACTGTAAATGTAAAATTTTTTAACTCAAAACAAAGTCCATATTTACAGCAATTCATATGATATTTTTTTTATTTGGTTGTATAATGGTTGCCTTGGAAAGCTTAAAAATTCAAACGAGTAAATTGCACCGTCCGTCAGCTGGTGAGATCGCGTCGCATCCCCGGATCGCACGCGGCTCTCGACTAAACAAAACCACGTTATGCAGTATTGAACATTTTAATTATAATTAATTATCGGTTTTTCATTAATTCATCGCGACGTACGAATACACTAAGTATTTTTAATTAATTTATTATAGTCTAGTTGTAGCCGCTATTTTATGTATTCTTCGGCCAAAATATTTTTTTCGGTTTCCAATAGATGTAGAAATATATTTTTTTGTTTCCTTTGAAATTATAGACTTATTCGTGAAAATACACAAAATATCCTATATTATGGAGTTGACTACTTTTGTGTTATTTGTGAATAAACAAACTAATATTTTCATTTCTGCACGCTTCTATATCATTTTTAAAACGCGTAGTTAATACGCAAACAGACTATTAAATAACTATTGTATTTAAATTATAGCACAAGAAAAAAAAGATTAAAAAGATTTAAAAAAAAGTTTCAGAATTCGGACTAGACAGTATGTTAATTACATATAGGTGTAATAGTTAGTTAATTAAGCGGCGGGTCGGTGTTGTGATTCAAACACTACATCCTCATAGCAATGTACAAAAAAAACCAAGAACAGAAGAACTACAGTACCTCATAAAGTATAGTATAGGGAGCAATGAACCGACCATGGAGTATGAACAACCGGCAACTCTCTAACAAATGACAGTCAGCTGCTTCTTATAATATAGTTACTGTCACAAATCATCGGCTACTGTTAACCACCTACAATAGTATAACTCTCATATAAGGTAACAATCTAGATAAATACATTTTATTACTAATATATCGTAATAAACTATTCTTTATATAGGTACACAATTATATAGTTTTGGTATATATACAATAGTCATTTATAATACAAGTACCTGTTATGCCTATATTAATTATTGTAACAATCACCATGATAATTGTTGTAATATTAATAATTACAAAAAGTCTATGTAATTATTAAGTCCTAGAAAACCAAGGTGAAGAATTGTATAGTATAGAGTGCAGATACAGGCTGCAGTAGCTTTATAATCTGTTGTTTCTAGAATATCCTGAAATATTAGAATAGAATATTCGAAAAGTTTTGGCAACTTACTTCAAAAATTAATTATAGTCTGGAAGCCACTGTTACAGTTCTTCAGTGATCAGTATTGTTGGTGAAGGTTTATAAGCGGAAAGTCGTTAAACACCACTATTTTGCACCATTAATCCAAATATTATGCAAAAGAACGCAGCTCGCGCTGTAAGGATTCCTATGTATCGACCGGCCGTCGATCTTTATTACGAAATGGCGGAACGATAACAACACGACCGAACGGCGCAAAACTACAGCGCGACTGTGACTCAGGAGACGACTCCTTAGCGAATATCTAGCGAGGGGTGTGCGGGTCTCGGGACGAGGTGAGTTGCCATGGTGCGAGATCAGGCCACGTGCACGCGGCCAATGGCAGGGCCGCGACCGCGCGACCGTCTCTGTCCCGCATCGGCCACGCTGCGGCGTCGTGCCGCCGCCGGCCGCCCGCCACTAGCTAGCCGTACGCTCAACGCTGGCCGCGATCGAAATTCATCAAATAGCATTACTATAGTCTTTATCTTATGTCCTAATATTCACGAGTCCATCCGCGCTTTGAATTAAAGGACGTTTAATTAAGCATTCACATCAGGGGATAAATTAAATTTCTCTGTTTTGCATATTGCATTTATTGTATATAATTATAGTTACGTCGTCGTTACGGATCGTGACTCATGGCGCAGTGTAGAGGGCATATTTGTAAGTCGTTAACACTGAAGTCGGAATCAATACACGCCGCCGTCATACAATAACCACGCCGCCCTTGACATTGATTGATATCAAGAGAAATGATACATAACTTCAGCATCCATTGAAAGGTGAAAAGTTGAAAAAAAGAGATAATGGCTGCTGCAGTGGAATCTTTATATAACAAACCTTAATATAACGATTTTCACGATCTAATATTTTTTTCAAAATCCCCAAAACCTGTCAACAAGAGTTCACACAAAAAGTACCTTTACATTACGAACAAATTTTCAAACATTGCAAAATATTAATAGAAAGCATTATTTACTTCAAATTAACAAATTTTGACATCTTATAACCTTTACATAATATAAGTATTATCAAAAAATATTAGGCTTAGACTTATTTTGCGACAGATAACAGTATTAACTATTTTTAAATATAATAGATAATACAAAACTTTTTTATAAAAATGTTTTACGTTTGTAATTAAAGTAATGAAAGTCGTTCGCTAAAACAGATTAAGCAGATTAGTAAGTACGTAAAATTGAGAATAATAAAATATATAATATATTATTTAAACTTTGTTGAACGAATGCATCACCTTAATATATATAACACATCTGACTATAAAAAATTATTTGATACAACGAATGTTATCCAATTCCCTTCAGAATCGTTATATTGAGGTTGCACTGTATTTAGATAAAGCCAGGTCTATATTTTAAATTGTTTTCGAATAAAAAAAAAATGTTATTCTTATACTTACTTTATATATATTTACTCCAAAATATACAACGTTAAAACAATTCACCTATCACTAGTTCATTACCTCTCACTATTTCATACGATAATAGTATGCTAGTTAACCTAGCGCTCGGTAAATTGAATAATAAAAGGGCTGCTTCATAGAGGTAAAGTAACGACTTCATAGCAATCAAACTAAACCTTATGATATATTTGTAAATCAATTTACAATACAGCGGTTAAGAAAACCGTTTATTTCAAATAATCCTTTATAAACAAAAATAATTAATCACAGGCGTCGCGCGTCCCGCAAATTCTTGGAATTGGCAACTTCCCTCCGCTTCTGTTTTAGTGTCAAAACGATCGCGAAAGGAGAAAGATGTGTAAAACTTTGTCCAAAAAATAGGACATATGTTAGAATAAAGGCCACAACCAGAATTATTTCATTAATTATATTACAATATATTTTTATATCAGTGCAAAATAAAGAACAAAAAAAAAAGTTTATCAAAGAAATGTTACGTGTAGAGAGTCCATGAGTTGAAGATATGAAAACCCTTATGCCCAAAGAATATACATCGCGCTAAAATAATCTCTTCCAGCTAACCCAACGCGTAAAGCTACCTAAAGCTAACGCGCATGAAAATTCATAAAAATAAAAAATCTAAGAATACGGTACATTTCATTATAAAAATGTGAAATAATAACACATTTATAAACGTGCAGACATACGATTATATCACCAAACATTAAATTATTTATTCGCATCTGCTGAAATTGTAGCTTTTAAAGTAAAAAAACATCACGTGAACGAATCAAATGATTTTTTGCACCTTTTCACCGCCCGATTTTTTTATACCAAATACAATAAATTTCAAATAACATATTAAAAATAATTTAATTTCGTTCTGATACAATAAAGTGGAAGATTGTCTCTGGTATAAAAGTTATAATTGTGGTGGCTCACGTGCTTAATGGACAATCCGTGAATTAAATCTTTGTTTATGATATGAAAGAAAAAACAAAATATATTTAATCAGCACAAACATAAAAAAAAGACAGAATACAAGAAACATTATTATAAAAAGAATTATTTAATAGAACGTATTTATATACTTAGTCTTTCCATAAATATTATCACAAAGAAAAACAACATTTTTTATTATACGTAACACTTATTACTGTTACAGTGTATTAGTTTAATACATTAATACAACTAATAAAAACATAAAAGGTTATTCAAAGTGGGGTCCATTGGAAATACAGTCCTGTAAACGTTGAGGCCAGTTATCAATAGCAGCACTCTTTCTATGGGGAAAATAATCTGTGACCTCCCTTTGAGTACCGCTTAAATAGTTGTTTTGATTTTACCACCCTATTCTTTTTAAAATTATTATTTAAGAAATGACCAGTGTGTCTCTTATAGGCTGCAAGTCCTAAGTCATCTTTTCAAATACGCGACATGGTTCTAGGTTCTAGCTATCTTCATCTCTCGAGATAAAATTCTTTGCTTTCGGACAGGATTTCTTCAAATTCTTTCCCTTACTGCTTTGATCGCCTTTTTCGTACAAATGGTACGTGGACAATCAAACCTTTTCCTGTCACAAATAGAGGAGGTTTCATTGTACCTATCAAAGGCCCGGTAAGCAAACATAAGTGTATAGAGGATTTAAATTTGGCTCCATAGCTACTTTATGTAATGCAATCACAACGATTCGGTTTTCTTTATCGCTCCATTCTAATATCACAAAATATTTTACAATGTATCGGCGCGAAAATAAGAAAACGGAATGAACAATCGTATAAAAACGACAGATTCTAAATTCAAAAGTAATATTTTTTTATTTTTAATTGTAGCATTATTTACGGCCAGTCTAAGTATTACTTAGTACTTTTAGTGTTCGTTTTACTGATATTATATTAGCCTTAGTTTCCTTAGTAACATTTTAGAGTTGTAACCTTCTAAAGGAAAATTCACCTGTATCTCCAAAGAATTTCGTAATGGTCCTTTTTAAATCGATTCAAGTAGTTAACAGTGGTACAGCGACAAGAAACCACTGTGTGTAAGAATAGTGTAATGTGTAAGAATAGTCAATAGTTCGTTTCATGAACAAAAGTTTGAAGTAGATATATAAAAAATATTTGGTATAATAATGATTATACAGGATTTCCCAGGATTTCCGTAAATGTACATTTAAGTAATTGGTAACAAATTATTTAAAAAAAAATGACGAAACATAGTGAAATTTTAGGAGATCGAAATAAACCGAATAGCAGCAATAATAATTATATATGTAATAATATTTATTATGAACGACTTATTTAAAAATATCTTAAACATTATCTTATTCAATAATAATAATATACTTAGAAATTCTTGTGAAATCACTCAAGTGAGTCATGAAACAGGAAAAATTAAATTTTTACATACCAAAAATAGTGTTGACATAAACTGTCAATAAATAGTGTCATTTTAAAATACAAATATAGGCTTTGATTTATAGAGCGCTAAATGGTCTATGGTTATAAGTTACCATTACATATAGATTCAATCTATCTAAACTCTAACTAGTGCATCACATTGCGTCGCATGAACAGACCTAGCATTGTCAAAACTAAATACTTAAACTTCTGTCGCAATGTTGTTTTAAATATAATATTTTTTTTTACAATATTTTCTGCATAGTCATTAAAGTAATTCATTTAATAACACTCTCGTCTCAAAAATCGAAATCATTATAAATAGAGGTAGATCAGAATGTGAAAAATATCGGACATCAATCAATATATTAATTTTAATAACAATATCATACCTAATTCATTAAAATCTGATAAATTGGAAAAATGTTTAGAGTGTTCAGTGGTTTACTGATAACTTTTTTATAATACGCGTATATTATAATGGAAATTGCATTGTTAATATCATTAATAAAACCATTGGATTTGAATATTTTTTGATACAATCTTTGATTTCGAAACTAAAGATCATGCTAACTAGCAACTGTTATTGAGATATAAAAGTACAATAAAATAATTCTTTTTTTGTAACATTTTACGGAAAGGAAAATTTATAAAGACAGCCTATTTGTTTTTGAAAGGTTACGATATTTACCACTTTATCTTATATATATTTTATATATTTATCATATATTTATATAATTATTTTTCTTTGTGAAGATTTTTATATTTTATTTGTTTCGCTATTCAAAAGGGTGTCACAATGGACTATTATAATGGATTAATAGTTTTCTTTATATAAGATAATGTTGAATTAGTAAGGGTTAAGGTGACCATTACCTAATACGTGGAGCAAAAACTTTGCACCCGTTATGATGAAAATATGCACACGGAGAAGTGAAAAATAAAGCTTATAAGTATTAAAAGAAAATATTATTACACAATTGTCATCCGATTCAGATTCATTGATTATGTTTACATTCTCAATGTCAGTCAGTGTCAAACTGACACCTGACGTAATAGAATAAAAAACAATATATATATATTACGAAATGATAGAGGTGTATTGGTGTCAAATTCTTTGTAAACATTGTCAGTTAAAATTACGCGCAAATTTCGGCCACTGGGTGACTTAATTTGTTATTTTTGCTAACCTTTGCGTGTAGTAAAGTAACTTGCTAAGTTGAACAATTCGCAAACGCTATTTGTATTTTGTCTATAATAAACAGATTGTGTTGTTATTGAATATGTATTCATTTTTCAAGGCTATAATTATGAAGTTTTCCTAAGGGTTCAGATTATTATTTGATAACCCAGAGATTATAAACACGATAAACATGCATGCGGCTAGCATTGTTTATGTAGGCAGGTATCTATATCGCTATATGTATCTTAAACTTTGACCTCTTTAGCACGAATGCTTAAGTGCATGACCTATTACGAAAAATGAGATTAAAATTTCGCATAACTTTTAACTGCATTCTCTTTCATTCCTGGCGATAAACTACAAATTTCTAGTTACAGGTGGACACCAATATTTATATAATAATTATTTTTGTTATTATTCTTGAAATTAGAACAGAATGCTTTTTAATCAATTCAAGAAGTAAGTATTTTAACAGTTTCTTCAATTCTTCTGCACTTATAATATATTCTGAAAGTCTGATTCTTTTATATCTATATTAAACATTAAAGTCCTTTATACATATGCATGCAATCATTGCATATTACAGTCTTACTAAAGAAGACGAGACCTCTCTGTTTTCTCCACCAATGAGGCAGGGAAAGAGGGAGTTTTTTAAATAAATTATGCAAAAGATAAGATTTGATAGTTTGGAAATTTTTTTTTAAATCTTTCCTTAAATGTTGAAGGAAGTTCTGATATCGAAGAAAAAATAAGATATGTATCTGTATTATTAATTAACTAATCATCTTTAGTTGTCCTTATCATTGTTACCAGAGTTGATACCAGTTTAGACCAGTTCTTATCATAAAAATAAGTTTACATTTTTTGCTATATTAGCACTGTTGTTATTCATTCGTTTAATCATATTAGCAGATATAATTGTTTTTTTTTTACTTCTTATTACCTGCTAACTTCATCGATAATTGATTTTCATACAAAAGTTCTATTTAATCTCCATAGACATTGATTTTTACAAAACGACAAATAATATTCAAACACAGAATTTATAAAACCTGTAAACTTTATTTTGTATTTACAACATAATGTAAACTTGACAAAATTGTGATTTTTGGGGTTGAGTTTTAATATATCAAGATTATTTTTATATATAACCCCGCATATATCCAAAATTGTATATACTTGCGGATGCATCCGACCTTAGAGAATAATACTAAAAAGTTTGTTTGTGTTTATTTTTTAAGGCACTAATCTCTGGTGTTACCATACATATAAAAAAATATACGATACATCCATGTGCCGGTAAATTCTAAGAATTTGGTAGTAGAATAATCTATGCATAAAATATATTTCAAAATTGAAATACTTGAAAATAATCATATGATAAACCTTCTGCTACTTTGTATAATTTATCTTGCAATAAAAATTTTCCATCACACAGATTACGTAATGCAGTTTATGCATGCATATTTTTTCTTTTATTATTCTTAATGGTTTTTTTTTCGTCTTGTATATGTAATATAAATAATTTGTATGCAATTTCCTTGTTATAAAATAAACAAATACTTAATATTCAAAGATATTTATACCATGTACGTTATACCATATGTGTGTAACTGCCTTTATACATTAGGTATACGGGAACTAACAAGTTAACTTAAAAGGTTGTTATTGTAACGATTTATTGTTAATTACGATTGAAAAAAGAACGATTTAAATCGCATAATCATTATATTGTATATTGTATATAAAACTGTAACTTAGAAAAATCTGCATATAAAACATATTTTTAAGTTTTTTGCTCTCAATCACTATTTGTCCCTTATTCGGAAACTAATGGAATTATTTTATTGCAATATTGATATATTTTTTTAAATTAACTCTTTGAATTTAATATGAGCATGATATACAAGACACTGATTTTATTACCTAAAAAAACATTAAAAACAATCTATTTTTTATGTTAGAATAAAAATGTTGGGTAGTGCTATTAAAAGAGAATGATGCTATTCCCGTTCTTTCCTTTGAATGCAGCACTAGATTTGAACTAATAATATATATCTATGTGTATTCGTTAATTTCAAATTACACAAAAAACTTTCCCATTCCTGAACTAAAATTAAAGGTTCCAGTAGTGTTTTCAATTGATTGGTCATCGTGGGTAGTTTCAAATAAAAATTTCAACCATAAGCTTAATTTAGTGCTGTACGAAACACAATGTAGTTCGTGTTAATGTGAACACGTGAAATTTCAAAATCTTTATATTTTTTTTGCATTTAATTGTATTTTATGATTTTTTGTTTTTATTAAAAATTTATATTTATTAAAGTAAATTTGTAACTCAAAACATGCATAGTGTAACTCTATTTGTTTACCAAAAAAAATCTAACTAAATATTCAGAACCGAAAAACCGATAACAAAACTGTTAAGCGTTGTAAATACTATTTGTTTTACTGTTATAAATTTTATTTATGATTTTTCATATGTGTTATAAATAACAACTGCATATTATGTAGGTAGCCGGTTTAGTGATCTTGACATTGCTCCCGTGCATATCACGTGCCAAATCAGGTTTTCAGGGTTCCGCTTGTACAAGCGCAATATTACGAGGCAATATTTGTTTAAAATGTTTTAGAAATAAGTATCTACTAACATAAAATTATTTTTTACAACTCATCGATATTAATTTACGCGTCTAACTATATGTAATAAAAGGTGTTGGTAAAGTAACAACGTATTGATTACATTTAAAACAATGAATGAATTAACTGAATTATGAATTAGTTGATAGAATACGAATAAAATGATTCTTAGCGCTTAACTGACCTTGTCTTCTCACTTCTAATTGTGGTGACAACTGACAGTGTGTGACAAATGAAAATTCCACTTGGTAATGCTAATTATACACAGTCGTATCTAATGTAGTCAAACAATTAAAGTTCATAAAAAAAATATGAAGAAAATGTAAACTATAACATGAATTATAGGTAGGAAAAAATAATAATAACCATAATTAGGTTGCAAGTTATAATTTATCATGGGGATAAATGTAAACAATTATTTTGTAGTAAGTTTACTTATAGCATTTATCATTAGATAAAAAAAATTTACAAATGTTTAAATTATGTATATTAAAAGTATTTTTAAATTCGATTTACCGATAATTTAAAATCAAGTTTACAGAACCATAGCGAATTTCAAAATTACTCTCACTCTGACAGTAGGAGCAGTGGAATCCGGTTCCAACGCGAAGTTGGTCACTCGGCTAACGAATGTCGCACTCAAGTAGGTATATATAATAAAATAAACACTCATTCATGCTATAATGTTGTGATGTTTACGTAACAACACGTGATTATAACATACTTTATTATTTATAATTTATCGTAGCTTATTATTATATTATAAAATATTCATTGTTTATTTAGATTGTGTTTTTTTATAGAACTTTATTAGCAAATGTAAATATAGCGTCATGTTGGCATTGCTGCTCAAAGAATAGTGTTTGTGTATTGTCGAACGTAGTCAATCAAAATATATATTAAAAATAGAGATATTATTTTGGGGCATTTATTTTATTTAATTTCCCGCCCGAGAAACCATAATCCAGAAGAGAAGTTAGTGGTTTGAATCGAAAAAAATAATAATAAACTACAACTAGAAAAACAGTAAGAAGTATTAGAGTGATATGTGTGTTCCTAATATTTTTTTATCCAACAATATTTCCCGAACGGATACAGAAATCCAACGTTCTTTTTTTCCGAGTTAGAGTCTGTTCCAACTCAGACCGGTTTAAATTTTGGATCCGATTCATCATTCATTCATTTATTTAAAAATAATGGACAAAAAAATGAATTTTGGATTCGTTTTAAATTAAAAAAAACATTGCATCCATCGATTTTGCATCGGATATTTCAATTGACACAGGAACAATCAGTAAAAAAATATGTATATTGTTATAGGTAGCTGTTGATAGCAGTACTTCTTTTTTAATATTTTAATGTATAAACGAGTAGATGTATTGTCTTCGGATAGCACGTCCGACTCGGCTTACACGGCTTGTTTACCTGGAGATGGGATTATAGGGTTCTTCTTAGACATGATTAGATTTTGAAGTTGATCGGATTTTAAGAAGTAAGCAAAAATATATTGATTTTTTACTCAAAAACGGTTACATTGATTAACTTCAAACTGGTTTTACAATATAAGTTGGATCAAGAACGTAACAAAAAATTAGAGGGAAGACGACTATACCGGCCAGTCACAGGACTTCCCGTCCGAATGTTCGAGATCTTCCGGAAATTATATTAATAATGTAAATTTTTAACTCACAAATGAATAAGAATTAGGAAATGTATCTTTTAAAATTAATTGCAAAATGTTATATAAATATAACCGAATTATATATGTTATAAAAAAATTGGTATTTGATAAAAAAACATTAAAATTTAAAAGTTATGAGCGTTCGATTTCACCTTATTTTTATGAATTCATAACCTATACAAATTATCTATAAAATATCAATGTAGTGTCTTAGAAAAATAAAACCATTAAAATCCTTTTTTATATAACTCAACGCAATAATTGTTGATAAAATTACAGCAATTTCAAGTATCTTGCCGGTTCTTACTTTGGACTAGTGCTGGTAGCCGTTCCGTAAGCAATATATGCTTAATTAATATAAAAAATAACTGATTGCTGTTGGTCTAAAAATATATTATTTGCACAACCGCGACGAATGGAGACAAAGACGATAATATTCGATAATAAATGCTAAATGAAGTTCAGATTTACATCACACCTCAGAATTTGCAGCAGTCAAGGTAATTGAGAAAACTAAAATTATATAATGTTTTTCTAATCGGAAAAACAAATAAAAGCTCAAATATGTATGTTCCGTATAAAACTATTCGAAGAAAATGACAAAATGATTATAGATCCAATAATAATTGAGCGAAGCGAGCGTAGCGTTCTACTGGAGACTTTTTCACATTCTTTGTCACGAATAGGCTCGAAAACTACTTGACGGAAAATTATAAAATTTTTGCATTCAAAAAGACACACATTAGGTGATGGTTCTAAAAAAATACTTGAAAAATGTCATGTCTTTAACGAATAATCGTCAAAAAACTGATATCCCATTGAAGTCAATGGGAAACGATGAGTCATTACACTGGGCTCGCTTCGCTCAATATGCAAACGGCACCCGAGATTTCGCGAGCGAAGCGAGTCGAATTTGAGGGTCTGTTGGCGCCCCTAGTTATAATTTCTTCTGGATAAGATTTTGGCGATTGTAGTACACATTCAAATAAAACTGTTTCACGGTCTTAACTTTTCAAATGCTTTGCACCTGTGTTCAAGAACATTACAAGTATTCGAAAGGTCGAGAAGTATTCTTAACGTCGAGAAGTATTCGAAACGTGACATTATCCAAAAAAAAAAGTTTATTCTTTTCACATAACAATTAATACTGTGTCTCAATAGACAGTACTATAAAAATGTCAATTATTATATAAGTTAAAAGAAATATTAATGAAGTTTTTTGTCGGCTATTCGCAACACATGTACCCACTATTACAACTGTACATCCGTAAGTGGCAAATGTATTTAGAATAAAAATCTTCGACTTCGATTTTATAGGTTATAAAAATTAAATTACAACAATTATTATATTTACAATCATTGTGTTCTTAAGCATAGTTTGTTTTTACAGAGAACTTGAGCACTCGTGATATATAAACACACTACGCGGTACGTCATTCAAACGGCGGGCGGGGCGGCACTGTTGGCGGGCGCCGGTACAGTGAAGTCTAGAAGCACCTTGCCGCGTGCACTGCCTTTTGCCGCTCGCTCGTACGCGGCCACACCCTCCCACCATGGGAACACCTGCTCTACTGATATAGACAGCTGCGAAGCGAAGGGATAAGTTATATAATACTAATAATATTTTCGAAAAAGGAAGAATAACAAGACAGACCTTTCCCCTTTCGGCGAGACGTCGCAGCATTTCTATGTCGGTGGCGGACGGCGAGAAGAAAGCCCAGCGCACGTGCGGCGGGCAAGTGGCGGTAGCGATGGACGAGGGCTTGGAAGCAGGGGAGGGTATAGGTCCGGGAGCGGCGCGAGCGGCCGCCACGCTGTGCGCCACGAGCTGTGCGCCGGCAGCGGCAACGCCGGCCAGCAGACCGCGGGAATCAGCGAGTCGCAGTAGCGGCGCGCTTAGCGTCACATAGCGCGAGAACCGCCAGCGCCGAGCGCCCGCCTCCGCGCCGCCCAGCCCCGCGCAGTCCACGATCACCGCGTACCTGTCGCCACATCACACCTCACTCGAACGTTAAGATATGGGGATCGCAAACTTGGATTAATTCGCTTACGGGCCAGACTCCTCGAGTTGTCGGTCGTAGTCTGGTGCTTTTCGGTCCAGCGCAGCGGCCGCACCCAGCGAAGTCGCGCGCGCGCACAGATCGCTGGAGCACCCCACCACCACCTAACGACGAATCGAGTATCAACAGTTTATTTAATAATTTAGTTCGTTGTTTCTAAAAAAAGGGGTACTAATATTAAATAGTGGGCATCGTTATATTAAGGGTCGAAGGAACAACCTCACCTCGGCGCCCATGTTGACGAGTAGCTGTAGCGCCACGTGTCCTACGCCACCCAACCCCAGCAGGAGGACACGCGGCGGGCGACGCGCACGTCGCTCCGGCGGCAGACCACCGGCTCGCAGCGCCGCGCATGCGCTTAGTGCCGCGTACAGCGTGCCGCCCGCCGCTGCGTCTGGCAACGCCCGCGGCGCCGGGCCCGCCCAGCGCTCGCGTACGACTACGTACTGTGCGTGCGCGCCTGGCCGGTGCGGAGGCACCACGCCCCACACGCGCTGCCCGAACTGCAGGCTACATTTCGTGCCGGTCGCCGCCACCTCTCCGACAAAATCGCGTCCTAACACCAGCGGAAACTCTACATCGGCACCGTCCAGCGCGCGCAATGTGTTCAAGATTCGAGCGCCGTATCCTCCTTTCGAAACACGACAAAGAGAAAGAACCAATATTATATAATAGTTGAACCAAATTAAATTTAAATCAGTGGGACCTCATGATCACCTATCATGGCGACGTCCAGCGGGTTGAGGGAGGAGGCATGGACATGCACGAGCACGTCGTCGGGTGCGCGCAACGCCGGGACCCTCGCACTTTCTAGCCGCAGCTCGCCCGCACCGGCGCCGTACGCGTGTACGCGCAAAGCGTGCATTCGACCCGCGTTCAAGGCCCGTTTTAATCCGTTCATTTTTTAAACTGTAAGTAAATAATTAAAGTTTTAACATTTTGAATTAAGTTTATCACTTTAAGAACAGAAAAATAAATCACATTGATATTTGGGGACACCTAATGCAAGGATATTAAAAACAAAAATAATAATATACACAAGTAAAATGCATTTATATTAAACAGTGACAGACAATAGAATTTTATATAATTTAATAGCAGTTTCAAAATATTTAAATGACCAGCCATATTTATATAGACAATATGAATTTCATTATAAATTCAAGGGCAAACTGACTAATGCCGGGAGTGGGAATTAAAACATCTAATTATTGTTTTTTCTTATTTGAATTATAACTGGCTACCAAAAATAAAAAAACAGTAATAGCTTAATTAAAAATAATGTAAGAATCTTATTGGAAGTATAATATGTATATATATATTGTGTACTATTTTTTTCTAACACTCCGGTTAGAATATTAAGTATTTTTGTTAAATTGTATAGACTGTAACTTGACTGTAACAGATCTAAGTTTTTAATATTGTTGAGATGAGATTTCTGATTTTAGATATTTACAATAAATCAGATATTCTTTCTCATGTTAAAGAAAGAAATCTATCTCAATTATTTAAGTTTTTTAACAATTTAAAATTTGTTAATTAACAATTGAGTTTCAATACTGAGTATCAGTTTTGCTTCGGATTTAGCTATAGTTACATGTCTTTGTCAAGAAATAGAATAAAATGTATTACAAAATACATGATTATCGCTACTTTATTTTGTGCTCACTTGTCTTGTTTTAAAATATCTGAAATTCTAGAATTCTATTGATATAATATTCACAATTGAATATATTTTTTTGTTAATATATTTAAAATAAAACAACTTATATAATGTATTTGATATTCTTTTCAAGAATAACCTACTTTTCAGTTCTGTAATATTTATGTACTGTAAATATATAAATACTTTATCCAATCATATAAAATTAAAATATTATATACAACAAGCATTAATTATTAAGTGTAAAAGACAATTTACAGTCCCAAAAAGCAATATTTTATCAATCTACTTAAAGATAAATAGTAGATATTCATAAAACAGAATCCCTCCTTAATGCTAAAATATAAATATAAATTACCTTTAACTAATTTAATTATAAACAACTCTTCTATGCACTCATTGTTTTGGTTGGACGGAACACCAAATGAATAATGATTTCCTTTTAATTAATTCTAAAGTAAGTTAATAGTAAATAATAACGAAAAATAACAATATTTAGATTAATAATGTCACAATCTTTCTGTTATAGAAGTTCTTATTACATCTTTTTAACACGTTACCCTGGAAAATAGGAATATCACAAGAAAATATTTAATAAATAAAAAATACACGTATTTTGACAAGAGTATTATAATACTGTGTTTCACAGAGTAATGAATATTATTTAAATTTAAATCCTCTTTGACACGGTCAGTACCTGTGCCATAGATTACTATAGAATGTATATATAATCCTAATCCCGCCTACCTAAAGAACAGCTGATTTTTGATAACAAGGAGTGACATTTTAATTTTATCAAAAGAAAACAGAAACGTCAGAAGTCTCAAGTCAATTGCCAACCAACAGTATTAAAATCTAATTGGATTTTAAAATCAACTTTTTTTTTATTACAATTTAGGATTCAAGACATGATTAGTTCGTATTTATCAATGATAGTATATACAATGTTAAATAATAACTTATTTAATCAAAAATGTCACTAGACGACTATTTGTAGGTTATTTTCGTCGGCTTTATAAGTTTATAACCTCATATGCCTTAGTGTTTTTACTTATAAAATGAAAAACTAAAAGATAAAAATGGCACTAGCATTTAAAAATTTCAGAGGTTTATATAAAAGACTATTCAAATCAGATTTTCGGTGTATATCTTCCAATAATTGTCAAGTTAAGGTATTATATATAGCTTATTTGTATATTATCAGTTTTAAAGAACAATAATTTTCTTAATAAAATATTGATAGGAGACGTCAGGCAGTAATGAGGAAACAACTAAGGATGGTTGGAAGCGGAGAGTGGTTACGGGTCTTCAGCCAACGGGAGCACTGCATGTCGGTAACTACTTTGCAGCTGTGCAGCGAGCAGTGCGACTACAGAACCAAGGAGATGACCTTATGTTGTTTATAGCAGATTTACATGCTTATACTCTACCACAGGTAAAAATATGTTATACTATTACACTATACCTTTTTTGTCTTATTAGTTTGATTGTTACATAGAAATTTTTAGCAAGAAGTGGATAGGATTTAATTTATGTATTACAAGTCCTGGTTATTCTTCTTTTGCAACTGGCTAGGTCTCACATGAGATTTTTTTGAACAAAGTTGTATTTAATAACAATAACAATTTATTTCTAATTGTTATCTTTAGATTACAACATTGTTTGTAGTAAAAATAATATTTAAAGTTTTGGATCACGTTTTTCTTTGGTGTTATTTAATCTAGCATTCCCAGCATTCTGTCTGATGTCATCTACCCACCTCTTATAGTCTGTTGTAGTGCGATTATAAACACATATATATATTTCATGCTTATATCTGCCACTTATCTTCAGAGTTCAGAACATACTCTGTACTTTGCCCACCTTTACTTAAATTTAAGGACTTCAGTTAGTGCACCTGTATAGTCATTAATAATTTTTTTTAACATTATGTAAGATGTTATAGTTATCATCTAAGAGTTACATTTAAAGACTTTGTTTCTGTACATTTGTTTAGGACAAATATTAATATTAATTCCTGGGAAGAATTGTCAAGTTATGATTCAGAATTGTGTACAGTATTATAGTGCATCTAACTTAATACAATCAGATTTATGGTATTTATTACTACTTTCTTTAACATAAGTCTGTTAATGCTGTGGGATATCCCATCTGGACTAGATAATGTCCGGTTGTATGCTGATATATGTTAAACACTTTTTTCTGATGAATTCAATGCTACATATGTTTCGCATTGGATTAAAAAAAAAATTATGGTCTGAAAATTTTGCTATACTATTGATCTTCAATGTAGATTTAAAATTTGAAAATAATTTACCAGGCTCCTTTAAACTTTATTGTCTGTATCTGTAAAAAGTAAGAGTTACATGTATAATTTTCTATTAATAATAAAACCAAGGACAAGTCTTGGCAAGGGTATGTGATCTGCAAGATCTGGCAAAATACTAATCCTGTTTGCGGTACTTTTAATTTTAGTCTGTAATAAATCTTCCATAAACTTTCAACAAAGAATTTTGAATTGTCTAGAATCCAGTAGAAATTCAGGAAAATATCTTGGAACTGACGGCGTATTTGCTGGCGAGCGGTGTGGACCCCGAGCGTAGCGTCGTGTTCGCGCAGTCTGCCGTGCCGCGACACGCTGAGCTATGCTGGCTGCTGGCCTGCCTCGCGACTAACGCGCGCCTCGCGCATTTGCCGCAGTTTAAAGAGAAGTCCGCCGCACTTAAGGAGGTACCAATCGGTCTCCTGCTCTACCCCGTACTTCAGGTACTATTATTGTTGCACAAATTTTAAATTATACTAGCTTCTGTACCTCAAGGTTGCCTCAGATATAGTTGCTTTAGCGATAGCGTCTTTTGTACATTATTTAAATATATATATATATATATTTGATATTTTATGGTGGTGTCAGGCGGCGGACGTGCTGGTGTACCGCGGCACGCACGTTCCGGTGGGCACCGACCAGCTGCAGCACCTGCAGGTAGCGGCGCAGCTTGTCCGCACTTTTCACCACCGCTACGGACGGATGTTCCCCATTCCGGCCCCCATCCTGCCTGGTGAGGAGTCTTAAGGGACGATAGCATCCATAACCACCTCGTCCGGTATTGTTTCTGATTTACTTATGTATGTTACATAGATGACGGATGCGATCGCCTGCGCAGCCTGCGCGATCCCACTAAAAAGATGTCAAAATCTGACACTGATCCCAAATCCAGAATACTCCTGGGCGATTCTGACGATGCGATCCGTTTGAAAATAAGAAAAGCCGTCACCGATTTTACTCCACAGGTGACACAATATTGTGCTATTCTCGTAAATTCGTCCGATATAAAAACTCGGTCATCAGTATTTTTTATAACTAGATCAAAGCATCACACAATCTACGTCGTACATACACAGGTGACTTTCGATCCCGAGAACCGTCCGGGCGTGTCAAACCTGGTGACGCTGCACTGCCTCGTGGCCGACAAGCTTCCCGAGGAGGCCGTGCTGGAGGCCGAGGGGTTGACCACGGCACGCTACAAGCAGGTGGTGGCGGAGGCGCTGGTGGTGGCGCTGCGACCGATACGCGAGCGCGCGCTGGAGCTGCGCGCGCGGCCCGAGGTGCTGCGCGACGTGCTGCGCCACGGAGCCGTACGCGCACGGCGTCGCGCCGACCTCGTCTATCGGGACGTAGCGGAGCGCCTCGGCCTCTCGGGCGCCGCACTCGAACCTCAAGACAAGTCCCACGCAATCCGCCGCCCCTCCCGACCGCAGATGGCCGGCAAACTCGGTCGATAAATATTTCTGATGTGTGGTAAATGTGTACCATAAATACTATGCAATGATGGAAATCAACGTAAGGGGCTAGTGTTCTAGTATGAAAAGAATTAAATCCCAGTTAGATGTCAACTAATTTATTAATACACGAAAATTTCTGTGGTCGCCAACATCTTCGGTCAGAGTCGATGGTGATGGTGCATGGCGAGCGCATGGTCGGGTGGCGGCGCGTGGGGCGGCGCGTGAGGAGGGGCGTGGGTGGCGTGGGGGGCGTGGGGCGGCAACGGGTGCGGCGCCAGTGCGGGCGGGCGCTCACGCAAGAGCGACACGAGATCCCGCAGCAGCTCGACGGCCTGTGTCACAGCCTCCGCCTGCTTCTCCGCGGCCAGTGCGCTGCGCATGGCTGCCTCGGCCAGTAACTCCTCGGTGGCGAGGCGCGGCGCGTCGACCCCGCCCGCCCCGGAGCCTTCCGAGTACATGTCCTCGTCAAGTGCAGGCTTCCGCTCTTCGTCCGAATGGCTGCCCCGGCGTCGCCCGCCAACACTATTTGCTAAAAAAAAAAATAACTATTTAAGCTGCCAGTGTTACTTAATGAACACCAGAACATGTCATTAACTTTAAGTATAAATGGATATGCAATAAAGTAGTAATTAAAGTAAACTTTTGAATTCTCATCTCAATTCCCAACATTAACAGGTTTTAATAAATAGTCCTATTGATCCATAACTTTCCAAAATTCAAATGTCAGTATTTTTGTCATACTATTATTGTATTTGTTTTGCACTATCCTATATTAACTGTAACTGTTAACTACTCCGTTCTTCTAAGGGGTATCTGTAATAGATTGCTTTAGCAATAAGACTGCCTTTTGCATCCTGTGTAGCTTACAATCTCTCACTTTTGTATATTTTCCTGTTTTAAGTGTGTGTGTGTGCAACAAAAGTTCATATCTATCTATCCATCAAAATACTTGATAAAGTTTGTTTTTTAAACTTACTATCACTATTTCTGGTTCCAAGTAAGTTCTGCAGCCGCTCCTCAACCCCAGATAATTCACCAAGAGCACCCCCAGCAGCTGATTTTTTACGTGCTTTATATTTCAAATCAGCCCAAAACTAAAAAGTATATACCTTTATTATAATATAATAAATAGTATTAAATTAAAAGTTAATTGTTATTAGATGATCTCGTCCATAAAATGTTTTGCCATCTGGTTATTTGTATAGCCAATTTGGTACAACATTTAATTAAATATCATATCGATATTTAAAACACCCACCCGGCACCACTTATCGGGCGATTTGTGTGCGCCTCCAGACTCGTCCGCGGCACCGTTTAGGCGCTCTGCTAATAACCGCCAGAGTTTGCAAGCACTGAACCTTGAGTATATAGATTGCTTCCCTGCCGCAAAATCGCGGTGCTCTTCCATAAACGACAGCAAGAGATGCAATTGCTCCGAGCTTACTCTACACCTGGTCAATCCGGCACTCATCTCAAATACCACATATCGCCGAGCACTCACATCTATCTATCTATTTTGAAGTAAAAAAACTTCCTATTTGATAATGTGATTATTAGCAAAAAGTTCTTATGAGGCTGTATGTATATTTTTTACTTAGGATAATTAGTAAGCAATGCTGATATCTCTAAGCTTTCCAAACAAAGAAATATAGTAAATTTTAAAATAATAAAATGATGTGCTTAATTGTCAACTACTACTAATAGAGAAATAATTCACTTAAACTAACGAATTAACTTTTTTAGGTGTATTTTTATGATAACCATTATTAAAAGATTTGGATTTCAGATATTATTATTTATTAATGTCAAACTCAAATGTCAAAACTAATTGGGGTTTTAAAAATTTACCCAAAGGCTGGCACAGGTACGAAGCCAAACAACTTTAAGTCTAAACTAAAAAATGATAACAAGATTCAAATTTACCCAGAACTTAAAACTATTAGGTATTTAAAGTGGAAAAATATAATATAAAGCATTAATTTAATGTAACAAATAGTTTTTCTTCGTGGCTTAGAGCAGAATGGAAAAAACAAGCTTTTATTATTTACTAATGTACTTATCGATTGATTTAAAAAAAAATACGATAAAGAAATGAAAATTATAGATATAATTATTTGTAGGGTCACGTTCTTTAATTTTTTATGAATAAGTCTACAAATAATTTCTTCGTTTTCCTTAATAAATATTTATTATTTCTTGTCCTCTTGTATTCATATTTAAAGAAAGAGATATTAACATTATTAGAAAATCAAAATTAATAACTAGAACATAATAAAAAGCAATTATCAAAAGTATTTAAAACTAATATTATTAAATAATTCTTAAAAAATAACATCAATAAAAAAAAACTCTCTTAACAAATATTAAATATATATATATATATATATATATATACAATGATAGACAATATGGTTTTATAAACTATAATTTTTTTAAATATCATAATGGATATTTTTTTTATATTATATTCTTTATATAAATGACAAAAAATAATCTTGGTAGCTTATAAAATTGCTTAAATTTCTCATTAATAGCACCATTTCTTCTACATTCTATAAAACAAAAGTAGAGCACAGACTCCAAAACTTATCATAGACTTTCTCCTCTGTAATTACGTTCATTCGCCTACGTACGTTGCAATTATTATATAAAATAAATATCAAATATTACATATTAGATTAAATTAATAATAAATATTACATAAGGTTTTATGTCTAATAATAAGATTATTAAATCTTAGAGACAACGATTCGTTTTGATTATTACATTTTGCCTATTGGTTGTCAGGGCAACTGCCACTTTTTGTTAAAATTAAATACATAGTTACAGTCTTCAATAAACTATTTTTTAAATTAACAAATAATTGTTGTTTTATGGGGAGTCTCATTAAAAGTAGTTGACAAAATTATGCCTCAAGATATTATTTTATAAGAGGTAGAATTTAAGATGTATGTTTAATTGTAACAAAATATTTATAAAACAGGTTCAAGTTTATGTTAAATGATTTTCAGGTAAGTAAGTATCTTGGCCTAGCGGATATGAATCGCTATGTAATGCTGCAACAACTCGGAGATGGGACATATGGTTCCGTCGCATTGGCGCAACGTCGCGATACCGGTGAGAAGGTTGCCATTAAGCGCATGAAAAGGAAATATTATTCCTGGGACGAGGCTATGAATCTACGCGAAGTAAAATCATTAAAGAAACTTAACCATGCAAATATTGTAAAGCTACGTGAGGTTATTCGAGAAAATGACACCCTTTATTTTGTGTTTGAATATATGCGTGGCAACCTTTATCAATTGATTCGTGACGCTGAACGACCTTTTCCCGAACCAGTCCTTCGTAATATTTTATATCAGGTCCTACAGGGACTTGCACATATGCATCGACACGGTTTTTTTCATCGCGATCTAAAACCTGAAAATTTATTATGTGCGGGGCCAGAATTGATTAAAATAGCAGATCTAGGACTTGCCCGCGAAGTTCGCTCTAGGCCACCATACACAGATTACGTATCGACGCGATGGTATCGCGCACCTGAGGTTCTCCTTCACGACACACATTATGGTGCACCGATAGACCTTTGGGCGCTTGGTTGTATTATGGCAGAACTCTACACGTGTCGTCCATTATTTCCCGGTAACTCTGAAATTGATCAGTTGTACAAGATAAGCGCAGTTTTGGGCACACCGACTAAGGAAGAATGGCCGGACGGCTACGCTCTCGCTGACGCTCTACGTTTTAGGTTTCCAGTGAGCGTAGGGGTGCCTCTAGCACGCGTGGTGCCCACAGCGTCTCCTCCGGCCCTCGCTCTACTCGCTGGCTGCTTAAGATATCCACCAAGAGAGCGGCCTACAGCTCCACAAGCGTTAAGGTAATGTTCATTAATATCCATCTTTGAAACTCCCGATGCGTTTCATATTATTGTAAATCTAACTGTTGTCAGTCAGTCGCCCTCGCCTTCTTCGCCTACCTCTGCCCTAATGATTATGTTTATAGCATCTCAACCCCACCAACCCTCCGGTTATAAAGGTTGAGCCGCTATACATGTGGTCCAGGTTTACCCCGGTCACATGGATCCTTGTTACGGCAGATCTGACCCCCGAAGTCATCCGACAACGGCACTATTAAGCCTAGTAAGCTCGCAAGGCTATCGGTCATAGACAAGTCCAATCGCGACCACCCTGCTGCCTTTTCTCCATGAAAGGTTCCGGAGCTGTACGGCTCGCTCACTTCCCGTGTGATTTCTCACACTAGCAATAACTTGCTGAGATCGTTAGAGAGGCCAACTACCAGTTTCCTAGCTGGTGCCGGAGCTGTACGGCTCGCTCACTTCCCGTGTGATTTCTCACACTAGTAATAACTTGCTGAGATCGTCAGAGAGGCTAACTACCAGTTTCCTTGCTGGTGCCGGAGCTGTAGGGCACGCTCACTTCCCGACAAGCGATCGGGCCGCAAGTCTACCCTATACTACAGTCGGGTGACCGGATAGATGCTAGCTCATCCATCTAACCTCTAAGCAGGAGGCTACCCGAACTGCAGGAACCCTCGAAGGGATCTCTGCTTATGGACCGTTCCAAGCCCCGAAGTAAAAGACCGCAGCAGCCCTTCGCCTTAGGCTGGTCAATTACCTCTCGCTGCGCACGAGATCCGACGAGCCCCCGACAACTGTGGGAACCCAGACGAACAGCGCCGAACCTCTGCAGCTAACCACATTACCACTACGAATCCAACACCAAAACCGGGAACCCGGCAGTTTACACGCGCGAGCGCATGCGTCGCTGCCGGAGGGCTTAGGTACCGGGGTCCCGTAGTACCCTGATCTTAGCAGCTGACCCGTAGTTCAGCTGCAAACTATCTACCGCCGGGTGTCTCAGTAGATAGGGACCCTAGGAAACTGGTAGTTAGCCTCTCTGACGATCTCAGCAAGTTATTGCTAGTGTGAGAAATCACACGGGAAGTGAGCGAGCCGTACAGCTCCGGCACCAGCTAGGAAACTGGTAGTTGGCCTCTCTAACGATCTCAGCAAGTTATTGCTAGTGTGAGAAATCACACGGGAAGTGAGCGAGCCGTACAGCTCCGGAACCTTTCATGGAGAAAAGGCAGCAGGGTGGTCGCGATTGGACTTGTCTATGACCGATAGCCTTGCGAGCTTACTAGGCTTAATAGTGCCGTTGTCGGATGACTTCGGGGGTCAGATCTGCCGTAACAAGGATCCATATGACCGGGGTAAACCTGGACCACATGTATAGCGGCTCAACCTTTATAACCGGAGGGTTGGTGGGGTTGAGATGCTATAAACATAATCATTAGGGCAGAGGTAGGCGAAGAAGGCGAGGGCGACTGTTGTCAGTCAGTTCGTCTCCTTATGTTTAAAACATGAACCATCTAGAGTAACATTAGGTACAGGCATACAAAACCAAACATTTTTAGTTCTATTCTCATTATAGCCAAATCTATTGTCGTGTTTTCCCATGCGAATTTTGCCAGGGAAAAAATATTAAAAAAATATTGTTAATGTTACGTACTGGACGATTCGTTTTCTTTTTTTATTAATTTTATTATGTTTTGTATCCATAATTTGTTTTTTTCTTACCCAATTTCTAATAGGTTTCCATATTTTGCTGTTGGCGCAACTCTGGTATTACCGCCACCAACATCACGCCACAGAAGGTGAGATTTGTGGGTTGCATGGAATATAAGCATCAAATATAATTTATAAAACGGCTCTATTGATTACCTCACATAGAAGTGCTGTCCGAGCAGAGGTTGAAAATGCTCCCCCTCCGGCGGAACCAGTCGAACCGGTACAGCTTCAGCCAATATCGCCTTCTCCTTTCCGCGATCGTTTTGCCGACATATTGGGGTAAATTAAATTAAAAAGCATTACATGTGCTTATTTGTATTTTTTATAAACAACACTAAAACTGAAAATTTAGAAAACTAAAATAAGTAGGATATTCTACCCAACAATAATGCATGCATTGAATTATCCAACGCACTAAAAGCTAGATCAACTAACATACATCATCGCACAATGAAAGACTGTTAGTGAGCAGTTAGGAACTTACAATTGGATAATGTAATGGCTGCATATATCTTCGTATGTAGGGGTGAGGTAGTCCATTCGGGGAGTAAGGCGCGGGGTCGCGGCCGCAGTGTGCTGGGTACGCTACAGGCGGCTCCTAGCGTGGTCCCACTCGCTCCTAACGCACACCCCGCGCCCTTCCCCGCACCAGCGGCTGCTGCTGCTTACCTTGGCGCGGCCCGCTATGTGGCCGGGACGCGCATCGACACTACGCTGTTCCATCCAATGGCGCTACACTCGCATAAAGGTACCCACTCATTACGACGCCATCGCCCGATCACTGACAAGCGAGACGGGTCGTAGCCCGCCTATCATGAAAATAATCTTAACTAATGTTAGTTTAACATCGGGAAAGATATAATTATCTAGCTTTTCCAGCTGTTTCGATTTCGTCTACTTCCCAACTAAAATTTATAAAAATCTATACATTATGATTTATTGCATAGATCAGACCAATATTTATAGTATTCTAATGAAAATAAGTGAATTTTTCAGAATGAAAAGTTTTTTTATCATAACCTGAGTTTTTATAATATGTATATTTTTTCTACAAGAATAGACTTCTTAAATTGTTGTTTATGGTCTAATCTCTATAATAATTAAATATATTTGAATCTGTTTAATATATAAAGGATGAGTGTCGGTCAGTATTTAAATATTTTAGATGTCTTTTGATTTGTTTTAGAGGCGACGACGGTGGGTAGTGGCGTTGCCAGAGTGGATTGGGCTGCCAAGTACCTACGTTAATAGAGATAAAAAAATATATAATGATAATAGTAGTCCTTGACGTTATAGACGTAATAAATTATTTGTAAATACTTTAATTGGATAAGTGTATTCATTATTAAATAAATCTATTAAAACTTTACTTATTTCTTTATTTCTCTCCCGACTCAAATCATAAGCCTACCTGTAGCACCTAATACACATGTACATTTTTAGTTTTATTGTAATTATTACCTAAACTATTTTTTTTCTTAAAAACTTCGGCGTGAACTTAGATAATACACCAAATTGATTATTAATCCATCTAATAGTTTAGATGTATTGTAATTATAACCCAAATATTTTTGGTTTTCCTGTAGAAATGAGAATAAAAGCTGGACTAAAAAGTAGTCTATACATTGATCCGCAATAGCTTTTTACCATACCATATTTGATCAAAACCTGTTTAGCCTTTCTTGTATTATGCACCAATAAACAAACAGAAATTAAAAAAAAGAATGTTTAGTGTCTATCATGTACCGTGTGTATTTTTTATAAAAAAATGGTGCCTTGCATTTTGTCTCTTTACTATTCTATTAAATGTACAGACTAACTGATCTCATGATTTTGTTTGGGCGGCATATACTTTTTAAATTGAAAGTAGCCTAAGTTACTCCTTATAATTTTAGTTACTTGCTAGTCAAAATCCGGTTAAAATAGGTCCAGCAGCTTCAGAGTTATCTCTATTAGGCACATCATTTTCAGAGTTATCTCTGTTAGGTCCAACCGTTTCAGAGATAGTCGGAACAAACAGACAGCAGACAGACAGAAAAGCTGTTATTTTGGAATTACAAACACACTTCCGCTTCTATTTAACAAAATAGGTAGCAACTTTTTAAGAAGGTTTGTTGTTGTTTTTCATACATAATTTGTAGACTAGCTTAACTTAGTACTATATACATTGCTAACATGTTTTACTGACAGTCGTATATGGTGTGCTGCCTACAGTTGCCTATGAGTTGCCTACGAGTATTAGTTTTAAGTGGATAAAGAAAAGCATATTAACAAGTTAATCTGTCTATATTATATATTATTATTTACACATTTCCTTTCATATAAAATCTGTGAGTTATTAACAAGGAGGGCAATGGGTGTCATCACTCATACTTGAGGTAGGGTTTGGCATCGGGCGGTGCTGTTGAATGAGAGTGTGCAGAGTGTGCTGAATGTGCCGAGTGTTGCCACGCATCAGGTGGCCAACTGTACACACGCGGCGCACCACCTTCTAGCAAACTCCAGCCCAATAATTGTGATCGGCCACTGTGCTCTCGTTTGGGTGAGGCAGTGGAGATGTTAACTGACACGCCTTTAATTACATGGTCTTGGCCACACAGTGACTGTGCTACTTCTGGATCCAGAAATGTCACAAAACTGAATGCACGAAATGGTTTAGGTACGAAGACATCTGTCACCTGACCAAATGCACCAAAATAATCACGTAAATCTTCAGCAGTGAGACTTTCGGTGCATCGTCCCACAAAAACTTTTCGATGTGCTGCAGAGCCACCGTCTTTACTGTTCGGGATGCGGACATCGCACCAACGCCCATCTATCATATGCCGTCTGCCTAGAGCACGCAGCTGGGCGTCGTATTCAGCGAACTTAATAAATCCGAATCCTTTAGATAACCCAGTCTTGGTGTCCCGTTTCACTTGTACCATTAACAAATCACCGAAAGCTGCAAAATACTCTCGCACTGTGTCTTCACCAGTCTTCCAGGGTAGACCAAGTACTATGAGGTCAGAGCAACGTGGTCGCGATGTGGGAGTAGGTGCATCAGTGCGGGGAAAGGCGCAGAAGTACCGGTGAACAGCCCAGCCTTCTGCTGGTGGCAGCACTCGATCATCCGCCAAACGGAGTCCACGCAGCCGTCCTCCAGCACGGTATTTCAGTCCGCTAGCGCCAGCGAACTGAGCTGAAATTGTACTCAGAAGTAGGGAACCGTCTTCTTCAGTGGGCAACTCGATGGGCTCGTCTTGTTCGCCCTCACTCACTACCACGTACTCTATAGACATTGCGCTCACCAAACGACACCAACTCGCGCACACGTCATGTTTGTTTACATCATCTAATTCTTGAGGACATATGGGCGTCCTGAAGTTATGCTTTTCGGTTTTTGAGTAGAAATTAGATTTCTAAAATTTAATTATTTCGTGAATAAGTATGTAGATTTGTGGTATTTGACGTATGACGTCAGCGTGACGTTTAAATATATGTCAGAAATATTTTTTTATAGCCGATTTTTTATTGAAGGAATGTAACTTATGCTATAATGCCATAATTGCATTCTCATTATTTAAGCCTAATATGATTATTATACATTGTAAATAATTATTATGTATAGAAACGAATAACATCTTTGTCCTTGATAAAATCGGAGCTTGAATATTATAGCGCCCTTAATGAGCAAATTACATTAATCTTTAAAATGGAGGCTACTTACAATTATGATACATTATTTGACATTGTAATACATCAGGTTATGGGTAAATCTAAGTAAAAAATTTAAAATTATTTCAAATAAGGATACTTTCTTTGCCAGGTTTGATTAGTAATATAAATTGATTGTCTGTTATGTATAACTTTTACTGTAACTGAAACTCTACGCTACATGAATGGAGCTGCAGGCAAAAGGTAGTATTAAATTAAATAAATAAAGTCAAAAACAATTATATATCTAAATATTTTTTATTATTTATAAAACCTTAAACGGCACAAAAATCAACAAACTAACAATTATTAAAACGCAATATATTTATTGTACACCCGTCTTAGGTGTTGGAGTACAAAGAAACTCAATATGTACTTAATTAATCCTTCCTAAAGCTATAGATAGTGCAATCCACGAAGACGCACACCACTATTCCTCCTGACCGTTTAAGTGTGCTATCTGTTGTCAACGTTTGAGTGTTATCGGTAAACACTAATAACTTGAGTGCACACGCACATTACAGTGAATAGATCCTGATTAGTCAGGAGAGCGTCATTGTCAAAGTGAAAGATGCTCAACTTCAATTTTATATTTTTTACCCAACTGAAAGGAAAGGGTTATCTTTTTTTATTTTTATTTGCTTCTTTTTTCATAAAACCATAAACTTTAGAAATAATTTCTCTGGCCTAAAATTAAAAAGTAAACATTAAATAGTTTTTCTTACTTTCCAAGATGAAATGAAGTCTTAGTAATTTTTCGCTAATTTCAAACTTAAATTACTTTGCTTTTTTTATGTGTTTTAACAACTGCAAACTTCTAAACAATAATTTGCATACCTGGCTTTTAAGTACAACACGCTGATATTTTCTCTACATTTAAAAAATATATTAAGTAGAGCAACTTTCGTGTCACGAGTCAACAAACTCCACGAACCCCGCGATACCCTCAACCAAAAATTGGTGAGGCGCGTCTTCGTGGATTGCACTATCTATATCATACAATATACAAAGGCAAGGACTAGACTCGACAACGTCAGTCAATTTTGTTCTAAAGATATCAAGTAAGGAATCGCGGTCAGTTGTCAGTATCAAGCGGTCGAATTACCCTCGGAAGACGTGCACTTGCCTCCTCGTTGCGTTCCACTTCCAGCGGTGACGAGCAGCGAGGAGAGGGGGGAGAGAGTGTTTGCGTAGGGGGAGGGGATGAAAAACGTAAGTGCGGTGGGCGTGGCGTCGGGACTTTGACAGGCGGAAATGTGGCGGGCGGAAGTGTGGCCGGCGGAAGTGCGGGTGAGGCAGTGCGCCGAGGGCGGCGTCGCACTCTTTTACGAACACGACGTTGTGGTTCACTCAACGACTCACACGTACCATCAAGTATGTTCAGAGCGCGTCGTTTCACTTGCTGCAGGGTTTCCACTGCACCATCTGCTTCATCATACATATTCTGTTTGTCAACATCTTTCTGATTGTTTGAAGTGGATTCATACTGGTCGGTTACCATATTGTGTGAGATCAGTTCATCATTTTTATCATGTTCAATATTACTGTTTAAGTCTGTGCTATTTTTGTCCACAACACTTTTACTATTTTGGTTTATATTTTTATTATCTATGTTTAATGCATCGTTTTCTGTTGTTTCGTAACTAAAAGACATATAATTCTCTGTTGATATAGGCTGTGTGTCAGACGTGCCAACCATTCCATTCAAACATCCATTTTTTGAATTCAAATCTTTTTCCTTTGTTTCTTTAAGGGGAATTACTCTGAAATTAAATTAAATGTAATTAATAGTGTCACATTCATACACCAAAGTTATAAAAAAATCTCAAAAACTTTGACGTATAATTTGTACATTTGATGTTCAGGCTTTCAAGTAACAGAAGTTATGGATACATGGATGGATGGATGGATACATACATAAATTCTTTAATAGTATATTGGTTGTATTTAAATTAATAAATTTAGAGAACAACATAGTTTATGAAGTAAAACTTAATTTCATATATTTATTGCTTGTCTATTATTTTAGTCGCTTTTAGATAGATTGGTACTAACTATGATATTGAAAGTCAAATATTACAATTTAATATGTGTTTATTTATTATTAAAACTATGTAATATATGTATGAATAATACATAACTGTTTAATAAATATTTTACCAGCTATTTATATATTAATTAAATAATTTGGTGATTGATAAATTTAAAAAATTAATAAAAAATAAATGGTTAAATATTAGTGTAACATAACTAAAATTTACATTGTTTTAAACTTAATAAAATAAAGTTAACAAAATTCAACCTAAGCCTTTAGTATAACGCTATCACAAATATTTTTAAAATATTGTGTCTTACCATTCAGCCAATATATAAACCCAGACAAAAGTATTTATTAATTTTAAATGACTATTTTAGTGACTGGACACTAATTATATAAAACTTGTTAATCAAAAATCACAACTAATTAGCAGAAGATAAAACTATTATTAAAGTACTCGTTAATACATTGATCTTAGATCACAGAATCTCTATATTACTTACTCAATACAATTTCCAGGATTAACTAGAGCCAGTGGTTCTTTGGAAGGCAGCAAATGTCCATCACTACAGAGACAAAAGGTTGGTGATAAAGAAAATATTTTTTGTATGCGTTTCTCCAGCCATCGCACGCGCTTATTACGCGTCACCTGCATATAGCAGCGTGTTCGGTGATCTTTAAAGTAACGCCGAAGACATACGCTGACTCGAAAAGATATCTTCGCATTTGTGGAAGAATCTGATAAATCTGATTCATCTGAAGTGTTCTCTTGGTTTATAATCATGTTGGTATAAAGTAGTTTCTGTAATAATAATTGTATCTGGAATTGTTATTTTTTTCTTTCAACAAGTCGACACCCAAGTCAGCCAAGCAGGGCGGCGTTCACTGTTCTCTTATTAAAAAATATGACAACATGCTTAGTTCTAATAATTAATGTATATATCCGATTATGGAACTGAGGAAGTCATCACAATATAACAATCTTAATAAAATAACAAAAAAAAACAACCTTCTGAAATTCTAACGCTTAATGTTACTTGGCATTTGGCAATTCACATTCGCTTGACTTTGACGTTAGAAAAGAACATGAGAATACTACGCCACTGTCTATTCCGAAATGTTCTTCCTTATGGATTTTCGGTTTGGACCATGGCTGAAGTAAAAAGTTAATTGTTTAAACATTAATTAAAAAGCAAGAACATATTAAATATTACTGATAAAGAACAATTTAAACTGTCTACTGTTACTGTTCATTTAAATACATTTAAAAAGCCTTCTTCTGAAAAACAAAAAATACAACAATAAGTCCTAAATCCTCCTAGCATGCCATTCGTCTATAATTTTCTCTATCTGCGGAATAAATGCATTTATTTATATAAAATAAAATAATACGGCTACAACTCATCTTAAGTTAGTCATACATTTTTATTTCATATAAATCAATGCTGAAACGTTGTAATACCAATGCAATCCACCAATGATAATCTTTTTCTACCAAAAAATATGCAAACAGGCTCAATCTTGTACACTAATATTCAATACATTACAATACAATTCTAACACATTTCTTAAAATTATATATAAGCATTATATTTCTTAATTTCTATAAATCATTTCGACTTGGTATTAAAAAGAACATGATTTAATGTAAAAAATGCTCATTTTTTTATCTTCGGTGAATTAGACTTGATTCAATTTCTTCAATAATATTCTTAATTTACATAGATTTAGAAAAGCCACAGTGTTTGTGTCTGAGAACTTACCATTTAGTTTTGAGAATATCCATAGAGAAGAACATAGCATCCGGCCCGAGATCGTCGAAGCAAAAATAATAAAGGCTAATATTGATATAGCAGTAAGCGGACGTACTCCCAGCGATTTCAGGTTCAATCTTGAATTAACAGAAAAAATCGTCGATGAAATAAGGGATTAAAGAAGACCTTATAAGATTCTAATTAATTAAAATAGATTATTTTTTTCTTTTTTATTTTAATATGAAACTGTTGTAAATCCCTTGAAGATTATGTATTACCTAGCTTGAAACGAATAACATTTTGTATTTATGCTGCCTAGTTTTCAAATGCATCAAATATTAGGAAGTAAACTAACGAAGTTTGTTTTGTTGTTCGTTTCAAAACTCAAATGGCAACATTGTTCGGAGATATCAAAAATTAATATTTTTTCTTTTTTAACGAACTAATAGAAGCTTCATTATTATTTTAACTTTTTCGTTTTAATTTCCACTTAAAGAAGTTTTTTATGCAATAAGTTCTAATATTTGTCATAAGTTCATGTAATTTTCTTTAAAAAAATACATTATTAGTTATTATCAACACAGTATATGAATTTAACTTTTCCAATTGAATTTAAGTCAATAAGTTTAAATTTTTTAATATAATGTTGTGAAAGTGAAAAACTTTACGGACGTGAGCATTGCTCGCCAAAGCAAGTTGCAGTTGCAGTTGAAACTAAATCCGTTAGGGAAATTCTAAAATGTCAAACGTAGAGAACGTTTGTCCCCAAGTTCTTCGCGGGGTCACTCGAGAACTTCGACGGCTAGCTGCTAACCCTCCGTCGGGGATCAAACTCGTACTCCGGGACGACGATATCACGGATGTTGTGGCGCTCATTGATGGCCCAGGTAAATTCTTGTTGAACATGGTTACTTTAGTGTTAGCTATACAACATAAGTAAATTGATATTATTTTAAATAATCCCCTTTGAAAGTATCTAACATATATTATATTTCTTTTTAATTTGGTCTATATTAGCTGTAATTATAAACTTACTAAATTGATTTGATTTACTTACCGTTACATCAACACTGAAAATATAAAATATATACAGAAGATAGCTTACCTTTTTGAAGAGATCTCTAATCTGGGTGTAACAATATAGTAATTAAAGAAAGAAGTTAGTGTCATTAATCAAATGTAAGCATTCATGTGATATTTAATATTTGTGTATTGTTGGATGAGACAAGTCTAGTATTGTCATGGATATTGTATTGCATTGCATTTATATATACTATTTTGCCATAAAATACTATGGAATTTATTACTTTTTTCTTGAGGAAAGAAAATGAGTAAAATGAACAAAAATAGTCTACCTGTAATCTCAAATCTGTTCGGGTTTATTTATCTTTTGGTTACAAGTTAATAAAAAAGAGAGTATAATTATATGTAATTCTATTAATTTCTAAGTTATACAAGGTACTTTCCATAAGTAATCCAACCAAATACATAAAAAAAATATATTAAATATATTCGTCCAGTGTCATAAACCTTCAAAATGGTAACCTCTTGTGGCAATATACTTCTGGAGTTGGCATTTTCATGACTAGTAGGTAGCCTAGAAAGTCTTTTTCGGAAGGTCTGTTAGAGCATGTAACATGGGCCTGAATGCTTTCAATTGTGTCCCAATGTTTTTTGTTTATGGCTTCTTTTAACCAAGACAACATAAAAAAAGTATGTGGGAGCCAGATTACAGATCCAATGGGGTGTGGGTCCTGGCTATGAAGCTGTTAACAGTGAAATTGCTGTGACTCTGCGATTAGTTGCGATGAAGTTTCCATGCGTCCTCAATGTCACCTTGGCTGCACTCAACCGTCCCTTTCTTCTTGAGCACTTAAAATTAGAAAGCTGAGTTTACTGTAGTCCTGGTAGGTAATTGTGCTTGAAATGGTCAATGAAGGCTGAACATGGATTTGGATCCTGATTTTGTTCATGCGTGCCATTTTAGGAAGGGTAGACAATTGGATATGCCACTTTGAACTCTGCTTTTTTTGTCTCCAGATTGACTCAAAAACGCATGACACAGCACACAGCACCAGTGATAATTGAGTTAAAAAACATAAGATCATTTTCATATATTGTTCATTCATGTTCTTTTATTTGTCGGTCAATACTTTTGGTACCAGTTTCTCATATTCTTTCATTTCCCATTTCTCATTTTAATATCTTCAGTGACAATACGATAAAATGTTGTTTTTTGTCATGTTTAGAGTTTGTGCTATGAATTGAATGCTCCGTCATCTGTCAGTCAGAGTCTCCATGAACAACTTGTGTCATCGGAAAACTTGTGATTTTGACAAGCAATCACTCTCAAAGGTTTGCTGAATTAATGAAGAAGCATGTCGGAACACTCTGGTAGCTCATAGGTGATGAAACTGAGTGCGTTTTGAAGCTAACACCCTCCTACACTTGCCATCATGTTAGAAGACGCCGCGCAGTACCGTTTCCCTAGGAAAAAATTGGTCACATTACTTATGGAATTTACCAAGAATATACTTTATGCAAACCCAACTATACCCTTGATATATTACATTAAATGGGTAGTAATGATTTATATTAGAATATTTATAATAAGAATTTTGAAGTACTAGTCAACTCATTAATAGCCGTCTCATATATTTCTGTTTGTTGTTCCAGCGGGCACACCCTACGCGGGCGGTGTGTTTCGCGTGCGCCTGGCGTTGGGTCGCGAGTTCCCGACGGCGCCGCCGCGCGCCTTCTTCCTCACGCGCATCTTCCACCCCAACGTGTCTGCGTCGGGCGAGGTGTGCGTCAACACGCTGAAGCGAGACTGGCGTCCGGAGCTGGGTCTGGAGCACGCTCTGCTCGCCGTCAAGTGCCTGCTCATCGCCCCCAATGCGGACTCCGCACTCAACGCGGAGGCGGCTGCGTTGCTGCGCGACCGTTATGACGATTACTTCGCGCGCGCCAAGCTGTACACGGATATACACGCAGCGGGGGCGGAGCGAGTGGCGCGGAAGGGGGCGGAGGCCGCAGTGGAGGGGGAGGGGGAGGGGGGGACGGCAGAAGGCCCACGCGCTAAGCGCGAGCGGCGCGGGGGAGCGCCTCCCGCAAGGGACAAGCGACGCATCCTCAAGCGCTTATGAGTGTTATATTATAATAGGAGTGTAAAATAATGTCGTTTAGTTTTATTTAATTTCTAATACATGATAATAAATTTTTATTTACTTTGTTATCTCCTTCCCATTATCCGTGCAGTGAGTTTCCCTGTGGCCGTCAACTACCAAATGGGGAGAACGACAGACTTGTCTGTGATTATTTTTGTTATTGCTATGTTAAAAATGACTGAAGCTCTGGTCAACGAAGTCACTTCTAATATACCTGAAATATTCTTATATATTTTGCAACGTTACACTTCACCGACTAACCTTTCCCTAATAATAGTTAAATTTCTAGTAGCGTTCGTGTTTTGAAGAGGATGCACTTGGTACAGGCTGGTTTATTCTAGATTAATACAATAAATTAATTCCAAATTTAAATTTTTATTTACTATTTGTTGTCTAAATTATAGAGCGAGTGATATTTTAATAGACTTTAAATTATTATTTTTGGTATAATTATTCAAGATAAATTAATTACCGAAATAGTTCGATAACTTCTGAAAAAACTAATATATATTTTTTTGTTTTGCATTTGTTATATTTTAATCCTCATTGCATATTGAGTATATTTTATAGTTGCATTTTACGCTTAAATTTAAAAGGATGTTTTCTTACATTTTAATTGCATTCTGACTTACTACTTACTAGCCAATGTCGTTTGCCCTTCTCACTTAAATCTACACTACATTTATTCGTCCAGGAGTTTCTCGGTGTTAAATGGACAAACTAATATTTTCTATGCCAAGTACCGAAAAAAACAATGAATTTGAATGTATTTGATGTACCGATTTTGCCTTGTTAGTATATGTAACGATGCTACACCAAATCGAAAAATCCGTCCAATAGTCAAGATCTGTGTTAGGCGCGAACAAACGTACAAAAAGCAGGCAAAAATATTATTTAAACATGTGCACTTCACACGAGGCAGTATTTTTTATGTATTTTATGTTAAGACGCGACTTCATTTTATTAAAAACGGTGGAAAAAACAATGTTACAGGAACTGTTAATATGAAAGATAGTAATATTTAACACTAACAATTAAAATAGACAAAATAAACAATACTTAAAACAAAATAAAACGTATCGGTTCCTTGCGTTGTCATTAAAATGGCGCCGAAATTTCCCCCTTTTAATTATGATTATTAATTTATTATTTTATATTTAGAAATGTTATAAAAAATCAAGTTCTCATTATTTGTGACATTGACTTTTCCATCCATTATGTATAGATTAATTTAACTTTGTATTTTTCATAAAGGTTCAATTGAGGTTGATTAGATTCTTAAAAAAAATTACGTGTTTTATTTGCGACTGACTCCATATTATATATAGTCATAAGTCGAGTCCGATATTATTTTCTGTGTTGAATAAGATTTAACACAAACCTTTGGATTAGCTTTCAACATTTTTGGGATGCATGAAATGTAATTTTTAAAGAAATAGCAAACCTTATCATAAATAGATAGATTAAATATTTCGAAAAGACATACCTAAGTGGTCACCACTTTTGATTTAATTTGAGTGACAGATTCGGAGGCGGAGATGAAGTCGTTGGGAATAACTAGTTCAGAATAAAACAAATACAAGTATAACAAAAATAAAAAAGTTTATTTTAAAATATTAATAATACATATAATCATATGAAAATATGCAATAATAATTCTTAAAACATCACTTCACGTCACATATTAACTTCCAACCCTGTATGATGCATACTTCAGTACACTAAATGACAGCGTACCTATTTCAACAGAATCACCCTTTTTGTTGATTGATTGTAATATAAAAAATATATGTACTATACAGTACCTAATATGTATTTAGATTTATACTTATACATACGAAGATTGTTTACAATACGTTTAAGACTATAATGATCATTTATTTGGTGTTTTCTCATTAAATTAGGCATGTATTATATATATAAGAGAGCAGGGCCAACGAGCGTGTGCATCAGCGGAAATAAGTGATCACGGTCGCCCACGATCACTCACATTATCCCTGGAATCGCAAGAGCAATCCGGCTTCATTCTTGTAAATGTTAGATGTAGGAACATATTTCGTGTTCATTGCAATTTTTGCTAGTGTAATGAAATTGTAGAGAGATTTGAAAATGTTCTAGAGAGCTTATCCAATCGCGATAGTAACAAATAGACAAGTCCTGTTGGTCCTGAATTTATAATTAGTAGACACAAATATGTACATCTAATCGTAAATTCATTCGTTATCTCAACCAAGTCTCTATCGTTGTCTGTGAGTATAAAATAAGGAATAAAAGCGACATTTTTTAATTTTTTGTCGGTCTTTCGGTATCTCCTATGGACATTAAAAGTCATGGATTTCATAACTTAGATATAAATTGAGAATATAGTAGTAGCTTCCCTTTTTAAGTAAAGTATTACTTTTTAAGTAAAGTCATTACGTTCGAAAATCTGAAGTATTTTATTTTAGTTATAAAACTTTCAAATGAGACGTCCGCCATTTTAGGTAAGATCTTTAACAGTTATTGAGATCAACATTCAGTATATCGTCTTAAGAACAAAGAAGTATATTTAAGTTTCCATAATAATATATAACCAATTATATTTTTTATTTCTTGTCAATCCAAGAATATTAGTAAAAGCAGAATGGAAAACAAAAATTGGAAAACTTGATTTCTTAATTATTTGTTATATATTTTTAACTTATACTAAAACTGTAAGAAAAAAATATATATATTTATGTTGTTGCTCTTTTGATTTAAAAAATCATAAATAACTACACTCAAAAATTATTTTCCATCATGACATAAGAGTATATCGACAAAAAATATCGAAAAAAATGTCGGCAGCCCTATTTTAAGCTTATTTGTAGATAGGGAAGGTCCATAATATGAGACGATGGTTTATACGTTGTTGTCGACGTGCTTTTCACGCAGAGGCATCTCGTCGGGCTCGGAGTCATGAGAAGGGCGCGGAGTGGGAGCGCGCAACACGTACCGATGCAGCAGAGTTGCTAACGCCGAGCCACCCAGCGGACCCACCCAGTACACCTGCAACACAATCAAAGTTACAACTTCGTAACTCTCTTTCATTATAACCAAGCGAATTATGCGTGCTCGCTCACCCAGTGATCGGAACGGAATCCTTGCAGGAGGGCGGGCGCGAAGCTCCTCGCTGGGTTCAAACTTGCACTGGACATCACGCCCTGAAAGCGGATTTTTTAAATTACAAATGATAATCCAAATAAAAACTGTTTCGTCGATTCGAGGATTAAGAGTCAAGCTCTTAGATAACAATGATATTCGAATTTTATCATTATTAGTCGTTAAATCCAGACATGTTAAAAAAATTATTTTTTTAAAGTCAATTATTTAAATTATTAATAATTTATAATTATTTCAATTGTTTTCTGTTTGCACGGGACGGGTGATTGTATTCGGTCTAATCGAAGAATCTGGAGGACGTTTTTGTCTCTGTCCTAAGTGTATTACAACAACAATTACATGGGCATATCATTCATTATCGTAAATTCTTACATCTATGACCCAGTAAACAGTTTGATGAATAATGCATCCCTCCCTATTGCGTAATCCAACGAGTTCTATAATATATGCTTAATGTCGAATGAACGAGATTGTCATCGTGCGAAGCAGCCATTGTAGATTAAATCAAAAAGATTGACAAGGCAAATAAATAAATTGCCATAGAAACGCACCTCATGTCTGACTATAAAATTAGTTATTCACCCTTGTGTCGATACGTTCACTTTGAGGGTGTGTTTAGCAATTAACAATGGTGGCGTGCCGCAGGGATTATCCCATACTTTGCCCTACCCAAGGCCATTGCATATTATAATTCAAATATTTCTTCCTATAAAAATATCATAATTTGTCGTTATCAAGCCTCGAAAGTTTTTTTTTATATTTATCGTAATTGTAAAATACGGTTTAAAGTCCTTACAAAGTGCAGCTTTGTAAAGGCTACAGTCAATTTTATACGATGACACTATTTTAGACTTAAGTAAATAACTTACTCCTGCATAAACAAGTCCCGAGATGGTCAAGCCAAACTTGATGGAGACGGTGGGGTCTCGCTCTCCCTTCTCATGGGCGGTCCACACGCCGCAGCACACGAACGCCAGTAACCCCGTTAAGATCGCTTCCACGCCGGCTGCCGCTACAGCGCTCACGCTGCCGGGCTCGTTGCCGCCCACTATATCGCCAGACGAGAAGGATTTCGGGGCTAGAGCCATTAGTGCTGCGAAGCCCAAGGTTGCACCCAACAGTTGCGCTATGACGTAGCACAGCCCCGTCAACATGCCCAGGCGACGGTCCAGCACGGCGGCGAGTGTGACGGCGGGGTTCATGTGCGCTCCTGATACAGGCCCGAATGCTTCCACGTTAGACAGCACTACAAATCCGAATGCGAAGGCGGGGTGTGTAAGCGGCGCGGGCTGGCCGTTGATGGGCAGCAGCGACGCCACACCAAGCGATACCAGCAGCGCGGTGGCGATTGTCTCCGCCAGCAACGGCCGCCACCATTGCTTCACGAGCGCTACCGCGCCTCTCGGTGATTCTGTAAATAGGTTGTGTTACACTCCAATTTTATTTTATATAGTAGTAAGGAACAGTCCTAGAATTAACATCGGCTCCCTCTAAAAGAAAGGGTCATCTTAAAAAAATGTAAGTTGTTTAACATAACATACAGTTTATATAAAAGAAAACCAGATTTTGTGTTTATCGTAAAAATAATCCTAAAAAAAATATCACATAGCTGCATTTTGATGTTGGCAAGGGTATGCTACAAGTTACAAGGAAAATTCAGGATATAGCCCCGTGGTTTAATTTTAATAAACTAAACCAGTTTATGAGTTTACTGGTGAATTAAAATTAAAGAAATTTACCAGAATAACGAATATCCTATACATATCAAAAGTCAATAATCATGGATATACTGATGATCGCTGCAAATTACACCGTCATCACATCACGTTTCCCGATTAACAGTTATTACGAGATCATTGATGATTGGCATCTTATGTAGGTCCCTATCTATTAGGAGGATCTGTTTAACAATGTGGGAAGGTTCATATGAAAAATACATGAAATCTTGTGGATGGAGAGGTGTGTTCAACATTGTCCAAAGAATTGGTATTATCATTATAAAATTGCTTCATAATATTTTTAGGTAAAATAAATACTGTGACTCGACCTGCTCTAGCGAACCCGTCTAATAGTACTGATATTTAAACAATTTATAACCGATTCATGAAACGTGTATCAACTGTATTTTAAAGTAGAATTATAATTTAAATTTATAAAATGAATAATAATAAAGCGAGTCGCGTCGTGCTCGAGTCGCGGTAATCGTCACTCGGCGTTGTTCTCACACCTACGTATGCATATTAAGTTGTATATCCACATTTTTAAGATATAATAACCTCAAATTACTTTTTTTTTTTTGGTAAATTTAAGGATTATAATTATGTTATTAAATTTCCGATCAAAAATACTAGATTTACAAGTGTGGAATGTTTATTTATCAATATACGAGTACATATAATAAAAAATAAGCCTGATAATTGGTTACGCTCCCTTAATTACGGCGCGAATCCAGTATTGTACAAATTACAATGGAATATTTTATATAATTTACCTCAAAATGTCTTAATAATTTAAAATTAAACTGTCAAACTTGAAACTGCCGTTGAATTTCAATATTAAGATAAGTGATTCCATGCCTTTTCCTTAATTAGCTAAATATATTTTAGGTATTAATTATATCTACACCGTCCATATCATATTATGAATATGTAATTATTATGTAAAAACAAACCATATTTTTTAACTAATTATACAGTAAGCGATGCAGGATGTTATAATGTATATGTATATAAATATACATATTTCATATAGATTCACTAATTATAATTTAAAGTCACTGCGCACATATAAACCGAACTGAAGAGCTACGGAAGTTAGACACAAACACAAAATGTCGAAACGTTGTCCGATATGAAGGCCGAATTATATTTTGTATAAAATTAGTAGTCTAATTATAAATAGTTTAGCGAATATTTCTAAACCACGACGAGACGACGAATAAATGACATAAAAACCACGCTTCCAAAATAAATTTAAATAATTTTCACGTGAACTTTTTTAAAAGCTTGTTTCATATAAAAGCTCTGTTATATTACTATGATATAAAATCGCAGTTACTGAGTATACCACAGTAGTGTTTCAGACGACATTTGGTATTTTAGCGATACTGACCGTTGGATGGCATGGAGTATGTAAACGATAGACGAGCGTAAAGTGCGCCGGCCGCAATAGAACTGGCGACGGGGAGTAGCTAGTACTCCGGACGGTGCCACCGCTCTTCGACCGCGGCCGCTAATGTCAATGCATTTTCCTCATTCTATATCACCCTAAAACATTTTGTAATTAATACTCAAATAATACTTGTATTGTAGTTTCAATTTGATTTTAGAAATGACGGAAGTTGTTTAAAATATTTTGAGGTCACATAGATCAAATAAAACCAGTTATTGGAATGTAAACAACTTTACGTGATATAATTGAAACTAAAGAAGTATTTTTATTTTTAGCTCTCGAAAATAAAACACAATTTCTATTAAATTGTAGGTGTTATTTATCAGGAATGTTTAATATTTCTAGTAGTATTCTTGAAGTTTCTTTAAATAAATATTTAAGTCTGACTTCTTTGAACACTCGTAGCGGAGTGCACGACGTGATCCGACCAGTCTCTTAAATGGATTTCCAATTATATATATTTAACGACTTGAATATTTAATTATATATTATTATTATGTACACTAAGCAAGTTTTTTTACGAGTTTCTAGTCTATTAAATAAGTGCACCTCTGCATCGAATATTTTTATATTCCAAAAAAAGCTAACTTTTATATTATATATTATAATTAATTGCAAGAAGAAGATAATAGTATCAATTACATAATGGGTTTGAAAATACGTTTAATAGCTACACGTAACAATGAACAAAATTCATATAATTAACAAAGATATTAAAATCAAGGCGTCATTCTTTCATTACCATCGGGTTTATTCACCTTTTATAGCAATTTAGAAATAAAACTATAAAAAATATTTTGTTATAAAATTTCACTGATAAAATCGATATTTTTTAAAAACAATAATTTTAATGTGTTGAATTTCGAGAACGCATTGTAGAGATGTGCATGTGTATATAAAATAATATACTTTCGTAATATTAAAATTGCTATCCATAATAAAAAGAATATTTGACGTCAAACACTAAATGTATTTCATATATATGTAGAAGTCGTCATATTGTAAGATTGACAAATTTTATTCTTGTCATATTGTCAATATGACCCTTAATGTAGTCGTTTGTTCGTCGTTTACTAGATGATAGATTGTAGTTAAATCTCAAGGTATAATGGTGTAGGTACTTAAAGAAACTTAGATACGATAATTAATGATGTCGTTTCTTTGATAGGTATTTTATTATTTTATGTTTGCGTATTATTTAATTATATAAGGAAATATATAAATAAACTTGTGATATTATGTATCCAATGTTTATTGAAATATTTGTTAAAAACTATTTCAATTCAAAACATAGAAGAACGAGCATTACACAATTTATAGCCCAATGTGATATAATTGTGGACAAAGGTCAAACGCGATAAAATAAGTTTTGAATAAGATCATTTGAGCGGCGTTCGAGTTGATAACTTAGTTAACTTTATGATAAGTTAGAGTGATATTGATATATTATTTTTATATTCATTATCTTTGTTAACCCTCAAGTCTCTTAGTATCATAAAATTAGTTAAAAACAGCAAATTACATGTACATAATATTAGCTGTCTCGAGAATCAGTATCGACGGCTAAGTCGTGGATTTGATGGGATATTAATATATAATGAGGAGAAGGACGTGGTTAAACTTAAAAGAAAGTAGATGATAAATGAATGATGTGAAGCAATAATAACATGGTACTCGTAGTTGTGCCGGCTGATGCGCTTACGCATACCTACTTCGCCTAACTTCGACTTTCCGTCAACTAACATTAATTGACAATATCTGTTACATAATTTATTATTTTGAAAACAATTAAATTATTATTATATTATTTATCTATCTGTCATGTCATACGCAACAGCTATCACAGCGTGACATCATTTGAGGTTACAAATATAACAACATTATGTCGACACTTGACCTTTCTATTAATTCTCCGTATGGCTCCACTCTCCTGGAAAATCCATTCATATATATCCACATTCATTCATCATCATCATTCATCCAAAAAACTATATTAATATAATCATAACAACGAATGTTAGGAATAACTAACTTATCGGTGAGATGCCGAAGGAACTGGGTCCAGGACATGTTCTTATGGGAATAAATGTACACTTTAACAACTCGCTAAGATCTTAAGATTTAACACTATCCATATTAACTACTGTGGATTTAAATAAAATCGCCATTCATCGCTGTGTAAGGTACACCAGATATACGTTAGCAATCCACCACCTCTTCTACTCCTGAACCCTTTTCATTATGTTTGTCAGTGCCTATTTCAGAAATCGAATATGCCAGAGGTCTTTCGTAATTTTGGAACTATGCCTTATAAATATACCTTTTAGCAAAAGTCAACTCAGACAAGATTAGGGAAAAACCATCCTTCCCGCTCAGCTTTTCAACGCAATAGAAAAATAGAGTTAGTCATATAGATTTTTGCTACAAGATTGATTTTCTCTTTTGTCGTGAGAGCAGAAGAAACTATTAATTTTAATATTATTTTTAGAAGTAACATTTATATTATATTTATATATTTATATTACAAAATGTAACGATAATCTAGTCTTCGGGGTGAACATAAATAATATTATTTATTGTATAATTAGCATTAATTATTATAATATAATATTTTTCAGTATATCTATGTAATCAATAATTAAATTTAGGTACGTATTATATGATACGTGAGAAAAAATGTCCAATACGACAATGTCGCGGTATACACCTATCTCTCATTCATTGTTCTAATCAGGGTCTCGCTAATCCAATATTTCTATGAAGGTTTAAGATTTATAAAATTATTCTTTCAATGCCATAAAATTGATCTATCATCTAGTACATTATTATCAATATTTATAACTATTATAAATATTTCCTACAATCTATATATATATATATACGAGTATGTGTGGTATTTAGCGTATAAAATTATAATACGAATTACAATTACAATAAATGTAAATATGTATATATTTGTAAACAATTTAAATAATATTGGACGACATAACTTGAGTCTAAAGTTAGGTCTAAATAAATTTGATTGCGAAGTCATTCACAGAAGATCGGAGCTAAGTATGTCCCAATGTCCGAATTTCTTTCATAATTGGTAGCAAATTATATTTTTAGACGTATTGTAGAGATGTCTTTTTGGCAGTTCCTCCCAATTGCTATCCAATAACACAGTTGCGTATAAGTAACAAAGGCGTTGTCGCTTATACACAGCTCAAATGTCCACAATTAGATTTCTATAAGTATCCACAAGTAATTGCCACTATAGATTTAGAAGGAGTATATCAGTGTAATTAGTTGTAATTGGGTTGGTAATTTTATCTCTCCATTAAAGTTATTACCTAAATAGATTATTATTTTTGTAACATTTTATCGTTAACTTTGTCTCGACATTTTTGCTATTCACGTTTTATATTTGCCATTAATTTCTATTGGCAGGGTGTTGGATGTGTTTCTGGGATGGGTGGGATGGATGGGTGTCTTTTTGGACGTTTGGTATCTTACATGGTTGAAGAATCAACATGATTTCTCTTTCCGGATTGAACTAATCGTCACTTTTGTTTTTGTACAAACTAAATGTATATTTTTTATAATTTGGCATGTTTTTCTGAATTTTTATTCTGGGAAGCCAATTATAATAATCTCTTTGCTTCGTAATTGTGTAGTTCGTTTATTTTTTAATTACATGTAATCCTTTTGATTTTTTTTATAATTTAATTATGATGCAATTTGTGACATACAAATATTATCAGTGATTAGAAAAGAAAATACATTCTATACTGTGTTTTATTATATAAAAATATATTTAAAAAATACAAAAAACAAGGCCTCCATAGTCTCGATGTGGTTATTTAAGAGAAGACAAGTATTGAAATTTTCAATACGGAAAAAAATATGTAATGAAATTATTTCGAAGTTAGAAGAATATAGGTCTCTATGATTCAGTAAATAAATTATTTGACATAGATGAGATAGATCTCAAACAATTCCTTAATTTTATATATTTTTTTTGGCCATAGTATTTAGGACACACAAAACGCATTAATAGTATCTTGAGGTCCCACGGTGCGGTCCAAACATGGGTTTTAATTGGGCTCCAAACAATTTCTTTATTGAAATGTACTAACTATGACATTTTTAAATAGTCATATAGAAATCTTTTTCAGATATTACAACTTCCATCAGTAGCTTCTTCCACATATTGGAGTAGAGTCGCTTACCTCTCACCAGTGTCCTAGATCTTTGGGCTTGTGACTTCTGTGATGCTGGGCAGGTATGGGCATATTGTAACCCCGTTGTATAGGTATCAATAATAAAATTCTCGATAATGCCGTGAGTGTAGAGCCTTATGGAAAGATATCAGATAAACCAATAAATATTTTGTCAATCTCCTTAACATATTTGAAATACTTATTATGACAGTACTAAACTAAGATTTCGGTAAGGAATGAATTTTAATATATAAATAATGTTATTGAATTATTATTGATTAGTTTTGATGATGTTTTGTTCGAATCCCGATTTTAAGTAGTTTTTAGTATGTATATACCCTAAATTGGGCAAACTCACACATTCACATATTGTTTATTCGTTTGTTATGCATTTTTATTCCTTATTTACTTTATTTTTTTCAATATATGTTATAGTCATCTATATATTGTAGTAGTCAATTAAAATGTGTAATTCTTGTTATAAATTAGATTTATGTTGTTATAGTTTGTCGCTTAAAAACATGTAGTTTGCACCTATAATTGAAGTAACACTTATCTATTTAATATATGTTTGTATAAATAATTTCTTATGATAGTGATTACCTTGTTGGTGCGATGAATAAATAAAAATTAGCATTGATTAAAAATGTAGTAATTATAATACCACCCACTAATAAAAATGTAAAGTTTCTCAAGATACTGTTAGTACGTTTTATATTTTATGCGGAAAATAAGAAACTGTTGGAGGTAGACTACTAACTCACTCAATCCCTGGCAGACACTTACAGCTTATCTCTATAGTATTAAATTTTAAATCAATATTAAGTACTTGATACATAATACAAATAGGTCGGACAAATCAGGGTATAATCTTGTTTTGTGGGCATGTGTGACTATCGGAAAGTGTTTGTGTGCACGCATGCCTGCGTTCTGCGCGGCGAGCAGCATCGGCTGGTGCGCGCCATGACGCTGCGTACAGCGCTGACCCTGCGCACGCGCCGCTTAGAGGGCCAACCCAGTACACCTGCAAGAAAGCACACACTGAGGAAAAGTCGAACACAATATAGGAAGTTGTTACATCAGAATTCAGAAAGTACCCAGTGCGACGTCCAATTTCCACTGAGTAGGGCGGGTGCGAAGCTCCGCACGGGATTCATGCTGGCGCCGGTAAGGTCACCCTGATCACAAGTTATTTGTCACATAAGTATCATGAATGACATAGAAACACATATTTAGAGTTTTAACAATTAATAACTTACGGCTACTAGAGAAAGCGCCGCGACTATGAGGCCGATGCGCAGAGGCCAAGAGTCCAAAAGGTATTGATTGCGCACGTCCCACGACGCCAAGTTCGCCAGCACCAAACAGATGCCCAACAGAGTCTCTATCGCCACCGCCTATAATACATTACTTTATTTATTGAAGAGACGATGAGTAGGACATTAAGACTTAAGATTTGCTGTCTTACTTGATAGTCATTAATATAAGGGGCAGGCCTGGTGACGCATGTGTTCAAGACGTCATGCGAGGCGAGCAGGTATGTGGCAGCGGCGCCCAGCGTCGCCCCTGCTAGCTGCGACGCGCACATCGCGACCGCGCGGGCCCACGTCACACGGCCGGCCAACGCCGCTGCCAGCGTCACCGTGGGATTGAGATGTGCCCCCGAAATATGGTCGAAGCACTGCACTATAAGCGATACGACAAGTCCCCCGGCTAGAGCACGGTGTAGCAACGTTGCTCCTAAACCGTTCGCCGCCGGCAAGCACGTCAGCAAAACCAGCAGCGCCGCGCCGCAAGTCTCCGCTGCCGCCACCCGCCACAGCTCGTCGCCCCGCCGACCGCAAACGCGTCTCCTGCTCGAATCCAGCGGACGAAGGTCCACCTCTTTCTCTAAGAATTTAAATACATATTTTCTGTTATTTGTAAGACAGAGGCAGGAAAATCAATATTGATAAATCGTATTACGTCCTTTTTATATTATTTGTTACGCCATTTTAAACTAGTTAAAATATTACTTATCGTATACTAACTGTATTCTCTTTTAAAAAGTTTTAATTTTCAGTTTAATTTTAAAAAGCCCAAACATTTTGCAATTATACCTTATCTTTATATCTCTCGTACATATTTGGACAAAGATTCCATGACATTCACACGTGAAATGTATTTGTCTTATAGTAAGGGTTTAGAAGACATTTTTTGTCTAAAATAATTTATTTTATTACATCAGCTTTAGCATCACTAGTGTCATAGAATCAATAATTCACTCCTTTTATTGTGCAAAAATTGCAAAAATTCAAAAAAATTGTACATTATTTCTAATTTAAAATAAGCCTATGCAATATCATCAACTATCATACGATTATCATCACGTCAAATGTTGATAAAAACTGTATATTTCTAGTTGTATTATAATTAGATAAAGTCTAAACCTGTTGTTTGGTTGCACGTGAAATGTAGAAAATTTTCCGGTCTAAAATATTGCATATAATGACTCAGAAAATAAATTATCACAACAGGAAGATTGATCAAAATTATTAATATAGATAATATAGAAAAGTATAAATAAATTGATAAGTCAGTGTAACTAATAGAATTTTTTATTTGGATTCCAGGAAAACTCTTTATGCTTAGGCTAAATATTGCATTTTAACTTTTTTATTCTGATACTTTGAACATAAAGAACATTGTTATTTACCGTCAAATTCTGCTTAAATATTGGAATATACCTATACATACCTAACAATAAAAGAAATAGCGAAATACTCTCATTCAGTAGGCAATAGTAATCATGTAAGCAAACTTTAAAAATGCATAAGATAAATATTTATTTTAACGCAGAGCAATCAGATTGTAAAGTAAATGATAAAGAAATAAAACAGCTACTTACGATCAACCATGTCTGGATATTAATTTTATAATACTTTTGTCCACTTATATTGTAACACTATAAAATAATATTGGGTATTAAACACTTATGAAATGTTATATGCAACCGTCATCCAGACAGTTAAAGAAGGGTAATATCGCAAAGATAAACCGTGAGGTAATGTTGCGAAAGCCGCGTTACTTCATGAAAATTTCATAAATATTTTGTGAATTTATTTTTTATTGTAAAAGAGACAACATCGTGATAATTACAACTGGATTGTGTTTGTTCTCATGAAGAAGCGCTGGCCCTGACGCTTATCTGGTTACGTTATTGTCTAATATTTGCAGAGCCTAGGTATATCTTTCAATACATGACAATTCTTGCTAAAGTGACATGAGAGTACTAATTTACACACTACCTCATATGTATATGGGATGCTAAGTTGTGACTAAGAATGTTATCCACAAATATTGTCAGTAAACATACCTTAATCATTTATTATTGAGACAGTGTATTGTGTATACTTTTGAGTCGTAAATTTATCAACTCAGAATATGCAAATGATATCTGAATGCAAGATTAGTTAGACCTTAACATAATTAATTATATTAATAACTTCTTTTTGTTTATAAATATCAAAAGGTTATACAAAGTTAAAAAATGTATTGCTAGCATTTGGCAAAAGTTTTTTTCATTGTTGAAGTCACCTCTACCTCGGAAAATTGTTTGCTGTAGACCTGAGCTGATGTGGCGGAAGGATCCTATAAAGTCTTGCAGCGAGTAAATCATTCTCGAGATTCAGAAATACGTATTAATGTTCGTTAGCACAGAAACAATGTTGATAACAATTTATATGTGTAAGGTAATAAACTTATTTCTGAATGTTTATGGGGACTTTGTCAAAAAGTATATATATTGCCCCATAAATGTTATTTACTTTTATGAGTTGAGAAACAGATTAAGCCAGCTTGTGTTAATTAATCGTATTTATATTATGTATACTTATTTAATTCAATTCTCTGGAGTGTGGCCGTTGTAATATTTTAAGCTCAAGACTACAATGAGTGTTGGTAATCGTCTCAAGTCCCTGAGGAAGGAACGTGCGAGAATTATCTAAACACTAAGCCGGTTACGCTGACACATATGATAACTGCCTTATATTTTATAACACTTATATAAAATATAAGGCAGTAATATTAATATGTACTTATACACAAGTAAATATCAAAATATAATACATTGTTATTTAAATAATATAATATCTGATATCTTTGAAAGTACATAAGTTATCTTATTATAATAAAATAGTAGAGATAAATCTGCATATTAATTTTTTAAAAACTAATTGCTACGTATTCAGTACATGACACATAATTTTGTGTTGGTTTGCACGTCATTGTTATAGGTTATTACCACGGTCGACGTATACTTAGAATGTTATTACTGCGAAAACATTTTCACGTGAACAAACAAAAAGCGGTTCGGGCTAAAATTCGAATACTATTATAAATTTGTAACTGATCGCTTTAAATAGAAGATGTTGGGGAAAAATTATTACGAAAAGGTCTAGTGGCGAATAGAACTCAAACAATGTTTTTTTCGAATTTTTGTCTGTCTATCTGTTTGTTTGCGTTTGTGTGGCTCTGTATCGTCTTATTTTATTTGAATGCGATTTTCACGGATAATTTATATTTCACTTAAGAATTAGTGTTTGTTTTATGAAAAACGGTCCTTAAATAAAAAGTTGTGTCAATTAAAAAAAATCCTTGGCAAATCGTTTGACACAAAATACTAGGGGCGCCAATAGACTCTCAATTTCGACTCGCTGCGCTCGCGGAACCTCGGTCCCGTTTGCATATTGAGCGAAGAAAGCCCAGTGTAATGACTCATCGTTGTGGACAATGTCTGTATTGTAGGAGATTTCAGATTTGGCTGACAGTCGCGCCATGATCACCATCGAGCCATCAAAATAGAACTAACCTAACCTAACCAAACCTAACACGATATATATATAGGTAGGTATATATGGGATATCAGTTTTTGACGATTATTCCTCAACGACATGACATTTACCAAAAATTTTCTTTTTGAAACCATTACCTAATGTGCATGTGTAGTGTGTATTTTTGATTGCAAAATTTCATTATTTTCTGTCAAGTAGTTTTCGAGCCTATTCGTGACCAAGAATGTGAAAAAGTCTCCAGTAGAACACTCCGCTCACTTCGCTTAATAATTTTCGTCTGTAAAAGTATAATATTGAAAGACAGAAACCTAAAAAAAGCATATTCTGCGCGGACGGAGTTATGGGAACTATTAATATCTTAATAAATTTGATGTTGAGTTAGTTTTTTTGAATGGAAAACAAGCAACTATTTGTATAGTCCAAAAATGTATAATAATTATAATACAATTTGAAACGTGTTTGTTAAGAAACAAGCGATGATATACAACCAATAGTATAATACACTTTTATTTGCTTATAAGTATGCTGGTTTAGTTGATTCGTTACTAATCTTAAATTTGTGTCAGACATTACGATAGTAAATACCCTAATCTTAGTTTGATGAATAAGATAACAATTTATTACTAGAAGATATTACTACAATGTAGAATAATTTTTATTTTAAATGCTGACACAATGGACAGGTCGACATAATGAACCCTTTCCTACAAGGAGTCCACTTTTATCCGAATATTAACTACGTAAGAGTATCCCGTAACATGATTTAAAATGATATATCTTAAAATGTTTTGTATAGGTAAATAATGTTTTAATAACAGTATTGGTTTAGATATCAAGTACGTGTGTGATTTAGTGTCTGAGTTCATTATACGTAAAGGCAATATAAATTTAAAACTAATAAAAAAAATAAAAAAATCATAGCTACAGGACTCGAATCTGCGACCTTTGGGAATCCATCTATCCATCGCTCCACAACTAACCTACCGTATCCTGCTGCTATCGGTTTTTTTTAAATCTAACTATAATACCTTAATGCTTGACATTCCAGACCTTTTGATACGAGGGTCAAACTGAAAGTTCTTAGAAAATCAAAAACTAAGCATTCTAGCAAGTTATTAATTTTATTGTAACTTTTCAAAATAGCGTCCATTTACATCAATACATCGCTGCATTCGATGGAACCATTGAGAAAAGCACCTTGCCCACTCGGCCTTAGGGGTCTCTTCGACGGCGTTTTGAAACGCAGCCACTGCTTCTTCGACGTCTATAAAACGTTTTCCTCGAAGTTTTTCTTTTATTTTCGGAAATAAATAAAAATCGCAGGGTGCGAGGTCGGGGCTATACGGCGGGTGACCCAGTAATTCCACGTCTGAGGTCACCAAATAGTCGATCGTTTGCCTGGCGGTGTGCGACGAGGCACTGTCGTGATGAAGGAGGATCCTGCTGCGAGGTCGTTTCTCTCGAACTTTTTCCAAGACAAGTGGCAAACAATTGTTAATATACCACTCTGCATTAACCGTTTTCTGATCCTCTAAGACTACTGTCGCGTAATGACCTGTCTTTCCGAAGAACGAGGCCACCATCTTTTTTCCAACACTTCGACCTCTCTTCACTTTAGTTGGCAACTCTTCGGAAGGAAACACCCACTGAGCAGACTGTCTTTTGGTTTCCGGATCATAACAGTAAATCCAGCTTTCGTCACCCGTTAGTATGTCGAACACAGCATTTGAGTCACCTCCGTTAAATTTTTGGATCATTTCTCGGCACCAATCAACACGGCGGAGTTTTTGAGCCTCGGTCAAATTATGCGGTATCCAGCGGGCACAAAGCTTCCTGACCGCTAAATGTTCATGGAGGATTTTGTGCACTTGACTCATACCTATGCCTAGACTTGTCCGAATCTGCTGATAGGTCACTCTTTTGTCAGTCTCTATCATACGCCGCACAACACTGATGTTATCTTCAGTCGTCGCTGTAGAAGGCCGTCCCTCACGCAAATCATCGGTGAGATTAGTTCGACCACGTTTGAATTCATTAAACCAGTTGTAAACTGTGGCACGAGATGGGGCTTCATCGTGAAAAACCAATCGAAGTCTATCACAACTTTCTTGTTGACTTAAATTCATTCTGACGTCCACAGACAATTTTCAATTTGCCGCCAAATCGTAAAACAAATGACAAATGAATGAAATGTACACTCAATAATATTGGTAGAGTTCTATTTTCAAAATTAAAACTATTTTTTTTAATATAATGCTTTTAAGTGGCCAGTTCTAAAAACTTTCAGTTTGGCCCTCGTATATTTAAAACAGAGATTATAATTGTTAATGGAATAATGTAACAACTAGTTTTTGTATGGTTGCCATGACTCCCCCCCGCCTTCGAGAGCGCCTACCTCCTGTTGTTTTGCCTGTTTGTTTGGAGCAGTTGACTTTGTTTTTCCTAAGAATGGCATCTACTTAGCGAAATTTGCCGGTGATTTCGGAGGTTTCGATCAAACAGACAACCGCTTTGATATTAATGTTATTAGTATGAAGTAAAGATTATGATGACAATGCTTATTATTTTTTCCAAGCGATATGCCTTAGTATGTGAAGAAGTTTTTAAGTGCAACTAAGTATACATTTTAGGAATGCCTAATTTGAAGCAACTATTTTACATGGCTTACTGATGCGTTCATATTTTTAATAAAATCTTTTCACATTTTTGGAATTGCATATTAATAGCTATTGATGTACGGGAAAGCTGTTTCATTAAAAAAAATCATCCTATCACCACACATCATTAATTCTTGTAAAGGGTCCAAAAATAAAACCAGTAATTTAGTATAATGAAAAAGTGTATTGTGTAAGCCCTAGAGGCGCGCCAGGTGGTGTCCGATGGCGGGATGCGGCGCCAGTGCCAGCGCCAGGTCGAGGTCGCGGCGCCGTGCGGCGAGGCGGCCGTGCAGGTAACGCGCCACGCCCTCCCCCGCCCACGCCTGCGAGTAGAACGCCGCGCGACGCTCCTCCTCCGGGTTGCCGCCCGCGCTCGCTGCCCCCGGCACCACGCCCGTACCGCCGCCCATGGTCTTGAGGTCCCTGGACTGGCTCACGAGCCACTTCTGCGTGAACTGCTGAGGGTCCTTGCCGAAGCTCAGGAAGAACTCGCGGTTTGTCTTCAACTGGTTTATCGTGTCCACCTGAAATGTAGGTAAATAGATCAGATCGATCGACGTCGCGTCTAATGAAAGTACTAATAGAGATTTCACTGACGGTTTCGTGAATTTTGGAGTCCAGGCCCTGAATCTCTTGCTGGTTGGCGGTGCTCATGAGGAAGCTGTTCATCTGGGCCTTGAGGGTGTCGTCCACCTCGACGTCGATGTCGTAGCAGGCAGTCTGCTTGGCGTCGTGCGGCGGCTCCACGGATATGAGGTGGTTGATGACGATGGGGTCGGGCGCGTGCAGCAGCGCGCCGAGCCGCGCCGGCACCTCCGCCAGCTTCATCCGCGAGCAGCCGAAAATCTGCTCGAGGTACTTGTCGCAGGTGACGTACTCGCGCTCGTGCGGGTCCTGCAGGCGGTGCGTCTTCACGTACTGCCATAGCGCGTTGACGATGACGGGGCGCGCCTGCGTGTGCACGCCCAGCAGCCGCGCCAGCCGCGCGTCCAGCTTGAACTGCAGTGGCTGATAGTCCAATAACAGCAGGATGGTGCACCTCACGTTCTTGTATCCGGGTCGCTTCACTTGGAAGCCGTCCGTCTCCTGCGTGGTGAGCGTGCGGTGCCACTCCACTAGGTGGTTGTCGGGGCCGTACAGCTCCTTGTCCAGTTCGATCACCAGGGACTTGAAGAACGATGAGAATTTGCGTTTCACCTATAATTAATAAAATTATTACTCGTCGATTGTTACATTTACTGATGATATTTTTGTTTTATGTACATATATATGGTTATGTTGGTCGATTACTTAACCTAACTTAGCTAGACTTAAGCTTTATTGATATGATACATTTTACTCTTTAGACGAACCTTATTTGGATCATTTTTTGAGTCATCCAGAAGACGCCCTTCTACTCGCAATTCCCAAGATGCCACGGCGTTATCTCCTTGTCCTGCAACATTGTTATACAAATAAATTTAATTGGCCTGACACAATTTATTTGCTTAGTATCTTTTCGTCAGGTAGAAATCTCCCATCCCTCAGTTGAACTGTCGTCTCAGCACATAATTATTATAACACATAAAAGCAAGTCACCGCCTCTCACCGGGATAGAACGTATTTGATATGAAAATGCGCAGCTTGCGCTTCTGCTTCATGGGTCTCTTCAGCGCCTCCTGTATGTCCAGTCGCTTGCGCATGATGGTGGCGTCAAGCTTGCGCTCGAACGCCAGCAAGTCCATATAAGCCTGCGATTCCGGTACCAGGTCGCGCACCTTTTGCGGCAGCACCTTGTCCGCAAGGCGCTTCTTGCGTTTGCCCGCGCCCGCTCCGTAAGCGTCCCTGGAACGAGAACAGCATGAAGGTAATAGAATGTAGGGTGACGTTATGACAAGATGCTAGGATTAAAGCCGTACTTACCCGCCATAGTGTGGCTTGTGTGGCGGCGGAGGCGCGCGTGCATCGGGTGGACGCTTGGCGGGGGGCGCGGGGGCGGGGGGACGCGGCGCGTTGTACCCGGCGGGGGGCGGGGCGGCTCCTGGGGGTGCGGGGGGCGGCGCGTAGGGAGCGGGGCCGCGCACCACGCCCGGCGCGCCACCGCCACCCGTAGGCGGGGGAGTGAAACCGCTGCGGGGCTGGAATTTTATGTGGTGTGTTGTGAACAAACGAATACTCTATTATTATTGGCAAACTTTACGAATTTGAAGGACTAGGAAGCACAGAAAGACTTTCCAATTTTGGTTCCTCAACACAGTTTAACGTGGCTATAATAGCTGATCTTTCATGTGAAGAAAGGGAAAGCAATTAATTTAATGAATGGTAATCCAAGAGTAATTACAATAATGTACCAAATATAAAGGAATGAACTCTCCAGCAGTGAGCACCCATAACATTGTGTAATGTGATATTTTATTTTGGAGAAATGTTATTAACAGTAATGTAATATTTCTTTTACGAAAGAGAGTTCCATCTAATTTGCATTCTGCTGGATGTTCTTTATGAGATATGTTCATCAAGTAAAATAATCAACTTGCAGTTGCATGTCATAAATAATAAAAATATGTAATATATTTATAAGAATATTTCTACATATAGTGTAAATTACAATATTAATACAAGGAAAACTCAAGTTACCTATTACCCAACTGTTCTGAGTACTTCTTAGAATAAATTAAATTGTTTAGTTATGACAGATTACATATATATATAGTATTTTTAAATATTTGTCCTTTATTTTAATATTAGATTTTTTATTTTATTTATTTATTTAATATCTCGTTTGGTGCTTGTAATGAAACGATTTCTACCTGGCTAATTGTTCAACTTCTACTACTTAGAATTTGGTGTAATATATACCATGACATGCTCTAGGATATAATTTTTTCCAATAGATGGACTGTGATAAAAAAAAAATTATATGATGGAAATATTTGTGTAATATGGAAACAATAATATTTTATTGCAATCACAAGATTATTATAATGAAAAAAAAAAGGTTGGTGAAATATATGATCACAAGATTATTATAATGAAAAAAAATCACAAGATTATTATAATGAAAAAAAAAGGTTGGTGAAATATATGATCACAAGATTATTATAGTGAAAAAAAATCACAAGATTATTATAATGAAAAAAAAAGGTTGGTGAAATATATGATCACGGCCGGTACGGAGTACGGTAGTCTTGTCAGCTATATAGGCATGTGATCACTAGGTAGCAATTTCTTATATATCACCTTACACAGGCAGGGTTGAAGTGAATTATATACAGAAGGGAGCATAATATTAACAAATATAAACTCTTACATAAACATGAATAAATTACATAGAAATAAATAATTAGTAAAACATATAAATAAATTTTGAAATACATATAACACTACGATACATACAGGAGAAAGTTTATTTGATACATAATGAAAAAAAAACAGAAGGAAAAGAAAAAGGTTGTATAATATAAAGACACATATAAGTGTTAAGAGAAAATGTATATTAGCACAGCTGTGTAGAACAGTAGGAAAATAATGATCTTTAACCAACTTTCTTAATGGTAGTCCCAAACAAGCATGGTCTAAAAAATATATATTCCAGAGCAACATTGCTTATCAATTGAAAATTTCGATAAAGGCAAAAATACATTGAGAGAACAAACAGAATGGTATCAAAGGATCTACAGATTTTACCGAGTGCTTAAAAATAGGATAATTTGATTAATATACAAGAAGTGGGACTAAATAACACAATACAAAAGCAAAAGGATATATACCAAGGTTTAGAAGTCTCTTAAATTTATTAAAAAGTGTCAGTCAGATCGGGATAACTGGCATAGGCAGAAATAGAAAGAAGAAATTCTACATGTATAATTGGGTGTGAATGGGAAAATTCATAAATGTCGTAGTGAACCCATAGCTGTGAAAGTTTTTCTGCTTATCTAAAACCATAATGTATTGTCTAATTGTATACTGGTATTGTAAGATGTAACTGGTGTAAGTTTGAACAATCAACTCTAGCAACCATGCATGAAGATCCAACTACTATAGCCCGTCATAGTTCTTTCTATAAAACTATTTATAAATGCTGAAGAAAAATGCTTGTTTATAAGATTTTTTTTGTGAGACATCTAATTTTAGGGTATTGAATTGTTCAATTACTATAGATCTGTATTGTATCTATAAATTTCGAATAATTCAGGATATACTCCAAACTTCAAGGTAATATTGTTATCGTTAAAAAAAAACATGATAGAGAATCATACTGACATAGTGGTTTTCACCACCATCTCAATATGATTCATAGCTGAATCTAATATAGCTGTGATTTTCATTATAGGTATTAAAACTAATAAATATTATACTTTGCAATTTTTTAATTGTATTAACAGTATTTTAAATTAAAGTCTAATCGACATGTAAATGAACATAAGAACAATACATACAGGGAAAGTTGGTCCTGAATATGGACGTGGTGGCATTGGCGATCCCGGCGGTTGTGCAGAGGCCGGGTAACGCTGCTGCGGCGGCATGGAGCCTGTTGGAGGCACTGGGCTAGGCCCACTCGTTGGAAATCGCTGTGACATCACTGCTCACGGAATTCCAATTATTAGTAAACACGGTATTTTTATAGTAATAAAAAAGTTTTATTCCATGTTGAAACGATATGCTTGATTTTATATATACGTTTGGATTTGTTTAAACCGTATTAATAATGCTTAATGATTAAACTTAGGTGTTTATCACTAATTCCTTTTGTACAAATACTTTTATCAAATATCAAATTAAAAAGTTATACAGCCATTAAATTAGAAAGCTGAGGACGCCATATTGACAGTTGACAAATACACATTTGACATTGACGTAAAATTATTGTTGTAGGTTTAAAATTCTTCCCAAGGAGAAAGGCAAAGGCCTGTAGATCATACAGCCTATTCATATTTATGTATATACACAAAATTTATTGAACGTGAGGGTAAAGTTGATGTCTGTAGATAGAGAATTCTAAATACGAACAGCTATCGTAGATATAAATAATGTAGAATAATTCTTAAATTATATTATTATTACTGAGTTGTTGCGTTATTGTCTTTCGTAAGATGGAAAAGAGAGCCAGCTGCTCGGGTGTCCTTACCTTCCATTTACCTTATTTATAGGTATCATATGCGATGATGCCATTATTTACCATCAGATGAACTGAAAAGTATACATATTATATAAAATAATATATATACATCAAATCCCACAGGTTCAGTTCAGTCAGCATATATGATTAGCATGTTAAAATAATGATTATATATTTTTTCATAACGGAATTTCTATTACGTTTTATCTTTTCCATTATTATTATTTCAAGGTCGACGTGATATGGGTCCTTAAAAAGACTCCATTCTAAAAAAACAAAGTTTTTTGAATTGTTCTGGTGTTGCTGAATACTATGAAGTAATTATTTTGTGATCCATATGCTACAATATAGTATAGTATAAGTGAACACTATTTAAATAATCATTTTTTTTAAGTCTAAGGTCTAAGCTAGCTAGCTAGCATAAATGGAAGCACAAGGAAAATAAAAAGTAGGCCTATATAATAAATCTTGCTTTATAGTTTAATAGATGGCGTTAGTGTGCAAAATAAATTGGAAAAACTTTTCTATAATGTTTGCTACATTATAGAAAAGTTCTTGTGACTTGCTACAAAATCCTTTACGTTCTATATGATCAATATATATGATTCTAAATATTATTCTAACCAGTATTTCAGTTTAGTGTAATATATTTTTCATATTAACTAGATTAATTTAAGAATTCAGAAATGTCAATAACAGTTGTTTTTGAGGATAGAGTTTATAAAGAAATTTAAATATTAACCTTAATTTTGTACTATTTTAAACTTGTAACTCTCATATTACCTTGATTTGATGTTTTAATGATCTCCTATTCTCTAGTTAGTTTATAAACAAATTTATTGTTTTGTAACAACAATAGGTATAGTACAGAACATTGCATAACAACAATGTTCTGTACTGTACCTTACATCTGCTTATTATCTAGAGGTTACTTTCAAATAGTTATGTGTATTCACATTCAGTATATTCAAGTAGTTCATATCTTTGAATAATGGAATGAAATCATAAGTCATCGTTGCTAATGGTCAGTGAATCTTATCGTTGTTATTTATTTGTATATTTTAATTGGTATGTTTTGAATAAATTAACAATACTTATTATATTAAGATGTATTAAACTGAGTAGTGCCGACTTATTTTCATTATTATGTTTTTACTTTACATTCAAGTATAACATGACATGGTAATAGGTAAATTAATCAGAAAGAAGCCACAAAAAAAAAATAATTTGTTCAGTTTTATACTGGAGGATGAAATACCATTATTGCTAGGGATTTGAATTGAAACATTTTCTTTCCCCCCAACTGAAATATCTCAATCGACTTAACCCTCTTAAGAATTTAATTGTTAAATATTCTTCTGCAACAACTAATATTACCTACTAACAAGAATATCTTTCAAATGCGCTGTTTCCTTTTCTGGTCCTTGTTGAATGGTGTTCCGAAAATATAATGACCTTTTTTAGTCTATGCACATGAAATATTTTAATATCTAGTTACCTATCTAATAAGACTGAAGAAAACCCAGAAGGGTGTGAAAATAAAACTTTATTAACACCATATATTGCGATTATTAATAGTATGCTGTTATAATGATGTCTATTTGCTCTTTTATAGACTTTAATTTGATATTGAAATGATATTTATACTCGTAGATTATTTTAAAAAAATATTTCAACAAAATATTTTTAGTAGTTAGTTAGTAGTTTAATAATCATGTTAAGAATCAAATTCCAGGATTTATTTAACAATTTTTGAACATTAAATACATACAAATAAATACTTGGATCGGTTATTTATTTTACGTGTTATTTTCATTCTAAATACTCTTGAATACTATAAAATATAACAACAATAACTAAATGTACACAACATTATTTATAAGATTTGAGGACCAGGCACGAACGCTTCTTTTATTGTGGTTTTTAATATCTTGTTCAATTGTGAGACATTTCAATTATTTTAATATTTAAGTTTGTATGACTACAACAAACACGTCTCATATTGTTTAAAAGTATTTGACATATTGTATTTGAGATGTCTTTTGCGTGATTTTACCTAGTTTTGGTTTTAGATCTTCTACGATAGCTGAAATCTGGTTATGAATATAGTACCGCTTGATGGGAAAGAGCAATTATTGCGTGTTGCAACCTGACCTTTTTTAAACGGTACTAATATAATAGTACGTTTAGTCTAATAATTATAATATTTTAATAACATTTCATTAATTAATTTTTCTACTTAACGTTAATACAGAAAAATTTAAATATATACAAAGAGAAAAAGTGTTTAAAGATTGAAATTCCCTTCGATGAAAAATAATATTAAAATGATTATGTGTACTGCTAAAGATATAAAAAAAAAATCATAAAAACAAAAAGTTAGATAAATCAAATGTTGTATTATTATTCTAAAAAATATACTTGCTATATAATATGTAAACATTTTAATACATTATACAATATAATATTATATTATATTACACATATATAAATATTAATTTATATACATACAATATATATACAAATATACATAAATTAATCATGATAAGGGGAGAGGTAGTACTCTTTTAGCCTTAGCTTTAGAAGAGAACTCATAAGACAGTAAATTAATTTGAATAAAAATTAGTATTAAAATGAAGAGTAGTACTTCAGGAGATTATAAAGAGACATATAAGCGATGTGATCTTGTTCTGGATAAGATAGTATTTTTTTTGCTCCCAACACTAAAAACTTTTAGTATATTGAGTAGTGTTAATTTTTTTTTCATAGAGGTCATGAAACTAAGAATAGTTTAATAAGATACGTTGAGGATATTGAAATAAATATTTACTGGGAATTCTTCATACGGTGGTAAAGTTTTTATGACATCATTCTATTGAAGATTTTTTACAATAGTAACATCTCACTAAAGTTTAATACGAAAAACTTACAAAAGTAAAGCTTAAGTCTTTTCCATGTCCATACCTTTCTTATTTCCATTTGTGCCCTCCTTAAGGGCACAAGGGTAGGATAGCATCTGCATCGTATAAGTAACATTTAGCTTTCATTTTTTTTGTTTACTATTGATCTGCATTAGAGATATTCAAACCACAAACAAATTCCTACTGGCAGGGATTCCAATCTTTCTAAATGTACATATACATACCGACATAAATACTTATATACATACATACGGGGTAATATAACAAAACTGTCTAATTAAAGCAGCATTTATTAATGCGTAGTTATTCATTTTTTGATTGATGAATAATTAAAAATAAAAATCTAATCTAAAATGAAAAACACCTTTGCAGTAGCCAATATATTAGTTATATATTTAAAAAACCAAAAAAATATATTTAAATAAATCAAAATAGCCTTTCTTAACATATTTTCTCTTTCAAATCCATGAGCACCATAAAAAATCATTAAATTAATAAAATTCATGACGATAATCGAGGAAAATCAAAAATATGCATTATGTAATACTTACATATAATTTAAAAAAAAATTAACAATCCCAGCTTAAGAACTGTTAGCATGCGGCTACTTCTTATACCTATATACATATATATATATGCATGAAAAGCAAAGAAATATAAAATATTTAGACTTAAAGATTCTCTCTTTTTTCCGTTTTATTCTCGTGTAAATAAAGTTTTAGATGATATATTTTTTATTAATTCAATTATTTTTGTAGCTCAATACAAATCTGATAAATTTATTGGTTAAGAATAAACAACTATTTCTTCATAAACGCTTAAAAATTTAACAAAATGAACATTAAATAATGTATTAAGTATAAAGTGATTTTTTAAACCCTTTATGCATTAACCTCAAATTCGTAATAAAACACTTGAAATTTATTAATTGAGATTAAATCTAAATCTTTTAAGTTGGACCAAACAATATTTATACACTCGTATTTACAAAACTTTATTAAAATCGGTTAGTGTAAAGGATAGGCGACAAAGGATTCAAATATGTAAAGATATATACTTATAGATAATAGTCATATATTTGTTTGTGTAAATATTATCTATTAATTGACTCGCTCAAAAGGTATCAGTTTATTTCAATATATATATGATGAAAGTACTCACAAGAAATAATCACACATGTCCTAGTAGCTTGGGAGTATTCATAGAATGTTATTGTATGTGTTGTGATTCTTCTAAGGCTTTTACTTTGTCGACCACAAAACCGAAACCGAAAATTTAAGCATTATGGAGTTCCTTTCTGGGTTTCGTGTACTATTCAAAACTTCGTATATATAAAATTGCCAACAGTAAATTTAGTGTAACCGTACTGTTTCTTTCGATACATTAGTAAAATTTGGCGTTCCTCAAGGATCAATTCTCAATCCTTTTTTGTTTTTAACTTATATTAACGACCTGCCTTATTTATACTTGTTTCACCGATGTCACTGCGTTTATTTGTAAACTAAACAGAAAAGACAATGAAATATAATTTATGAAGGATGGCCAAATAGTTCATTCCAAGCCAATCTACCCTTGGGAGCCGTGCAACTAGAGTTTGATTTTTCATAAGTGCAGTGTATATCTATTCAGAATAATATTCTTTGACTTTGACGAAATAATAATGTAAAAGAAAATAATAATATCAGAATTACCGGAAAAATTTAAGATTATGTAATCAGTAATCATATGTTTTTACAATTTTTTTTTATGAAATCTGTTATGAATAGCAGCAAATGGTATACCCATGGAACTGGAGAAGAATCAAGGAAGCTAGTAAAGGAATAAAAAAATGTGTTCGCGATCCCAGTTATCTCACGTACGGCGTGAAACGTAGATTTATTATAATAGCTACTTTAGTCTGGTCTTCTGAGGCAAATAACTACAGATTAATTCTAGCACCTATGGAACTATATCAAAATTTGTGAAGCAGTTGTTTTAAGGAAGGACAGACAGAAAAATTGGGTCATTGAGTCATGAAACGAATATTTGTCTCAAAATATAATAAACAGAATATATTAAAATCCTTATAATAATATATATATTGAGTAGTTCGAATGAGTTAATTTAATTAATAAATGAAAAATTCATTAATTGCAAAGTTTCAACTATAGCGTGTAAGAACCTATTTCGCGTTGGCAATTAACATGTATGTCATTGTACAAGTCATTTTTGAAATAATATATACGCTATTAATCATTAATTTGATAACCATTATCATTTTATGCCAAAAGTAAGGAGTGAATAAAATTTGCTAATGAGTTGCTAAGTTTATATTTATTTCATGATAACAGAAACAAATAGATAAATATATTATATCTTCCAGGGATTGAAATACATATATTTTAATTATTCTTCTAATGTATACAGAGCAACAACCATCATAAAGTACGTACATCGTACAACTAACTTCAGGTATAAAACAAGTTAAATCTCAATATTATTTAGTTAAAAATAGTGATGAAATGGTAAATCAGTCTCTCTCTGTTATTAATGTAGTAGTAAATTATGTAATTATAATTTTATTAGGTAATTATTATTTTTGTATTTTAATTTAAATATACATACATGTGACAAAAGTTATTCACCTTTACAAACATCTATATATATGTGTAAGTTATTATATGACAGTGTATTAATTGAAAACTTTAATTTCCTAAGACTGTTCCTGGGTTCTGGGATTTAATACTAAAAAGTATCGGTAGCCGTTAACGACGAGGTCGGGAGGTCGCGCTGGGAGGCGTGGGGCGTACGCGGCGCCGCCTCCGAGCGTCGTGGCCTGCCGCCGCCGTCGCGCGAGCCGGAGCCCTCAGTTTCCGCCGCGCCTCGCCCTCGCCAACACGTGTGTACTCGCTCCGGACATCACTATGTCGAGTACGCCGCTCCACGCACGAGGTTCTAACCTCGTTCGCTCATCTAGACACCAGCTATTTCGGAGTTGCGGTTCGCATCTTACCGGGCAGCATTAGAGTCGTACCGTTATTTTCTAATACTGTCAGGTAAAGATGTCGTCCGCGCTCCACGTTCTGCAGTATCAACGAAGGAATTCATTGCTTGACCAGTAGGACCGGTCGAGTTGTTGTATCTGCGAGAAGTGCAGGCTGGCGGCTGGTGGCGCTGCCGATAATGTGCGTGCTGGTGCGGAGGTTACGTCACGTGTTTGAACCGGTCTTCCACTTTCGTAACGAGGCTTTCGATCACCCTCATCAGTGAACAGGGTTTTCGCTGCAATTGTCGAAATCTTCGTCTACTTCAGTGCAGGTAGTATATATCTCAATTGCCCGCTTCTATAATATTTATACTGCCTTAAAAACCAAGATAACAATATCTTGGAAGTCGTTACCACTTTAGCATATCACATTATTAATTGCTTATTAAACTTGCTTACTAATTATTTTATTTTCTTATGAACAAACCGAACAGATAATTACTTTATAAGATAAAACTGCGGTTTCGATAGTTAACATTTTTGAATTTAACCGTCGATACCGTCAACTGTCAAAATGTAGTCGATACAAGGCAGCCATATTTTGCTGCCTATGTGTCACTGTCATTAGTCACACGTGTTGTTCAATGTCGCCTTCGATAGTTGTTTTATTGTTATATGTAAATTATATAATTTTCCTCACAATAAACGAAAGGGTACTGCAGTTATCTTTGTGGTTCAATACTGAACGACAAGTATTAAAATGGGAGAAAGCAACAAGTGTCTGACGGACATTATGTACGCGAGTTGTTATCAGCCTTTAGAATACACTTTACTTATTAGAATTCTCGCTCCCACAATGGACATATACCTTCAAATCAGATGGATAAATTAGACCTAAATCTTCAAACAAACAATGAACGTAAAACATAAATTATTTTTATGTACCTTAATTTTAATAATGATAACGACGTATTATTCAACTTAATTGTGTAATTTATAATTAACGCAATTGTGTTTTTAGAAACAGTGACCGTTATAAGATCAGCTTTAAAATCTGTGAGTTTTTTATTTTTATAAATGCTCTAATATAGGCATTTTTTTAGAATGCCATATCAATCGACAGTTTGTTGATAAAAAAATATTTTATCTAATTAGATTATCTTATTATTTCAAATTATCTTTCTATAATTGAATATATGAGAATTGGTTATAATACTTATACTATACTCACTATACTTGCAAACATTGAAATACTGGCGTAGGTTGTGTTAAATTAGTAGACGAGCTGGAGATACGGTGCATTATTCATTAGCGGGTGGAAAGTTTCGGCTTTTCGAATATTAAGATGTGGGTCAAGGCCCCTCCGCACCCCGGCACTGCTTGTCTGATTCTGCCTACTTGCTGCTAATTTAGATGCAACCTCGTTTAGTGTTGCTTAATTACTTATTATAACTTCCGTCTTAATGTGTTGGGAAAAGTTTCTCTTGTAAAAGTTTTATCAAAAAATCATATTTAAAACTTCGAAAATATTAAGGTTTAGTCTGAAAATTTTGAATGACTATAGGTTCTGTATAAACTTTGTTAATAAATATAGCGTGCCATTGATATATGTGACCGAAGATGTTTATGATAAGCAATTAATTTTAATGAAACGCAAGACGACGTGTTTATTGAGTAAGAATGAACGTTGAGATAAGAACTAACGAGCAGCGCACTATCAACTTGTGTCGAGGGTCGAGAGATATGGTATTGTTTTTGCTCTCGGATCGAAGGATCGCAGGCTATCGCGGGTTATCGTTACCGATACTTCAATATTGTAACCCAACCACGCAGTTCTTTCGTGCTTCTTAAGTACATATGATATTTTAGCTTGTCTCAAGTTCGAGTGAACTTTGAGCCTTTATCGAGAACGACCAAGAGACTGGTGAAAGCAGCAATAAATTTATCGCTCAGGTGGATTCCGCTTTCGAAACGAATTCTTATAGGTATCGGAGTGTCGCTGCGGCGGGACCGGTTCTTAATTTCCTATAGGTGTGCGCGTTGTGCATCTATTTCGGGAGTCGTTGACCGCTGGTTTGGCACTGTGGCCGGTTTTATTCTGTCCGTGTTGGAGCGTCCGCGTCGTTCCGGGAGCGGCCGCACCTCGCCGCTTTCGTGTAAAACGCACGTGTATTTCAGGCGATGACGTAATCGGGGAGTGCGTCGTCCCAGGGCGCCGGGTGGGACAGACCTAATCAAATATAATGTTGTTAACAGGCCGGGGGCCCGTCTCAGCGAACCCTCGCATAAAACACTGTTTATTGCCCATACGATCCCGACACGAACATGATATCCCACGTGGCGGCGCACTGAGCATTGTTGTGGGCTATTTTTGTCATACGCTAAAATGAGCCGCAGATCGGTCGCCCGTCGATCTGCCGTGACGACTGTGAGCATCACACGTTCTGTCTGAGCCCTGACCCGCTTTGTACAATGTATGCTACGTTCGTGGCTTCAAATTGAGTCATTATTGTATTTTTTGTCAAAAAAAATATATTTACATTAAAGAAGTAGCCTTCTAAACGTTGTTTAAGCCGAATAAATAAAAAATTGCAACTCATTACAATATACTAGGATTTTAGTGAATAGCTCGTACACATGCCGTAGCAGGACATTTTCTCGGCTATAGGAAGTGTGGGTGTGGGACGGACGCGAGGGGGGATTTTTATCGGGCGACTCGGTCACCGTCGGCAAAAACAAGTCAATCCGATGGGGCTGTGCCCGGTCGATCCACCAACAGGTTTGATGTTCAACAAGCTTTCTCTCGTCCTGCCGGACCTTCTCTACTCCAATTTATTTCGTGACTGGTTCGATTTGACTTCATTAGTATAATTACACTACCTAAAATTCCAATAAGACCTACCAGTTAAGTTTCTGTGTAGTGCCATATTTAGAAAACGATGGACAATTAAATAGTTTAATGCAACATTTTAGAACCATGACCTGATTAAAATGACATCATATTTGCGCTTATCAAATTGATGTATTTTCAATATTGTATTTTATAATTTGGGTAGCGACAAGAAAATTCCTATTTAACATATCTTTATTACATTCAAAAGTTTATTTATTTTTCAATTTAACAGAATTAATTTCTAGTATAGTTGGAGACTATAAACAGAAAACTTGTTTTGTTACCCTCCCGCCGACAACAGTCCGATATAATAATAATAACGTGCTGATGGCTTTTAGTTGTAAGTGGATATCGTTACCAGTGTGGAATGTGTACGAGTATTCCATAATTTAGTTATATAATATATACAGATTCTCTGATCTGATAAGTTGGCACTGATTCGGATCTGAGATGTTTATTGTAGTTTCAATTGATATCTACAACTTTTAGAGCATTGCTTGTGTGAATAAGTAAATACTTTATGCCTATTTGGAAATAACTGCCTCAAAATAACGTAACGTGGGGATATCAATTTGTGTCCGAGATAAGGATGGATAAACGATTTAGGTATTGAAATCATTTTAATACTTGATAGCCGTCGATAAGTTAGATAAGAATCGGTAGCAGCAATCAATTATGTGCCGAGGACGGCTTCGAAATTTTATATTTGATAATAGCAAAAACGAATCGATAGAATTTGGTAAAGATGACGGAATTAGGTATGTTTATTATAGCTCTGAGTAAAGAAAATGTATGTAAAAGGCTGGTAATAAAGGAAACTGAACTGCTAACATATATGTTAAGTATTCATTGTTATTCAACCATTTTTGTTAGTAAAAAACGTGTTTATTGCCGAACAAACAACAATCAAAATGGAACACATGTATTCACATGTTTTAACTATAAATGTAGATATGAATAAGAGAAGAAGATGTGGATGTAGTGTATGAAAATGACAGCTTAGATAAAAGTGTCCACAAAGATGTAGGATAGAAAAGCCTGAAAAATAATGCACTTTCAAAAAAGTTTTTATTGCAATCAGATGAATATAGGAACTCATATCGGAAAAATAACAATAGAATGGGAATATTTTTCATATTTCAAAACAACTTAACAGATTCAGATCGCATCTTCAATCCTACTTATAATCTGTATAAAAATTATTGCTTTAAAAACTAAAAAAATATAACATTCGTTATTATGCTTTTTTAAACCGGTTAGTCGAAGAAATTTACTTTGTTATTACGTCTTCTTGTACTTATGCGAGTATATTATTACTTAAACTGTCCCATTTAATTTTTTTCATGTGTGTCGTTGGTTATTTATTATAGCATTATCCCTAATTATATGTTTAATAATCACAATAAGTAATACAATTTTTATCAAAGAAAAATTTTTCTATCATCATCATTGACAGTGTTAAGACATTATATGGTTTCTTCAAACTAATTAATATTCTAATACGTTTTCCGTTATTCTCTTTTATATATATTTTTTACACTGAGTTCTATTAATGAGTTATGGAGGTACTGGAAATTAATTTTGTATTACCATTTTAACAACTTCGATTTAATATTTTGTGCTTCAAAACGTTAATATTGGAATAGGTTTGACTGCATGTATAAACGTATGGTCGGTAAGGATACACGCGAAAGATGGCTCATTGTGACCAGTCATAAACCTGAGGCATTCGTATTCCACGGTACAGTTACTTTATCTGCAGTTCTCGTAATCTTATGCTAATGCAGAGCTGTTTTATTTAAATTTCTCTCATAAAATATAACTCCTACATTAGTTTAGAGGCAGTTCGTTGACCCGCCGGCGTTAGGCTTATACTAATTTATATTATGTTAATTTTGAGATGTATCGTGTTGGTTAAAATCATAAAGGCTAATATATTTTCTAATAACGGAAAATTAATTTATCTAATGCAAGCAGTCGATGCTTGAGGGGGGTGGGGGGGGCGTCACGGCTCAACTCACCTTACGATACCACTTGTACGGTCGAGTTTCCTCGCTCGTTCTTTACTCACGCAATTAAATGATAATTAGTACTTCCATTTTTATTTACGGAATTTCTTGTATTATGCCTTAAGCATTTATTAGTTGTTTTTGTCGAAACTTCCGCATCTAATATTACTTTACGATTGAGTTATTGTTTGTGCAAAAATTCTGTAATAAAGAAGATAATGCTTGGTTTAATTAGTTGTATACATGTTGTAACAAGCAGTCCTAATTGTTACTATGGAACGCATAAAAATATTAATTTTTTTTCAAAGATTTTTCATATGTTTTATATGAAAAATTTTGTAAACGTGATAAAATTCTATAAAATTTGTAATTACAATTCTGTGGTATTTAAAAAAATGTATAACTAATTGAATTAATGTCTACCTCAAACAGGTATATTTCGGTTTTATTTGTCTGGCTGTTATTTTAGAATAATATTCCATGGATTGGATTGGTTTGGATATATATAATTGGTGTTTCAATGTACCTTACGTAACGATATGAGGGTTATTTTATAATATATTTTTATGAATACTTTTTCTTATATTCTATTAGATGTAATATTACAATTCTGCATTTCAATTAACTTAAAAACTGAAGCAAATAACTAAATTTTTTCATTATTAACTACCATTGTGTCAATTTTATTTCCCCATACTATTACATTATATATAAAAATGATATCAATAGTAACAGGAATACCTGAAAAGTCTTCATCTCGTGTAGATCAAAGAAGCGGGAGAGACGCCTCCAAAAGACATCAACGACTCGCCTCGCCTCTCGACTTCAAGGAGTTTTATAATTCAGTGATTATACTAAGAATATTTATTATACTTACGTTGTAATGAAAGAAGTACCAAAGACGACGGTACTAAAAATATGACGTTACCGAGTTGTCCTGACTTGTCATCACACAGCCTAAATTGCTGACGTCAGTAATTTTGATGATAGTTCCCCTTTAATAATTATTAATACAGGTTTATTTGATATTGATAAGTGAGTTTAGAAAGTATGTAAGTAAGTATGTATAAATATAACGTATAAAATAAAAAGAAATACTTTAAAAATGATAAAAATAATTCAACTCGGGACGATATCCGTGTGACTCAGCTAGTCTCAAGTACTTAACAGCCATTATAATATTAAATGTATAAACTATAGTTATGGAATGTTTAGAGGAATTATTTCATATAGGTGTTAAGTTATATGTGCATATATAACTGCATTGCGCTGTTTTGTCTCAAGTTAACATAGTGTTATTTTTTTTTAACTAAATTTATAACATCAGCTATTTGCCAGTGAAAGTCCTGTTAAAATAGGTCCATCCGTTCCAGAGATTAACTGGACCTAACAGGTAGACAGATATTTTTTTTTAAATGTATTTACCGTGCCTTTAATACGAATTGTGAAGTTGTTAATTTGGAATTACATACAGACAAATTTTATTTATATGTATAGATTCAGATAACTCAGAGTACTTAGTTCTTCAATCACATAGCGAGTTCTATAGCATTTATCATAAAAGGAATCCCTAATATCACTTAATATAAAAATAAAAGTTTCATATTTTTAGGATTTTCACGATTGAACAGAGAGGAGTTTTTTTTACTGGCATTGACAATTTTAATAGTAACATTTTCTGTGTTATGTGCACCTAAAGTTTAATATCCAAAACTAATCCAAAAATTACATTATGTAATTAAATTGTATATTCATTTTATTGAAATTAATCAACAGAATGCGATGTAATCGCATGTTCACGAGTAATGAGCGAGGCGTTCAGCGTGGGGGGGGGGGGGGGGGGGGGGCGAGAGGGAGGGGTGGGGGAAGGGAGGGAGGGTTTGTAAGGGGGAAACGGTGCGGAGGTGTGGGGCGGGAGCGGCGCTACTAAAAACTATTATTAGAGGCATTTGCAATTTAATTAACGTTGTTTAATAAATTGTCATAGTCCCCCGTTGTTTTAAACCGCGTGTACTTCTTATATACACTCGGCGGTTGCTGGTGTCTGATCGGACCTACTCCGTTTATTACTTTGAAGATTAAAATTACATATTTTTATTGGATTACTGCCTTATATGCAATGGTAATACGGTTTATCAATTCGTTACAATTAATAATGTGCTTAAATAAATAATAAAAACTATGCCACAATCACATTAACCTTCGGCTGGTGGGTTCTGTTTGAACAATTGCCTCCAGTTGACACAGCTTGGCCGCATTATTAAATATAATAATAATTTACGCACAGACGCGATGTTCATTAACGTGCCCAGTACACAGTACACAGTACACAGTAGGATGAAAAAGTATGGCTTGGTGGAAGTTAGGCGTTGTCACTTGTATCGTGTGAGAGCGGTCGGCGCCGGGCGGTGGGAATACTAGTTTCGAAGCAAGTCTATTACAACGGTCGCGTCCACCTGCCGGCGCGGTCATTGCAAAACGCCCTCCAAGACGGTGGCCAAAGTCTTCTTTTACCACCGTATCCGAGCTGCGGAGGTTTTTTATTTCAATAGTAAATAACTCGACACGTAAGTGCCAATTTCAGGCTCGTTGCGATGACGAGGACTGCAAAGTGCTGAGTTGGAGCGTCGTATTTTTAGCCGGCGGCTGGCGTGGCGCGGTATGATAGCGAGTTACAGTAGTGTGCGTGTTTAATACATGCACACTAAAAATACTCGGTGGCGACGCGCGTGTGACAACGCGGCGCCTGCGCATGTCTCTTTGCTTGTTTATGTCAATACATTAGGAGTCGCTCAATGAGTGGTTTTATCTGACAAACATATATTCGAGTAATATTAATTTAGTATTGAGTATATTTACTGCCACGAATTTCTGCTTCAATTGCCATAATATATTAAGAGAGTTATTATAACGAGTTTGTTTTTGCTAAAAGCATATAGCGAGTAACTAATTGGAAAGTTAAATTTACTACGCTGCGTGTTAAATAAAAACCTCCCAAAAGCCAGTTATTCTACATACACGCTTCTGCACACTTTCATACACAACTGTGACCCACTGTTTCACTGTCTGTACTTTACATATATGCTTAATTTTAAAACGTAAGAATAAAACTATTTCTCAATGATCTTATCAAGATTAAAACGCGAATATCATTAAAATGAAATTTAATTTGTTTATTTAACGGCAAATCATCTTCTTATTTAGTTGCAACCCGTTCCAATGTCACGAGTTGGCTCTCGTATCAAGCATTTTTATAATGTGTTGAGAACACAAACAAACATCGTAACCGTTTACAAATTATTTATTATTCATTTAGTCGTAGTCATGCTATCTATTGAGATGTTCAATCACGACAAACAAGAAAGTTTTACTGTCAGCTGTGAGTTGTTTTATGAAATCGTCACTTTAATAATGGCGATGGTATAAGAATATATTTATGGCGTTCAGTGTGAAATAAGTTGAGCTAACTCGGAAACATTTCTATCAAGATCTCTGACCATATGAAGCTAATAAGATAACCTTCGTTCTTTGCTTCCCTTATTTGTGCAGAAGATAATTAATCACTTTATTTACGGGTATGGAAGTCGGTAACATCGTCTTAATAATAAGTTGATAACCGTCTAAAGAATAAACCTGTAATTTTTGTACTTTCTCTGTCCAATATTTTGTGCCGCATTTTATGTCTATTTATGTATGTCTATAACATTTCAGGACGAAATAATATGTACGAGTATATATTAAGTATATATACCTACGTTTACTTAATATTTTATTGATAAAAGTAATATGGTTAAAAGCACCTTGAAAAGACATGTTAGTTACAAGGTGTCGCGGAGATGCAACACACGCAAAGGTCGAGCGCACAGCTGTCCATATAGTGTATAATATCTACCTAGAAGATATTACTGACCAAAATATTATATTTAATAAATAATTGGCCCTTTAAGATCGGTGTTTAATAAAAAGGTACAAACATTTTAACTGCTTTCAACTACCATAAATTCTGTATTTTTTGTGCCACAAATATTTTCGTATCAACACAAGCGGCGAGATCGAAATTCGTGCTTCTTATCAATAATCGCTTTCTTATCGAGCGATAACTGTTTTGGATAAGTGCCACTGTAAAATTAAGATAAAAAAAAATATTATTTTAGCCTCTCATTATATGACAAAGAGTGAAGAGTATTCATAGATATTTAAGTAAATATCTAAACTGGTATCAATAAATATGGTCGCTGGTAATAATTAAAACTAAGTCTATGCTAATACGTAATTAATAAGCTTGTCATTGGAGCATTTCCTGTGATACTCGCTCACCACGACACGACAACCTGAGAGATGCCTCGCAATGTGGGGGATATTTCATTTACTACATCAATATTGATAACATTAACAAATTTATTTATTTTAACATTCTGTATATTGATAAAGTCAATGATTATTTCATTATGGTTATATAATCGTAATCATGCAGCATAATTATTTCATGTTCAAGTCTCATTAACATCTGTTATTTTTAATGAATATCAATAAATCTGTTATGTAATATATCATATTGAAAAAAAAACTATAACTCCGTTTTAAAGAATTTTTTGTTTCAAACTTGTTGAATAAGATTTTGAGTTTCATTATTTAAATGTTTTTTATTAAAAGAAATAAAAAGAACAATATTTGGAATGATTACTCATCATTTTTATTTTCGTTAATCAGATTAATTGTATCATATAAAACCATGTTTTATCTTCGAATATAGATTAGTTTTACAGAAGGGGAGCGTGGAGCATCTCAAATTCTTCCATTTCTTTAATGTCAAAATATAGTAAAGAATATATATATTTAATATCAATACGAACCTGATAATATCCTAGTCATACAAATAATTGAGAGTATGATGCGCAGGCGCATCATGGTCAAGTGTCGCGTCCAGAAGTAAGCGGTCAACGACCCGCGATCATACCCTTCATAACACACACCTATCTCCGCCAGTCGCCTCGCCGGTCCCGTTACGTTTCAGCTCCGAATCTCGTTTTAAGCCGACATTCTCGACTCCACCGGCTTGGTCCGTATTTATTACAATTATGTCATGCACAATTAATTTCACCACACACTGACACTTTATTTAATAACAGAGTCAGTCAGTAGCGTAGCGGCTTATGAATAAATATATTTACGATAATGACATGTTTTATATAATTTTGTTACTCGCTGTACATATTTTTATTATATACATTTATTTATTTCAATTTAAATGTAACAAAGGTATTACATACTTATTTCATAGATATTTTTGTTATTAATTTAAATATGTTATGTGAGATTTAAAGCTTATCGTATAAATTGTATTGTGGAGGCGTATTATGACTAGATTATTATGTGTTGTATGTCTGTTGTAGATGTCAGATGTCGTCGGTACACGAGCGACGTCCGCGCCGTGAATGTGAAGGCCGTCAACCGAAGACAACATCGACTGCATTTGCAATTTCATTTATATTAAAAGTCTAGACATCTAAGTGTTAAGGAGAATATCCGTAATAATATAGGGACTAATAAAACATTATAATGTGTATAATTCTATAATATTTGTGTCGAGTGAGTAATTTTTAAGTAAAACGTATGAATCAAAAATGAATAGTGAATCTAACAGCGTCAGAATGTTAAGCGAGGCTAAAGTTCAGGCGAGTGAGTGATGGGCATTGCGTTACTTTAACGTACAATGAAATATAGTAATGAATTATACAGTTAGTGTTTACAATATATACAATAAGTCTATAGTAAATAGTTTTATCATATTGGTTATATGATTTTATGAAATAATGTGGTATGTATTTATTGTGCTTTAAAAGCTATGTCGTTCCATCTTTACTATTTATAGTATAATTAAATGTATGTGTATCTTTTCAATGGAATCATAGATAGACATGTGTGAAGTGTTCTCATCGCAGATACACATCTTATATTCGGTATTGAGCAAGCGGAGATTTAACGTAATTAAGTTTGTGCCACTTTTTAACAGGGGCAAGAGGTCTGGCGAAATATCTCTGTCTCTGTCCCATGAGAGTGTCAGTTTTGAATGTAACTGTTTTATATATATATATTATATGTATTATATGTTAAACTATTCAATTATTAATAAAAATAAATAAACTAAAAACAGCAGGCAAACAGTGTAATCGTTCATGTTGAACCGAGCTGGTCACAACACTGGCGTACATTTGCATTTGTGCCGAGTCATTCTGTAATTCGATATTGAATAACGCATTGTACACACTATTGTTAAAAAATATAATGTATTTATGAACATTAAATTATCTGTGCCTTCCGAATTGATAATTGGTTTAATTTTGTTTATCTCATTAAATGATTTATTATTTGATAACGTTATGATGTTATCATATCTATCGCTGAAATTTTTATTTCTATACAGTACAAATTTAAAACAAATTTTAATACTAATATAATGAATATCTAATTAAGAATTAAATTATAATTATTGATTTTTAATAATTATATTTAGATATATTTTATAACTTAACTAAAATCACTTTTCTAACCTTAACAGAGTTTGGAGGTCGTCGACAATTATCTGACAGATAACGAACAAAAACTAGTTGGATGCTGATAATTGCATTGCAATGAATTTCGTTGCGAAAAATAACAATTAACTTTAACTTTACATTATAACCAAATGGTTGTTTTAAAATTGCTATGAAAAATCCATTCAGTATGCACCGATCAAAATCATATATCTTTATAAGATGGTATGTATATTTCAAATTACTACAACGAAGAAGATTACAAATACAAACCTTCCCAGTTACAATACCTCTAATCGGTAAAGTATAATTAAATTATCTTTTTAATATTTATATTGAAAATGTGAGCCGATGCTTGTCCCACGGGAGTTGGGACGCGAGCGACCTTGGTATGTGCGCTGAACACGGACACGAATATACCATCATGTTAATGGCTCCCAACAATTTATATCCATTACTATTCAATTCGTTAACCTTTAAGCCGTGCTTCTGAATTCACAAGTATGTAATGTATGCATTAACTATTGATAGAAGTATTAAATTATTTTTATTTGAACGCTAAGTGTTTGAAAGTAATGAATTGTCGAATGACTGGCTCGTTTGATCCATTACTTTCGGTGGTAACTGTGTTTATAATTGTATTAAGACAATATTTGTATAACAATACCTCAAGCAACGGCTTGCGTTGTTAAATGCAAGTGACACTGCATTCGAATGGGGCGGAGCAATGTACCCACAATCGGTAGGCTGGTTATTGAGAAGGCGCTGTTTTTTTCATATATATATTTTTTTGTTATTCTACTTACAGATAAGTATAATATAATATAATCGTAGTAAAGTATCAAACAAAAAGTAAAGTCAGAAGTTTTATTGTCTAAGACCACTATACGATACAAGAATAAGGTAATATGAATCATTGAATGCATCCGTGAGATAAAGCCACATACCGCCGCCCGAGACACTGCAACTTGTATCGTATTAAATAAAAAATAAGAGCTTTTAGTAACCACGTGAACGCATACTTTTAATTGGTAGCTATTACCTTATATGATTTATATAATAGCGACCAGTCGTAACTATTAATCAAATACTTTTATTAACGACCGCATAGTTTCCTATTAACAGATTATTACTATTATTAAACAATTTAATCATAATATTCTGTTGTAAATACCTCATGAGAATTGATAATATTTATACAAGATAAGTCTAAACACGTCGGGGTTCCTCGTCAGTACACGTGTCGCGGCTTCATCACTTTCTTTAATATATATTTTTTTCAAATATAATTTTATTTACAAGCTGTCCCCAGAACAAAAGCAGAGATTATCTCGTTTAAAACTATAGTTTTATCTCCCAAAGAATTTTGCGATCGTACAAGTTATTATTAAAATAATAGTTTTGATAAGAGTATTGCAAATAATGGATTAAAATATCATATATGGCAACAGTAAAGAAATAAAAAAAAGGACATTAAGCACAAAAGCTTACATTTTTGAAAGCATCGCGGATTTGATTTTCAAATCAATCTTATAAATGTTGTATCCTGCAGAAACTCTTACTTTTTAGACAGAAATTGTCCTAAATGTTAAAGTAAAGTTTATTGTAATTTTGCTAAATTGTTACTGCCTTATAATATGTCAAACATCCAAAAAGGCAGATAACAAAATTAAAAATAAAGTTTTGGGATTACTTATCTCGAGTGTAACTAATGTATCTTACGGAAGAATTTACTTTTTGGCTGCTTTATGAAGGTATGCCAGCGAAGATATACACTCAAAAACATACAAAATGTTAAATGTATATATAATCATTTATCTATCTAATAAAATTTAACAGTTCTGAGACATTGGTACTGGAGAACAACCAGTGTTGCTCCAAGACTAGTGTTAGGATTAAGCAAAATCGAAATAAATTTTAATTAGGCAAATATATATTTTAGTGATTTTTCTGTAATATACTAACTAACATCTGTCTTCCTGTTTAGATTCCCTCTAAACCATTCAGTTTTAATTGCAATTTTTTTTCGTGTCTCGGGGCCCCTATCAGATGCAGAACAAAGTAGGTGCCTGTTTTTTTAAATATATATTAGGAGAATCAAAGTAACTACTTTTTTAGTTAATGTTGTGTATTTCTTCAAGACTTCGGCTGATTACTAAAATTTACTAATAACTGCTCTACTATAACATACATTTTATTGCTAAACAATAAATACTTTCAGAAATACGTCATACAGAGGAAATAATAAAACGTTACAAAAGAGGAAAACATGTCTGAAATAACTTCTAAATATAATATGTTTAATATTATTTTGAAATTTATTGTCATCAAGGCCAAGTTGTAAGAACTTGCAGCCTCCATTTCATTACTATTCAATTGTATACATATGAATATATAAATATTAGTAGACTTTTATTAAAAATGGGAAACTAAAATATAATAGTGAAAATAATACTTTTAATCATCATAAAGTATTAAAACAAATGTTGTACGTAACTACAATTAACTTTACACATGAAATTCCAAACGAGACTTCTCAGACCTTGAGAGGCGAACTTTCGACACTGAAATTAATATGCAGCGATTTGATATTTTTGTATTTTTTATTTATTCACACAAATGTTTATTCACTAGTATTCCTTATTAAAACAATAGATATATTCAAAGCCACTGGTGTATTCGTAATGCACACAATATTACGAACTATATTACTTACAAATACAATTGACGCAGGACTTGCAGTTATTTTTTAATATAACGTTAATGTCTAGACTATTTTAAAACTAGGTTATACGTGGGAAATATGTGTTTATAGCCTCAGTTCTAAATGGCGACGAGATAATACAAAGAAGACGATGTAGGTATAGTCAGGTGTAATGCTATTAATAGGTTGGTTTGAATCACCCGTTTTCACAGTCACTACGTGTCAAGTGACACAACAAGAAAATTGAAAAACATTTGTTATAGGTATTTTTTTCTTAATAATTGACTTTATCAGCACATACACACAATACATTTTAAAAACACAAAATTATCGCCTCACCATACACAAATCACACATATTAAACGTCAAATTACCACTGAGATTGGAAAATTTCACACCAAAGCAATCTCAGAGATTCCTCCGAATAAAATTAAAGTAGATCAACTAATATAATAAAAACAGCTTTGTAGATGAGAGTTTGGTTTTCACAACAATGTGCAAAATTCCAAACGTAAAATAATATAGTTTGATATAGTTTGATAACTGATTGAAATAAAATTTAAAGGAGAATGTGTTCATTACTTTTGAACTATGTTTGTAATTTATTGTATTTGATATAAAAATGTACAATTTGTCGTAAAAACATGTCATAAAATCGAAAGATAATAATAGTACCTTTTCTGAAGTTGCGTTTATTCTGCTAGTTAGTACCGCAAATAATCACCTTCAGAGACTGGCTCATACAGTCCATGATTAGAAGATGGAAAAAACGTATACGCTAATGAGATCATATTTTAGGGATAACAAAATCTTACATTACTTACTAGTATGTACTGTTTACCATTACTCCGATAATAACTTATAAATTTTGACTAACAAATATTACAAATATTTAACGTTAATCTTATTGTACCATTTCTTTCATCACGAACGTTATGAATACATATTCTGTTTCAGGGCAGTAGCGCGACGGTAATATTGGTCTCCCATCTTCAAAATTATAGTGTTGCAGTCGTAGGAGCAGCAAATCAAGTCAGCAAGAAAGAGGCCTAAGTCGGGAACCTATCAAGTCCAGACTAACGATCGACCATACTGACCGTGGTGTCATGCTCAGTGAAAATTAATTCTGACACCTTCTGCCGCTTCGACCAATCGCCCCTCTACGATCCCAAGAGAGCAACTGGACAGGACACCGAAAGTCTTAATTTTCCCAAGCCTCGTATCCACAGGGCCAATTCCAAGTCATCTCTGCAAACAGAAAAGAAATAAAACTAGACCGCCGTCACAATGAGCCACGACACGGGCACCTCACGTTAGGCTCCTGTAACCCTGTGTCAGTCATGAGCTAGACACGTGCATCTTTTGACTGAACCCCCATCGCTGGACATTAGCAGACAACTAACGCGATCCCGAAGGGCCATATTAACTATCCCCAAGGGAGTATCGACCGTTACCTTCTTTCATCCCATTCACAAGCTCGAATGAGATTGTTAGCGGGTGAAATTTCCAGTGTGGTCCCCAAGACATTTATTGTACTTTATAAAACACAACAATACATAACAGAAATAGTCAGTAATTATTACATGTTACTCTGCAAGATAAATGTATATTTTCTATGTATTAAACTATGTATTCTGATTATATCATATGAGCGGCAGAATACCATCACTTCAATATCTTCTTATAATAATTTAAGTCAGGCCACGGCACCATCATGGAGGTCATGAGTATAACCTGAATGGTTTTGAGTGTCGGACAAATGCCGATTTAATTAACGTGAATACAGCTGGATAAATGTAGATAATAATAATTCTTTTACGCTGCCTAAACTATTTGAACTACACGAATATAATGTACCGTAGGCTTGTCTGTCTTACATAATTTCAAAAACTTTAAATTGATTGTAAAACTCATAAAACTCTAAATTATATGACCAAGCCCCTCTAAGTTTTTTTGTACTTTTTGTGACTGAAGCGCGAAACACTGATTAAAAACTGATGTGTTAGATTACTTATTAACTTATTCTCTTTGAAAATTATTAATCTTATAATTTAGAATTAGAGAAAAAAATTGTATAATAAGAATAAAGTTGTTAATGTTTTATTAAATCTAAAAATATGGAACGAATTAAGAGAAATCGAATTGATAGGATCTCGTAAAATGCAAATGCGTGGTCTCGATCGCGCCGGTTTTTATATGGACTGGAGGGACAAGTGGAATTAACAGTTATGGCTGACGTGAGCGCCATGAGTGGACTGCACTAGTTATCGAGGGCGATACATGCATGTACGAGAAAAGTAACACGCTTCTTAGTGATTATATTACTGCAATAAGTACATAATTGACGAACCTTTACAAAACCTTTAAAAGTTTTGAATGTTTTTTAAATTTATATATCCAATAAAAGAGTTTTTAACTGAACGCTAATTAATTGTTAATTTAGTTGAGATGTTTTTGTCTCCTTGTGGTGAGATCGATTCCCGCCGACTGTCAGCAGAAGACGGATCATTGTATTGTCGTCAATGACATTGTGAAGTTTTAATTTGATTTTCACTATTCATATATAGTAATAGTAATTATAATTAACTATTACAAGCAATACAAACTATTGCATTGTGATATTTTAATAGTTCTATAATATTCATTACAGTTTGCTCACAGTGTTGCATGAATCACATAATATTAATAACATAATTTCATTAAAATCATTAGGTGTTGGTTCAGGAGGTAGGTACATTTTTGGCTCAGACGAAGAAATTATTTATATGATTTGAAATATCTTTATATGTAAAATATTAGAATTAAACTAGTATTGCGTCAAATACTAATGTTTTATACATACATTCTGAATAAAATAACTTTCAAAAACGATTAATTGCTCTTATGGCCAATTGCTCTTTATTCACTGGTAACTGTTTTTTTTAATAATATTGAAGTATTGTATCCGCAATTGTAATAAAAAAAAACTATACAAATTTATATATATAGTATTGTGTCAATAGTGTAGAAGAGATGTTAAATGTGTCACCCAATCAACATAATAAGCAACGTTCAAATTCGTCCTATATGTAATTGTAAAGAGTACTAGCATATAAAGTCAAACTTTATTTACATAGTCTTTTGATATAAAGACACTAGGAGTTATTTGTCCTGGAACTTAATTGAAGATATTCTTAAATCATTTTGCCATTGCCATAATACTTAACAATCCAACTAAACTAAAACGCGAACAAATCTTCATACTTAGAAGGTAAGCATAAAGGCAGCAAGAGAAACCTCACAAAAAAATATTGTAAGCTACCACTAGTTAGTTCCTGCTGACTTTATCTGCAGTGTTGTGGGCGCATGCATCTTGTTATCGCCATGACTCAACATTTGAGTCCGCTCATTGTTTCATATTTTGTTTTACAGATAACAGTTCTGAATTACAATGCTGTTCGGGATATGACATGTGCTGAGCAGCAGATGGATGAAGAATTTGTTATTGTTGTATTAGGTTTATTATTTATTTACTATTAACCAAATTACTCAAGAACATTTTAATTTTAAACTCATATTGCGAATGTTTTGCAGCAATCGTGTTCACGGAAAGATTAAATATAGGGGTCTGGTGGTAAATTAGTTTATAATCAATCATATGTCTCTAATGATATTGGGACGAAATTCTGGTTACACCATAACGCAGTATCGATAATTTGACGTATCACAGTGGGGTCACATGTATTTAAAAACGTAAAGTTCATATTTTTTTCGAATTTTCGTGACATAATTTAAAAAGTCAAAAACTACATCTTATACGTTGACTTAGAAAATAAGTTAAAATCACAGCAAAATTCTTTAAATCTTTCCAATAGTTTATTAGGGAATAAATAGGGCATATGGAATTTAGTTAAAACACAAATGGTTGTATTGTAACTAAAACCCCAACATTCCCCATTTTTTTGGGATTTCCCATAAAAATGATGATAAAGTTTTAAGAGTATAATGTATAATTTTAGCTCACAGGTGCGATAACTTGTAACAATACAAATTTTCAATAAAAGTATTTTCCATAGATGAACGAAGACACAGAAAAGCAGACATATATAAAAGACAATATATTATACAATAAACCTATAAAACCCATATTATTTAACTACCTTACCTTATTTTAGGAAATAATATAAATACAACCATAATTATATAGATAATATTTTAAGTCATAACTGCATACTGTAGACATGCGTATCATGAGGAAAAATTAGCGGAAACAAGAAATATCTCGTCATAGCTATAATAACCACTTAGTATGAGTCCCTCTACAGAAACTGTATATTATTTAATGTGAAATCAAATAGAGCAAGTAATTATACAAATAACTTCGCTAGATGCAGCAGAATATTCGACAATCGGTTAATTTATCGAACAAAATATCAGATACCACAATCCCTTTAGTAACTTTTAGTAGATACATGACTACAAATTAAAAGGTACAAATCGCTGGACGCTAAACAAGTCAAATCGATCAAAGATAACGCCTAACATGGACCGACATTGATAAATTAGCATACATCGGATAAACATATTCTTTCTCTCCATAATATGCAGAAATAAGTTTCAATTTGAAAGTGAGTACGAAATTCTAAGGAAAAAATATTTTTCTTTATTATTCTTTTTCCAATTAAAATAATGCTGTTTGACGCGAAATCAGAAATATTAATTAATAACAATAACTACAGTATCACATTCACAGGTCAGTTAAATTATTCGCTTTAATATTAGACGAGTTTTATGAGAGCAGAGGCCCCGATTCTCATATCCGAAACACGGCAGAGAAATTTGTATTTGTGTATAAATTAAAATTATAAAAATAAAACATTCATATCAAAAGCCATATTTTTCAAGAACTGAGATATTATTGGTAAATAATTAGTTTAAAATCTTATAAGGCTTATCAGCCGCACTCTATTATTATGGTTAATATATTGTTATATAATTTCTAGAATGTTCCTCGAACAAGATGCTTCTATTCAACTATTGAGATGATTAATATACAGTGTATGAGAGCGAGTAACATTTGACATCGGAGGCGAGATCGTTACCCTAAATTATAATTATGTTAACGACGATATCAAGCGATGTGCAAACATGTTGACGATCCATTTGTATAGCTGATGTTATACGTAATTAAATATTATCGTGATTTAATATAACTATTGAGGACTCAATAAAAATAAATGGTTCTTTAAATATGCTTGATATGGATATGATGGTTATACCAAAAAAGATTTTTAAGTCAGTGTTTAAAAACTCTGAATCAAAAGAAGTCAATGCTCCTGAATTGTAATTGATAGTCTTTTTGCTGAACGATTTAGTCGCTACCGGTTACCGGTTCTCTCACCGGATTGCGATCACCAACGTAATTATTGTTATCACTTACAAACGTTTATATCTGTTTTAGATACAATATTGTAATGGTGATAATTATTTAATGATAATAATCTAACCCAAATATTTATAATATCTCGTATCATAATAAGTGTACAGTTATTTAAAGAATAATATATTCTTGAGTATTGTGTGCAATAATAATTGGATTATCCGAAAAATCGTTCTTTAGTAAGTTTTTTTTTAAAACTATATTTTTTAACTGCGACAAATTTTCAGACTGTATTAAAATTGAGTTTATTCTTATAGATAATATATAAAAAAACATATTTACACCAAAATCAAAATATACAACGTTGCTATCACTTCCGAGGTACATTCTTATAAAAACTATACTTACGCGTATAAAATAAATACATGTACATATAATAAGAATGACGTCATGTCATATCTAAGCGAATTCAAAATAACTAGATTAATTAAAGTTAAATTTTCAATTTTAACTTCGTAATTTTGAGTTATAACAGATAAATGGGTTCCTCATTGTAGAAGATTCAATTTCTGCTTCCACATGGCCAAAAGTGTTCATTGTTTCAAACTAATATTAACTCTGTATGGAATACAGTTTTTAATGTAAATAATTCTAAATAGGCTGGTTCTCAACTAAAGATGGGTGTTTCACAAGGATCCATTCTTGGTCTCTTTTTATTTTCATTTTACATTAATGATTTGCCCTTTTTCGTAAAAGGTGTATGTTACAGTGTACTTTTCGTTGATACCTCGCTTATTTTTAAAGTTGAGCGTAATAGAACTAACTACGTTGAAGTAAAAGTACTTTGTCATTAGTCTTTATTAGTTAGAAATTAGTAATTTTGTCTTAAATGCTAAGAAAGCTAAATGCAATACAGTTTACACAACGTAATGTAAAAAGTGAAAATTGTAAACACAATAAAATTTACTACCAACTGACTCAGCTCAACTCTTAGGCATAACTTCAGATAAAAACTTCAGTGAAACTCTCTTCTCTCGACACTCGCAGGCAAACTCAGTTCGGTCGTCTTTGCGATTACAAAAGTAAAACAATTGTCCGACATTAATACGGCTTGACTCTTTTATTTTAGTAATTTTCATAGTATTTTGTTTTACATGCGGAGGGAAAAGATCTGATCTATACACCCTCTTCCAGGTCTAAAACCTCCTTGGGCCTCCCACAACAGCCTTTCAGATCTCTCTTGCATTCTTCTCGCTAATATTTTAGCATAAACTTTACCGCCCAAGCTAATCAAACTGATAGCCCTATAGCTTACACAGTCTATCTGTGAACCTTTGCCTTTATACAAAGGTACGATGACTGCACCTCGCCAATCGTCTGGGACCTCCCCTGATTTCTAGCATAAATTGCACAAAAATCAGAACAAGTCCAAGACGCGTGGCCCACCATATTTGATCATCTCGGCAGTAACTTCGTCTGCTCCCGCAGCCTTACCACATTTCAGGCTTCGAATCACGCTCTCCACTTCTTCCAAACTAATTTCACCATCGCCTACATCGGGACTCAGCATTTTGCTGGTACTCGAGGCTGGGGCGTCCTCACATTCATACGTCTCCTTGTAGAATTCTGCCCACCCCTGCAAAACGTGTGATTGCTCGGTTAAAATTTCACAGCTTCAAGAACAACCGATCAGAAAGGAAAATCAAGAAAGGGTTTCCAAGAAGCTTGAAAGCTGTGGTTCTGGAAATGAAAGTGCTGAAGAATGCTTGCAGAATCTTGGAAATGGTATGGTGAAAGTAGCTACAGAGGTATGCGGTAAAAGGAAAAGAGGTTTTAGTAAAAAGCGCGATGAATGGCGGGATAATGAAGTGAAAGACGCTGTGGAGTTAAAGAAGAAAGCATGGCTGGATTATAAAGCGTCGGGTAAGGATAAAAGTATGAGAGAGATAAGAAAAAGAGAGTACACGCTGCAAAAGCAAAACACGAAAGCACTTATAAAGATGAAGCGTGAAAATTCTGAGAGAGAAAAAGGACGACAGGTTGACGAATAACTTGCGGGAAAACGGGAAGCTTTTCTGGCGAGACGTTAGTGATTCCCGGGGTCGTTCGGTAACCTGTAAAATGAAAGGTGTGCTTTCGAAGAGCGGTGAAATCTTAACAGAGCAAGCACACGTTTTCCAGCGGTGTGATTTGCACATTGTGATTGCAAGAGTGATCTGAAAGGCTGTTGTGGGAGGCCCAAGGAGGTTTTAGACCTGGAAGAGGGTGTATAGATCAGTTTTCTTCCCTCCGCATGATCACGGAAAAGTTTTTGGCACTAAACCAAAGGGTTTTCTGTGCTTTTATGGTTTTGGAACACACTTTTGTCAGGGTTGTGAGAAATAAATTATGGGAGATACTGCAACGATACAATGTGAGCGGACCCTTGCTACAGGCTGTAAAGTATCTTTACAGAGATCACTCAGCCTGTGTGCGAGTAGGAGCTGACATGTCGCCCTGGTTTGACATCCAATCGGGTGTTAAGCAAGGTTGCGCTATGACAGCTTGGTTGTTCAATTTGTATTTGGATAGTTGTCTCCAAGGCCTGAAAGACAGTCACATGGGAGTGAAAGTAGGTGACCTTAAGGTCAATTGCTTGCTATATGCAGATGATACAGTGCTCGTTGCATCATCAGAATGCGATTTGCAGGCATTGGTCACCACTTTAAAAGATGGGTGTGAAAACAATGGTCTAAACCTGAATGCAGATAAGACGAAGGTTCAGATATTTGAAAGAAATGAAGAAAGAACCAAATGGATGTGGAAAGGCGTATTGTTGCCGGTAACAGAGTCAACGGTGCCCTGGCTGCATTGTTGAGACGGCGAAACGTCAGCATAGCTGCACGTTTGGCTGTACACGATGCGGTTTTGCTACCGACGCTGTTATACGGCAGCCAAACCTTGGGTAACACAGAAGAAGAATGTAAGAAAGATGAATGCTGTGGTAAATCGATGCGATCTCTTCGCAGAATATGCGGAGTTAGTCTAGTTGACCGAATCCGCTATGAAGAGATCCACAGAATGGCAGGTACTAGCGAAGATGTTACGGTGAGGATGAAGAAGAACGTGCTCAGGTGGGTTGGGCACGTCGAACGAATGAGTGATGAAAGAATGGTAAAAATGGTTGTCTTAAAATCAGTAATCAAAAACGGAACTAAATTAAACAGAATTTTCAATGATATCAAAGGTTCTCCCATTTTTAACTAATCGTGCTCCTTTTTTCAGTTAGTTCCTACTTAGCTCCTTCTTCGATACTTTAGCTCAGTCATACATGAGGAAGGTAAAATAGATCGAGCTGTCAATACAGCTTCGATGAATGGGTGGCAAACCATGGAAACAATTTTCGTTACTCGTTTCTTGTTAAATTGAGACTATAAGAAAAAATAGGCAATTCAGAGAAGGGTATAAAAGTAGCTTCACATAGAACATAATAAGGAAGAATAAGAAGCATGTACTGAAAGTAAGTATGAATTTGGATGATTAAAAAAAGAAGGCGACCGATGACATGGATGAGGCAAATGATGAAAAGAATGGAGTGCGTGTAAAATGATATGGATAGGAAGCAATTGTCTATTGAGTTTAATTGCAGGGGCTGAAAGAATTGGACACATGTCACCGACCCTTAATAATGGGATAAGGGCAGATGGATGATGATATAGTTTTAAAATACATTTTTAATGTTTAAAGACGATATTTCATATCATTTTCGTATCGTTCATTTGCTTGTGATGTCCGAGATCACGTATTAAAGGTAGTATTTTTACGCTCATTTTGTTTATCATCAATTTCCTTAAAATTATTCAAATTAAAAGCAATTACACTGTCAATAACGCATTTTATGTTTTGTTTTCAAGTTTTTGCGATTCTCTTCGCATATGTGTTATCCCAATATATAATATATACTTATTCAAAGACTATTTGGTTATAATCATTTTTAAATGTCTACTTTTGATGATCTATTTTTTTTAATAGATCGAAAAGTTTGTTATACTTTTTATTTTGGTATACCTTTGGGTAAAGTTATATTTTTTTAATTGTGCGGTGAAGTCAGACAATGCAAGGGTGAGGGATGCGGGGAGTTACTTCGCTAATTAACTAGTCGGGCGCGGCAGCACTCTATTACGGAGTGTTTATTGTGACAATTATTTCGCCGCTCCCCGCCGCCCACGACACCCCCTCCTCTCCTCACCCTGTCTCCCTCCCCCCGCACTTTCTCCAAACGTATTGCACATGAAGTCCTTTTTGGAAATAAATATAAAATATTCCCTAATACTTATTTTAGCTTAATATTATTAAAATTAGTTGCTTGTAATATGTTGTATTAGAATAAAATTATGACCAAATGAAAAAGAGTTTTACACTAATAATAAAAGTTCTGTTCTAAATATTATTTTTTACCATACCTTGATATATAATTTTAAAAACATTGTTAGAAAAATTATAGATGTGTGAATAGTCATTTCTAACTATATGTGAATTAATTCCCAAAAGCCTAAACAACAAGAGGTGTCAAAGTAGACATCCGGGTTACGGAAATATTATAGGTACTATAGTAATATTCAAGAGTCAAGAAAGCGTCTGTGTGGCTGATATGTGAGGAAGCAATTAGCGGCAATCTGAAGATCATTAGAATCTGTTAGTGATACAAGATGTATTTGGCTATACCTCTGTGCTATTCAAACAAACATTTGTAAAATTGTTTGATATGACCTAACATATGAAGTAAATCACAACTAGACAATATAAATAAGTCATGTGTCTGATTTGAAAGGCAATAGCATGTACAGCGCCAGCTGCACATTTTTTAGCTTGCGTTATTTGAGTGGTCCATTCCCCATGTTCGATACAGTATCGCTCGTCTGCAGAAATAGGAACCCTACGAGGTTTGTTATGCTCTTGTAGCAAAATAGTTTATTAACCTACATGTTATACCTATCATCCGACTTGGATCGTTATATCAAAATATTTGATAATATGTTGATCAAAATTATCAAGTAGTAGCCAAAGTTCGTAACGTTTAAGTTATTTCATAATACTTAATAAATTCAATTGAATTAGCTAATTTAATTACACAAATATTATAAGTTTAATTGCTATAATAATCTATAAATATTGGTATGTTTAAAATAAAATATAAAGTATAAAATAAAGTCTAATAAACACGGTATATTATGTAAATTGTCTACTCCACGAGTGATGGACGGTTACAGCACGGTGGCCATGTTGGTACGACCGCTGTTCATAGAATCTACTCATTTGCAAGTTAATTTGGCGTCCATTGGAGAATGTCACAGATAGGTTAAGCTGTTGAAATACAATGCTTATAGTGTCTATATATAAATCGATTATAAGTTAAAAGATTCTATCATCTTTTTTATAAATAGTTGCATCGATAAAGTAGTAGGTATATTTAGACAAATTCGGATCACAAAATATACAAAATATAGGTATCGTATAAATCAGTAAGGAATTTCTAGAAGTCGTAAATAAATGGTAAATGGTAATTTAGGACGAGATTGAGTGAGACCAGGACCCGCTAAGGTCAGCAGTCGGGGTTATCGGACACAATATAATATCTGCAATATGGTTATTTGTGTTCCATTTATCTTTATACATACCTAAGTAACTGTGTATAGGAAAAATTTTAACAAATCGCTGCCAAGTATTGTTAGGTATTCTGTTTCACTGTCTTAGTTAAATTGGATATATTACATCTACACGTTATATATTAACCGACATAATATCAACAGTGTCTAACAAAAAGGTAGAACAATGTAAACGTTCGATAGTATTTGTCGGTTCATATAGTTCTTCGCTCTAATTACAAGCGAAGCGGCGCAACGACACGCGACCCATTTCTGACGTGACATGTTACTATTGCTTGAGTGTGAGTGTGCGGGATGCTTGTGTGAGTGTGATAAGAGGTCGCACGATAACCCGGCCGAGGCCAGTGTGGACTTGGCAACAAATCAGCGATTATATCCCTTATGTTTTTATTATAGAGTTCGAAATGGTATCAAAATATAATTTGTTGTCAAGTGCACATCACGCGTGGGTAACAAGCTCCTTGGGATACTTATTTTTAACTCGTTCCTGTTAGCATTAATGAGTATTTGCTCGCGAGTTTGTCACAAACATGTGGTTGTTCCCGCCACGTGGCCCGACCGTCGACGCTCGTTATCGCCTACAAGAGGGTACACTAATAATAAACAGGAAAACAATAAATTTCATGAATGAAACGCTTTACACTTGTTGGATACGACGCTTTAATAATCGTGACGAGATCTACATTTGGCTCACGACGCGAAGGCAACGTTATAATCATTTGTTAATTATTTATTGTACATAAAGAGTTTTTATAGAAACTATCGTAATATATAAATGACTAGAATACCGTTTTTTTTAATACCAGCTGAGATATAAAGTTCTTTTAAATAAATTGGGTAAAAGCAAATGTCAATAAGGGCAGGGCTACCCTCGAGTCGGTTTCATGGTTTGTTAGAGAGCGAAGGCGAAGGGCCGGTTACAAATGAAACAAGGGCGAGGGCAACCTTTAGTATAAGGTATTAATCAAACACATTGTATAATAATGTCCCTCATTTGTGTTTTATGACAACATTTATTACTTACCTATTAGAAAATTGTTAAGGACCGTTTTGATGATACAAACTTATTAATAAGTAATTATGAAGAAAGAAAGAGAAGTAATATTATTGAGACATCTGTTTTAATAGTTATGCATTTTAAATTAATCTAAAAAAATATAAGGCTTTAAATAAAGATAAATATTTTCATATATTTTTGTACTTTTAGTAAATTAAGGTAAGAGTTAAGAGAATATTTTTGGGTTTATTAAAATACCCACTTTTGATCATTATATCTCTTCTCTAACGCAAATCGTGACCCATCTCAAAAGTATTTTTTTTTAATAAACCCATAGTTTTATTGTAAATTTTAATCGTAATAAATTAGTTTCCGTACTGTCCCTTGAAATTTAGATTTTTGGGTAAACGAATCTTATATGTTGATTTAACTATTAGGTAACTTAATATCAAATTTTATAAATTACTACTAGTTAAGATGGATCAGTTGCTATGTTCTACTGTATGAAAACAATAAAAAAAATGTAAATCTTATACTATATGTTGGTTGGGTCAATGATCTATAACCGTACAAAATTTTTATCAAAATACATTCAGTAATTTTTCCTGGATACGTCACAAACAATCAGACAAACATTTTGGGAACTGTTGTTTTGAATTGTGTCATGTACAGAATATATAGCAATATTTTTTTTTGACTGATATATAATGTATAAATTTTGCCTCGATAGCTCTGCCTACGACTTTGTTCGCGCTTAATAGTTTTTTTTTAAGTAGTCTAAACTACTCTTTATAATATTAGGTATCCTTCAGTGAAAGTCCTATTAACCTCGGTCCAGACGTTTCAAAGATTAACCGGAACAAAAAGACAGACGAAAATTGTTTTAAATTGTCTTTTTATGTAAGTACCTTCTACAGTTTCATTTACATTTAATTTTGAATTACAAATATACACTTAAATTTTATTTATAAGTATAGATATCATTGTCATATACGATTCATATATCATCTAATTTCTACTAATATTTGTAACATATGTATTATAGATAGCATCACTGTACTATTAATTAAGCCGCACTCAAATGAATTAGCTCCACCGCCCGTCTTTTGTTGATAAGGTACGAGTATGTCATATTACCTTTTCACTAATATATTATTATCATGAAACCTCGGGCGTACGTTGTTACATCGCCGAGTGTTTTATAATTTGAATAACATTATAATAATTAAAGAGCTGGACTACGGCCTTAATTACATTAAACATTAAACAATGTGTTTTTATTTTTCGTATTAAAAAGATCGCGGCGGAAATATATAATTTAAATTTAGTTTTTGTTTATTTAAGGTTCTTAGTCACCGAAGTAAAATATAGATTTTATTATATTTTAAGTTTGGATTTTATCAAAAGATATACATTCGATTTAGAGTTGAATAACTTAACACAAAAAACACGATAGAATAATTAATTTGAAATGGGAAGAATGCGGACTAAAATGTGTTTTTATTATGAATAATTTGAATAATTTAAATTACGAAATGTTCTTCGTGACTTTAAATGTACCGTTTTAACATTTATGTATATAACATAGTAATATACAAACATTATCGGAGTATAACGTTATATATATGGGCTAATATTTAAGAAAATGAACAGTGTAATAAGTATATATTACAATTAAGTAATTTTTTAACTTTTTGTAATGTTTGTCTCATAATCAGGATCTATTAAATCATGCTTACAGCTCATATTACCAGATACTTTTCTGTTCTAAAAGACGTTTTTACAAAGCAACCAATTAAGTGGGGCGCATTATTGTTAACCAGGTGTGCCTCGCCTCCCTCAATGGTAAGGCTGATGATGCGGCCTCCCGTTGCAGAAACGCGGTCGCCATAAGCGATATGTTACTGATGGCCAACTGTTTATTGGGTACCTTAAAACCGGTAATATTTTCTATAATGCTGGCTCCACATAACTGCCACCTCCTTCCACTGGGAGTAAGCGTGTGCCAAAAATGTACCATGAATGGAACAAAAATATTAAAACAAGTAATTTCTCTTCTCAAGGGGTTCCCCGATGTTAAAAGTATTTTTATATGAATGCCATATACTTAAATAAATTAAACAAAATATTTACTCGTTTAATTATTATAATTTTGTGGACAATATAATGTAAGAGCGACATCGAAACATCACATATTATTTCAACATCTTTTATCGGTGCATGGCCAATATCATCATTGTCTGTTTTAAAATTGTCTATTAAATAATGTTAAAGTAAAATTTGCGAATGTTAAAGCAGCAAATGATCAGCAATCAGTTAAATTATAATTAGAGCGAGGCGCGGTTAATATGACGAATAGCGGTCGGGGCTGGCGGCGTGGCGAAGCGTTATTTGTTAGGACGAGGCACGAGAGCCGCGCCCGTCGCTCCTACAACACATTTATAGACATTTCGGAAAACGCACTAAATCAATGCATTTAAGGGGAGTGAAAAACTATTATTAATGAGGTTTCATCATCAATAACATAATAAAATAATGTCTTTTTGTCCTTTCAATTACTCTAAAGGTATCATAAAACATCTTCAAATTTGTTGGGATAATCATTTTGTTGTAATGAAAATATGCAGGTAGAATGTTCAATCAACTGTGACCTAATCTGTTTATATGTTCTACAGGTGGCGCTACAGGTGAAGGGTGTAGGGCGGTGTCGCCTTCCTCTACCCTCTGTTACCACCGCACCCCGCCCATTAAACTAACTTACAAAACCATTATTATTCTGTACATTTAAATTACGAACAATATCTCTGTTATCTTGTTACAATTCTAGGTTTTAATATTTTTTATGTGAATAATTTTTGTTTGATTTGTTAATATACTTTTGTGACATTTTAATTTACAGCACTCTTGAACTAATTAGCAAGTAAAATAATAAGTTCGTTTATTTAACTATCACGTAAATAGAATAATTAATACATAATAATTTGTCCATAAACTTTATCTAATCTTAATTAATTGCCACGTGATATGAAGAGTATATCAAAACAAGTTAAGAGACAAGTGTTAAAACAAGGTGTCGTCTACTTAATTTTATATTGTTCTCTATTTCGTCATTAACTTTTTTGTATATTTTTGTTGTGTGTTCAGAGAATATAAATGACAATACACTATTCAAAGTATAATAGTGGACGATCCAGCTTATTTATTACAACACCAACTATTCTAGATAATTCAATTTGATTGCAAACTTCTCGCCAAACCTGTTTCTATACCTATGAATGAATTAATATGCGATCGCTCGCTTGGCAACAGAACACATTAACGTAAGGGAAAAGTAGACACAAACTAGTAAATTTAACAAAACAAACAATATTTCAACTAAAATGCAATACTAAAAGTTGTTTGTTAAAATAATTGGGAATCAATCTGATTTGAGTTTATAAAATCGTCTCGTCGGTCACATTTTGGTTTATCAACTGGTTTGCGTAGCTAATAAGTTTTTTGTAAGTAAATTAGGCAATTATTAAAATGATGCGCTCGAGTCTTGTACAGTGCGCAGCACAATGAACTTTTGTAGTTGTTAAAATAATGTGGTTAGCTCTGAAGCTTTGTGGAGGTGGGTACATGTTGATTATCATAAAGCGAAGGTCGAAGACGAGCCTTTGCCTAAAGAATAGTAATCTTTAATTTCTGCTTCTATTTTAATATATTTGAATATAAAAAAGTGGTATGAAATTTAGTTTTGTAAAATAGTCATAATATATTTTTTGCTGCTAGAAAAGTTAAATCTTTTTATAAAACGCATTGAGTTGCATGATTAATACTTGTAGCGAAGAGAAGCAGTTCTTGATTTAAAATTATTTGTAATGTTATAAAATTTTCAAAGTGTATCAATGTTATACGAACTTTGAAGAGACATTTTACTGGACGGTTCGAGCAAAGAATGTGGCATTTTTATATGATTATGTTAATAAAGTAATATACGGAGCGCACCAGCTGCCGCTCCATTATCTGGTGATCTTTGAAAGCGATATTATAATGTAAACTTTACGGTATGTCCATAGGAAATTGTAATTTCAAATGAGTGACAAAATTCTAGTATTTTTTTACGTGATATATTCAGTGAGATATATTATTTGACACGACCTTTTCCAGTTGATCTAAATTCGGATGGTAACAATGGATGACTGTAGAGTAGAGTAGCCAACTAATGGTATTACAGATTTAGTATTAAGAGCTTTAAAATTATAATCAAATATAAGTTTTTTTATGATAATAATGATAAAATAATGATATTAACAAATATTTTGTAACAAATTAAAATATTGAGATATTTATCTTTTGAGAATATTTTGACGATTAATATTATGATCTTGAGATTTTAAATTTATTGATAATACTTATATATTTTTTAACATAACTATCGCTTAAGAGTTTGAGTGTTGTGTGATTTACCATAATAATATACAAGTTGACTGTCAGTTATGTTAAATGGATCGACGATTGGTTAGCATTGAACTTGAAACTGGAGTGCGAGTTTATTTGAAAGTCAATAAGTGATTTTGGATTCAGTTCGAGGCGCGACCCGCGGCTGTGACGTGACCGCGTCCACTACGATTTTAATACTAAAATAACTTGAACCCTTTTCCTATAACTAAACAATTTATACACTTTTGTGTCGTGTACAGTAGCACTGGTTTTACCTGTAATCTGCTTACAGCTATTAATAGCAATAACACCAATAAATGAATACCACGCAACCAATACTGTTTCTCGTTTATTACTCTTTAAAAGCAGTAAGCTATCTGGCGGACAAGTTACACAGACTTGAAAGCTACATAGTTGACTAATTACTTTTTGCTCGCTCCGCTCAGATTACAAGCTGACACTGGGTTTAATATTCAATAATATTAAAATTTTATGTTTGTTATCCCCAGGTTCATATCGAAGCGATATCAAATAGAAGGTATGTGGGCGTCCAAGACTAACTATAATGTATTACAAATATACCGGGAAATGTATTTTATAGAATTAAAGGATATGGAGATATCCTCGGCGTTGTGTTAAGAGTATTACATGTAATATAATGTTTAGTGCTCGTGTGTGGCTGTGGGCGAGATGACGATAGACATCTCATGATAAAATTCTGCTTTTTATTTCTATTGATCTTTGATAGGTCTCAACCAAAACAGTTTACGAGTATTGTATGACGTCATTGGATTGAATTCTATAAACAATATATATTAGCAAAGGGCAATTTTATTAGGAAATACTTGGATAATGACAATTAAAGTTTAAAGTATCATAGCAGACAATTTTTTAAAAAGTATGATGGCCCTATTTATTCGAACATCTTCGTCAGTAAAAAATAATTACAATTCTTTATATATATATATATATATATATATATATATATATATATATATATATATAACAATACAATATATTTATTCAATCCACTCTGGATTTCTCAATCTAATTCTTTTTATGATTTAATTTGGGTCGATAGTATCGGGGTGTTGTCGACTATCGACAAATATTAAGGGTGGTGGATGACGCACGGCTTGCACAAACTTATATAAAACTGCGACTATGTTCGTATACTTTATATTGATCAGATATTGAATTTACGTTATTTAATATAATTGTTGTAAGTTTTTTTAATACATTATTAATTATTTTGTTTCTATAATAAAATACCTCAGAAATAAAAACGGTTATGGTGCAAGTTAAGGTTATAGACTAGACTAGTTCTATAAAAAATCAATTAAAAAAGAAAAAATCAATACGTTAAATTTGCCTAACTAAGAACAGGACATTTATTTTTCTTCATCAATATTTTTTTATTTTTAATAGACATTTTTAAAATAAAACTCTAAGTTTAAAAATACCTCCAGGATTTTGCAGTAAAAATGACGTAAAAGTCCAACCCATTATGCCATTTTCGAGATTCTAGTGGTAGTTATTTTTAATAGTTATTTCGGTATTAAAATAAACCAGAGACTATCTAACAGACTCTGATTTAGAAACGCAATGAAATATAAAATTGTTCATAAAAATTAATATTGTATGATTTTTAAAGGAATTTAGAATAATGATAATATAAAACTAAATGTATTTATAAATTTGTAAATTATATATCATACTTGAATATAACTTTAAGTTTCAATATTGTAATTTATTTCCTATAAGAAATTGAATATAAAAGAATAACTTTTGTTAAGAAACGCCATACTTTTAAATAAACTATTATATATGTTACTAATAAATATACATACAACGAATCATCCCACAGGCACAATAGCTAATTGAAATAATTTAACTTACAGACAAAATAATTATCCTAAATAGTATAATTATTGATCAGCATTTTTAACAAACTTTGAACCTCACATGTCAGTTCAAAATAAAGGTGGGAAATATTGAAAACTTCTCAAATTACAAACAGTACTAAAAAAACTCTATAGCGAAGAAGATTAGAAATCAGAATAGAACTTAACGTAAATACACAAAAAACGTACAAATACAGTTTAACACAATATATAAATGGAAATAGAAGCAGAAGTGTTTTAAATCATTGTATAGTTTTAAAAAACTATTATTAAAAAGAAATACACAACATACTACCCACCCAGTAACTCTAATAGTTGTGACTACTACTTAATTGTAAAAACATTTCAAGCGTGAATGTCTCCAAGACGACTCTCACAATACAAATAAATTATCTTCAATTTAAACCGCAATCTAATAATAACGATCAAAGTCATTAAGGTACATAGCTGGAACATCCTATGATCGGATAATATTCATAATTAATAGTATAAAAAATATATATGTGAGGCTGGATGACTATTATTATCTTTATAACTATATAACTACTATTATCATATTTATAACTATATTAACGATTGCTAATATAAAACATAATAAACAATAATTCTATCATTCAAGATATTTAAAGAAATCTAAAACCGACAAAGAAAAAGTTATCGATTCTGTCACCTATTCCGGGCTATTATGTTCTAAAAGAAATGATATAGAATAAGATTAAATGGTCCTTAATTGGATCGACTAGAAAATTAAACTGCAATCCTAATCTAACAAAACTTATTTCCATACTCTGAGGGTCTGCCTTAGTGTATGGATTTATCGGCGGTCCGACCACACTATCTCTTTTAGTTAAAAACATCTTACCAACAAAGATGTCTTTCAAAAAATCGATTAGGTAGATGTGACAGTTATACACCTAATGCAAATGGATGATATGAAGTTATACAGTCATCCAAAACCTCATCTTGACTAAGGACCAGACATGAAAGCAATAGCTTTTACAAGAAAAGAGTTTAATTTGACATAGTTGAAGTTGAAAACATGTTAATCGAAAATCGTTCTCTAACAGCTCTATGTCATCAACGAATCCAAAGAATAACTATACAAAAAACTTGACGGCTTTTGTGGACTTTAAATTCAAAGCAATACGATTAAAAGTATACTTACAAATATCGACAGATACGTTGAGGTATTATGATGTAATTCTTCTGTTTTTTTAATAACATACGACGTTAAGTTAACTTATGCTTACAATTACTAACGCTGAATGAATTACTTACAACGAATGAGACGTTGAGACGAGAAGTAGATATAGGTTATTAGTAACAAATATGGTCAAGAAAATGTTAGAATACGGGAAACAAGAAGAATTAACAATCTCTTATTCTCTAAATAAGGACGATCAGTTCAACTTACCTGTAGGATTACCAATGTATTAACATTGTGATTTGCGTCATAGGATATGACAGCTAAATATTACCTAGAATCGGAGGAATCGGGACCCAAAGGTCCATTCGCGACTCTGAGTAGTAATACTAGTATTTAATCAAATGAGATTTGGATCCACAAATACTTAACTTGCAACGAACAATAAATACTTACATTTTAATAATAATTAAATGTAATGTCATACAGGAATTATCATCCTAGAAGAAGTGTTAATAATAATAAATACTAAATACATTTATCCTTAAAAGAAACTAATGAGAATTATGTTTAGATATGATTGTGTTGATGAGGTTAAGAAAATATTTAAAACCTAACTTGTTGTCCACGCAATGTTAGAAATGATGAACGGTACAGTAATGTCACGGTATTCTTATACAAGACATGTGTAGTACACTAGATTTTTGAACTATTATTATATATAATATATATATATATATATATAAGCGATTTACCACTCACTGACTCATCACGAAATCTCCGAAACTATCTGTCCGATAAACTTAAATTTTAGCGAAGCGAGAGGGAATAAGCTAGTAAAATAATAATCTAAAACCTAAGATAACATGTTTTTTATAGTTATTTCGGTATAACATAAAAAATAGACTCTGATTTAGAAACGCAATGAAATATGACACTTTCCATAAATTCAACATTAGATTATTTTTAATAGAAATTATTATCTAAAATGTATTATTTTTTATACATTATATAATATACTTTTTCTTGTTGGATGAATATTTAAGATACTTAGAAAGGGATTTAGTATCTAGTATAATTTAGGATTCAATATAATTTATTTTCATTGTAATATGAATTAATAAATTATTGATTTAATTGAGACAATATTTTTTTATGATACTAAAAACGTTTTTTTTTCAGTTATTTTAATTAAGATTATAATGTATATAAAAGAATATTTATACCTATGGCGGTACACCAATTTTTTTACCTATAAACAGTGATGTTGAAGAGCACTCCAATAAATGTAGACATTGGACAAGTGTAAGTCCTCGGGCGCCTGCGTCTTCCACTGGCACACATTGCCTTGCCCTTGCAAGGTACACATATACTTTCATACGTAATACTTTGCAACACAAATGTATAATATATAAAGGTACATAGCCTTTCTTTTACTTGTTTCTTAATCGATTCTCTAATAAGTTATACTAACACAGTTAAAAATGTCGTATCTATATTTTGTTTAGATTTCATAACCAATAGAGAAAATTTGCATTGATATTAAGTGAACAATGCAATATTATCGAGATATAAGGATTTCGAATTACAGAGCGTGCTTCGAAAGGGAATGCAAGTTTCTTAGAAATTTCTCGACGCGAAGCGAATTATAACAGATTAACCTTAACATTTTAAATTAATATAAGTATCAGATTGAAATTCTATTTTTATGTTTTAAAAATGTATTAAGTTAATTATGAATTAGATTTTTTTATTTAGCCATAGTCGTGAACATCATTTGGTCTTTTACCATGACTAACAAAATTTTGCAATATAATTGCGTGTATAATGTTTAGAAGCTACATTTAGTTAAAGCTAAGTTATATAATGTATTCAATTAACAGTAATTTTTAATAATAAAATATTACATGCATTACAATATAACAATTTTGAGATATTGGTATTGTGTCAAGCGACGCTGGGACGTTCTTGAGATAGCGAGGAGCGGTTCAAAGAGCGCATCTTATCATTGGTTGTTTAATTTAATCTAAATCAGTTTCTATGCCTTTGAAACAGAGGCTACTTTATTGTGCACGTAAATGTCGTAAAATTAGGGGTCGGGGTTGTGTTATCGCTTGGTCTTTGGTATTTTCCGATCTGTGATAATTAATTATCTATTTGCAGCTCTCGTGAACTGACGACGCGATAACGAATTGATGATTCGATTTAAATATTATTTTAACACGATAATATAATTATATATTTTGTGAAATAATGTTTGTGAAGTAGTCTTAAATGGCGAAGCTCTTTAGAATTTTATTTAATAATCTAATCTGTATAAAAACAAAATGATTTGTATAAAAGTATCAGTTAATTGAGTTTTAATGCTGCTGGATATTGTTTTGATGACAGATGTACATATGCTATACCTTGTATCCTTAAGCCAACTTAAACTCCACATATCAAGTTCTGTGTAAAATAATATATTAAACAAAGATGCAACAACAATAAAAAGTTAACTAATGACTATCAAATAGTTAGAAAATACTCATTTGAATGATATTTGACATTTAATCCTTTTTAAAATTAAAATAGAATTCAGTATATTTTTTAATTTAATCTGCACCATCTTAAATAGTAAACCACTAATTACCTATATAAAAATATAATAAAAATAAACTACACATATTATTACATTATTAGATTTATTATCATTATATTTCTGTCTGTGCTTTCTTGTAGATAAGTATTTTTTTAATTGAATGTTTCTTATAAATATGTTGGATAATAAGACGACACAAGTCACTTATTTTGTGTCTAGTACAAATTATGTACTAATTGTATTTCTTTAGTAACACTATTTTATATTGAAAATTAATAAGAAGTTTTTAAAGAAAATGTTCTTTAAAACCAAATAAACTATAAAATCAAAATTCGTTTGCTGGTTTTTGTGTATTTAAATGTCTGTCATATAACACGTGTCTAGCTATTTTTTTTATTTTTTTTTATGTGCCACGTAATTATTTAAATATAAATATTTGATTTTCTAAGGAAAACAATAAGATAGGGATTATATAAAAAGTTATAGATTACAAACGAACTTTCTTTAAACCTGTAAAAATAAACAACAATTGATTTCACTTAGGCTATAAAATATTTAAAAATAATTATTCTAAGAGAGAAACTCAGCTAACCAAAAATATATTTTTTTTTTAATAGGCGAATATAAAAAAAAATACGGTAAGTTACGAAATTACTCCGTCCCTGGAGATTTGCTTCTTTTAACAGACAATAAATTTTATTTTTTTAATGAGAACAGAGACCTAGTATTCTTATTTTTGTATCAGCACTGACAGTAAAAACTATAAAAAAATGTTTTTCATATGTTTCTACTCTAAACTGTTTTTTTAATTTAGATAATAACCTACACTTTGATGCAGTGCAATACAAATATAAAATAGCCAACACGACCTTTTATCCTCTAAATCATATGATGTGTAAACTGATAAATTATCGTCGACCCCTGACTTCTCACATTTCACCCTTCACCTTGAGATAACGCCTTGTAGCTCCTCCTCTTACTCTTTATCTGTAAAATATTTATTTAACAGCTATCATTATTTTACATTTTTAATATTTTTTAAGTATTCAACATAATGGCAATTTTGATGATGGAGAGAACAATGAATATTCACATCAAACTCTTAAAATCTTGGAGTACAACTTAGAAATAAAGTTATAAATATAATCTATTCGTAAAATTTGTAATATTTAATTATACATATTATTTATATTAAGAAGGAATTAAAAAGCGCGCCATCTGTTAAAAGGGATGTGAATTATACACTTATTTTGTTCTTCAAGTGTCTTTCAAACAGCACCGTTTATATAGTTCAAGCTGTAACCAATAGATGGCGAACCCAAGTATATTTAAATGCTTAATACAAAATTAGTACACATAACACATTTCTATCTTTTATGTTAACATTAAAATCTTTAAGACAACTTTAACCAAATTAAGTACACAATATAAAAGTTATTTTATTCTTTTATTTATCGTTTGTAGGTATGTTCTAAATACATTGAATCAGTATGTAAATTATTTCTGATATATTCTAGCGATTTCTACCTGAACTACAGGTCATTACAACGAAACATTAGTTCCGAACTGTTAATCAGACATCAATAGTTGCCATATTTGTATAGGAGCTTGAATTTTTTGATACGTTTTGTAATACTGTTAAAGGTCTTACTATTATAATTATATTATAATATTTATAAGATAATATATCGAAAATTCTGGTTGATTAATTAACAAATTACCCATAAACATAATGACGAACAAACAACGGTATGATTAGAATAGATATATAGATAGAAAATAGTGATGTGATCATATACTTTAATATTAAAGTAATCCGAGTAAGCAGAAGAGCCAGGAGTGTAGTTCTTAAAAAGATAGATTGGATTCTGTGATAGAAAAAAGTAGAGAGGGAACGTCCTGGGTAAATGCTAGTGTGGAAAAAGGTAAAACAGAAGAATAAAATAATTAGGTCATCATATTAAAATCTATATTATTACATATCTCTTATAATCTAAAATATTGCATTTAAAATTGAAGAAAAAATATTTTAAAAATTAATGTATTAAACATAATGTACAGGCAAAAGTAGATCACTGATAAAGAAATGCGGACCTTTTAATACTTTTTGCTTGCTTTGGTATTTTAACTTCGAAGGTTTTCATATTAGTTTTTTTACACACATCATCCTTTTTTCTTTGCTTCTCCAAACACAGTTATTTATTTATATTTGATAATGATAAAAGGTTATATGCGCTTATCGTTGATAAAGTAATGATATTTTAGTAAAAATGTGTTATATTTCTGTTCAGAAATTTGAAAATTTCATTATTTAACCGAAAAATGAAATAAAAAGAACAGACGAATACAGAAAAAGTCTCGAGATAAGTTCGTTGGGGAATAAAATATATGACAAGGTTTAATATTATCTTAACTTTTGCATACCTTAACATTAACAGAAAGATATACATTTCGTGAATTTAGAAATACATAATGAATGAAACAAATGATACAAGAAAAATATCATAAAAGAGAATTTATGAATACAAAAGTAATGAATTATTGATAGCAATGTTTTTATTACATCGGTATATCTGTTTGCTTGGTGATAGATTTCGACTGAGAAAGTACTTACATTACATAAATAATGAAACGAACTATTGCGATCTTAAAATCATATTGTATTATCAAAATCCAAACACTTTTAACATTATAATTAAGATTACTTCTCGAGTGATTTCATCTATAACGATGTTTGACGACTATATTATTCTTTCTAATGTTTCTACTTTCTACCAGGTAAATAACTTGTAAGTGGAAGAATAGAGTTATAAATAATACCTTCTCAAAAATAACCGCATGTCATATAGTTAGAGATATCGTAAAAGTAATTGTTTTTTCTTGCTTTTGAAACCGTTACAATTAAATATTGATCTTTAATTTCATCATTAAAAGTCCGAATTAATTAATCCGTTCAGGTTATGTTCCAATTAAACGTACTTACTAAAAACTTTAGCTTTGAGTTGACAATTACTGCAGTAATGATTTAGTCATTTTCCAGTCTTCTTAAAATAAATAAAATAGAATAATAAAGATAATAAATTATTCAAGGAGGCTTTGTCACTTTCGTGTATATATTTTAGTATTGAGGCCACCATTCTGTTAGGACAGACCCTTGAGTGATGTCACTCTTATTTATACGAAGCTTGTTTTAGGTTCTTTATGACAGATGAATAATTGTTGTGATGTTTTTTCATTTATTTTATGATTCTTGGTTTTTATTCAGAAATGAGGTTGATTGATGAGATTTTTTTTTTTTTTTTTTTATGGGATAGGAGGGCAAACGAGCTGGCGGGTCACAGATGATTTGTGATCACCGCCGCCCATGAACTCTTGCAACATCCGAGGATTTACAGGAGCGTTTAGCGGAGTAAACGCCTTTTTTGAAGGTACCCATGTCGTACCGATCTGGAAATACCGCCGAAGGGAGTTCGTTCCACATTCGAGTGGTACGAGGAAAAAATGTACTTGAGAACCGCACAGTGGTGGATCGCCACGCATCCAGGTGGTAGGGATGGTATTGGAGGCGATGGCGCGCTGTGCGGTGATGGAATTCGGCGGTAGGCATCAGATCGAATAGCTCTTCGGAACACTCCCCGTGGTAAATGCGGTAGAAGACGCACAGAGATGCAACGTCTCTACGCAATGCCAAAGAGTCCAGCCGTTCACAGAGCACCGGGTCCCCGACAATCCGAACGGCTCTCCGTTGTACGCGGTCAAATGGTAGAAGCTGATATTGGGGTGATCCGGACCAGAGATGAGAACAGTACTCCATGTGTGGCCGGACTTGCGCTTTATAAAGCGCAAGTCTTTGGCCAGGATTGAAGTACTGCCTCGCTCTATTGATCACGCCAAATTTCATCGAGGTCAACTTGGCCTTGCTCTCCAGATGACCACGAAACCGACAGTCACTCGAAATGTCGAGACCCAGTATTCTGATACTTGGCGAGGCAATAAGGGGAGTGCTCTCAAAGAGCGGTGATACGACAAATGGGGTTTTCTTAGTGGTAAACGCGCAAACCTGTGTCTTCTGGGGATTGAACTGAACGTGGTTCAGTTCACCCCACTCAGAGATCATCCCCAAGGAAGTCTCTATAGAAGACACAAGTTTCTTTCGGCACTCGTCGACGTTTTCCCGAGAGAGACCTGCACGGCGTTCACGGGCTTGGGGTCCGAGCAAAAACCATCGAGAACGACCTGTATGCTCCGCCCAGTGAGGAAGCTGGTGATCCACTTGCATAAACTCTCGGGAAGCCCATAGGAAGGTAGCTTCGAAAGAAGCCCCTTGTGCCATACACGATCGAAGGCTTTCGCCATATCCAGACTAACTGCCAGACCCTCTCCCTTGCTTTCAATAACAGCTGCCCAACGGTGCGTAAGATATAACAGAAGATCACCAGCCGGTCGACCATGGCGAAAGCCATATTGCCGGTCATTGACCAACTGGTGATCCTCGAGGAAGGTTAGGAGCTGCTTATTGATGATACTCTCCATTACTTTGGAGAGAAGAGAGGTAATGGTGGTTAGCTGGGTCCGAGCTATCACCTTTTTTAGGGATCGGATGGACAAGGGCACGCTTCCATGAGACCGGGACTACGCCTTTAAGGTAGGAGTACCGAAATAGACGCGTTAGCACTGGTGTCAATTCAGGGGCACATGTTCGTAGCACAACTGAAGAGATACCATCTGGACCACTCGACTTATGAACTTCCAAGGAAAGGAGGGCTTTTCGGATAACTTTTTGCCGAAAAACTATTTCCGGCATTAAGCTCGGACACCGCGGGATGATAGGCGGTGTCTTCCCCTGGTCGTCCAAAGTCGAGTTTGAGGCAAAAAGAGTGCCCAAGAGATCGGCTTTCTCTTTTGCCGTGTAGGCCAGAGAGTCGTTCCCAGTGTGCAATGGCGGTAGGGATGGCTGACAAAAGTTTCCCAGCGTGGCTTTAGACAGCGCCCAGAACTTGCGCGTGCCAGGCGGGTACTTTGCCAGCTGATCCCCTATTTTGACGACATGCTTGAACTTTGCTCTAGCAATTTTCCGTTTGAAGAATCTGGAGGCACGATTATATTTCCTCTTCAGAACTCTAGAGTTCGGATCCTTAGTGACTAACGCATTAGCCCAAGCTTGATAAGCTTGCCGTTTGCCAGCTGCTGCAGCCCTGACAGACGCATCAAACCAAGGCCGCGATCTGCCACCAAGTGGTACGACAGAGCTTGGTTCCATGCCCTGAAGTATCACATCAGCTACAGCCGCAGCGCAGTCACTAGGATCATTAGAAGAGAAACAAATCGGCCCCCATGGGTAGGATGCAAAAAAGGACCGCATTCCATCCCAATCCGCTGACTTGTAGTGCCAAACGCGTCGAGTCGCAGGTCTTGTGCGAGCTGGGCGTTCAATGGGCACTACACTCCGTACCAGGCAATGATCAGAGGACCCTAAGGGAGCCTCGACAGTGACTTGGTACTTTCCGGGATGTGTAGTCAGCAGAAGATCCAACAAAGAGGGCATATGGCTGTCCACGTCCGGCAGACGAGTGTGCGTCTTTACCAGCTGGGACAGACCATTTGCCAGAGCAAAGTCAAACACAGATCTCCCCGCGTAGTCGGTGGCACGTGACCCTAGCCAATCGGCATGGTGCGCATTAAAGTCCCCGAGGACTACGACTATCTTTATAAAAAGTCTTAAATAAAATACAGAAGCCGTTAAGTCGGCATCATATTGTACCTATACGAAACCTACTATTCTTATCAAATAATTAAAACATTAAAATAATTGCGAAATATTATCTATAGTTCTTGTGTCAATTTCTTTTAAGGAGATTTGTAACAATTATTGAAAATTATAAACTTCGTAAACAGCTTTCGTAAATTGTATTTAAAGTAAAGAATTGACTTATTTATTTAATAATTAATCTATTTAATCTAACAACATTTCTGTATAATAGTAATAATAGTAACAATAAGTAGAAAGAAAAATATATTGGAATTTTCTAAAATCCTAATTTAACGTCAAGAACGTAGATTATCTCATCTTCCATTAAACCTCACTAATGATCCATTATTAATATTTATCTTCTAACACTAATAATGATGTTTCTCAGCAAACTTAAATAGTACAATTTTAATGGCTTCTTTATTGTTATAGTAAGTACACGTAAAATTAAAGTAATCATTTAAGGCAAAGGTGGCGAAGATATTACATATAAAAAATGCAATGGTAATATAAGAATAATTCTGTATGTGCAATGTATAAAACAATAATTTTATGTTTCAATTATTTATATAATAAACTTCAGTAATATTCCTACAAGTCACTCTGTCTGTATGTTATTGTCACCTGAAGGGCGATTGTGACAGATTGATAGGAAAGTGGTTAAAATACTTGTGGGAGATCCTTCTCAAACTGTCAGCTCAGAGAACCCTCCGTTTGACAGTCAATTTGAGACAACCATATCGTTTAGAAATTCTTTATTTTTTTTACAATATTCTTAAATGTTTTTCTGTTTATTTTATTATATTAGTTTATTTTATTATTTGGGTATACGATATATTTCTTTCTAGCTCTGTATTTGAATGTTCTTACGTTTAAATGTCTAATAATGATATCTTAAATACATTTCATTAATTATAAATTTCTGCGTTAAATATTGAAAATATTGATTTTCAGACCGGGTTTTTGAGTGTTTCTTGTTACAAAGATACCAATGACTAGATTTGAATAACATCTTTTTTTGCAGCAGCAGCCATGTGACAGCAAATGTAAAAAAAAATCTAACTAGAGTTTTAGCACTAATAGTATTATAAGTTTCTTTTACTCTACATCCGTAGATCATAAAGAACTAAAAGAATATGCTTGAGAATGTACTTCAACAAACGTAAATGTAAATGACAATTTTAATGGTGGTTTTATTATTGAAGTGGTTGAATAAAAATAATAATTCTAATTCAAGTTATTGTATAGTAATAGTTGTATAGTTGTTGGAAATAATAATTCTTTATTTTCAGAGAGCTAACGTCAAGTGGCCCTAAGTTAAGGATTTATGTATAAATTTTAGGTTTAAATCAACGTTATTCTAGTAAACATTAAATTTCAAATATAAAAAAACAAATTAACTAATTTATAAACGTCTACTAATTAACAGTCATTTATTGCTCTACTACTTTAACTAGATAATTTAAATCATTTGCTCAAAACTCGTATAGTTGAAAAAGTTAATGAAATTCACTTAAAGAATGCATATTTAAAAAATTCACTTAGACCATCTATAAACTTTTAATCCGAAATAAAAAGCATCCTCTATTTAATTTTCTATTTTAAGCTAACATCATTAAAATAAAAACTACATTGTTAAATACTGAATGTATTTAATAATGTATATTCTTTGTACTCGACGGCATATAGATAAAATAAAAATATTCGGAGTAAAAAGTATTTTATATTTAAATTAATATATGTAACATAACATTTATGTGTGATATGTTGTTTATTTTTGTCGATTATTTTGTTTTATATTTGATAATAGATTAATTGAATTTTTCAAGTACATTTGTTATTAGACCATGTTATAATTATCTAAAATGTTATGTGCATTATTGAAATTAATCAGTTCCGTCTTAAATCTGAGGTAATATAGTCCTGAAAAGTATCTATTACCAAGATTATTATTATTAAGTGGTATTCATTACAATAAATCCTGTGTCAGTGTAATTTAAAAATATTATCAGTCATAATTTATATTAGTATAAAAGGGGAGTTGAAGAAAGCCGTAAAGACACTTGACTTGTTTTTAAACCAACAATGTAATTAATAAATTTAAAATCCTGAGCATGTACCTTTAAGTATAACTGTTTATATAAATACAAAAGTTGGTGCATTCTCTTAGTAATATTTCGAACGACTTAAACGCTTGACTGACTTTTCCATATTCATATAAAATGCGTGCAACAGAAACAGAACGTAGCAATATGGTTGCCAGTAAAAAATGCTAACCTCATTTAAACTACTAAGATGTTCTTGTGACTTTTATTGAACTATAAATTATATTAATCATAACATCATCATAACATCACCTTCATGCCATATCCCTTGCGGGGTAGCCAGAGACGACGGAGCGCCAAACGCTACGGTCCCTGCATACCTCTTTCGCCTCGGCCACAGACATCAACCTCTTCATTCATTCCTTATATTTATTTTTTATATATATCTCAAAATATTGGATTAAGGCAGTGACCGAATTTGTCCCTGAAATTTAAATGCTAGCGAAGTATTTATTCCTTGACAGTGTAATATGTTTTGTGATCCGAGAAAACCTTAAAGCCGATATTCGTATTAGTAATATGAGAGCCAACCATCCTGCTTTTGATATATAAAAATCGAGAAAGAAAAGAGTTAAAAATTTACCCTTTTCTTGAAGGTTAAATGAATGTAATAACTGACTTGTATCGTCGAGTAATTTTTTATGCTAAATACCAATAATACTAGTATAATAAATGTGAGTTAAATATCAATTAATAATAATAAAAGAAAAATAAACTTAAAGAGAAATACTCAGTTCGAGTGAAGAAACTACGAATCTATCACAACAGTATTGCATCTAGCAATAATAACCGAGAATAACGCTTCATGACGCAACGTGGTGTTTACTACAAACTTGTGTGAGCCGCATGGTAAGTAAGTTAAAGGTGCCTTATTCAAGCCTTTTATCTCGTAACTTCTTTACGTGTAAAGGATCGCTCTAACTTAATTTTATAACGTGTCCTCAACATAGTATAGTTTCGAGGAATCATATTTCAATAAAGTTGATGCCAAGGACAGTTCATCCATATGTCCACAAAACTAGTTCAAAACAGTAGTTTTTCTCGTTTGAGAATAGGATTATTTTCATTGGATTTTTTTTATAGAAAGCAATACTAATACTTCATGGCTCTTTCTAACAATATTTCTAAAGGAAGTATATATAGCGTTTGTTATTTCTAATAATAGTCACTATTTAAGGTTCACTTCTAATAGTTGATTTGGGATAATTAACTAACTTGTATTAATTATAAGAGAGAATATATATTATACAGAAAATATATTATACAGATCTTAATTTGATTACCGATCAATGTCTCAGCGTCCCGCACTCGGGTCTCGGCAAATTTAGTAAACATAAAATACAATCTCTAGTCAGTTAGTTCAATTAAGACATTCAAAATATTTATTTAGGAAACATAAGATTCAGCGGATAGATAAAATTAACTGAACTGAAAATAAAAAAATATGTTTCATAATAAATGCAATTACGCTCTAGTTTTTTTTTAATAAGATATATTATTTGAAATCTATTTGAATGTCTAATTATAAAAATCGTATTAATAACATTAGGATTGTTTTTTCTTAGAAAGGTTTAGGCTTTTCTATTCTATTCTAGTTTTTCATCAAGGAAATATAGTGGAACGTATCTTGGAGACAAGTTGAGATCAAGCTAAAGTAGAAATACTATGATTGGTTTATATTTTTTAGTGTTTCATTTGTCCATATAACATATATATAGTTAAAGTAAGTAGATTTTATTATGTCCTAAATCCGAATAAGTGGGCTAATGGATGGCAAAAGAATTGATAACTCGGCAAAAATTTATTTAATTATAATAAATCTCGAGTAAGAGTAAGTGAAAAATATTATCAGTCATAACTTACAATAGCTTAAAGGGGGAGTCAAAGTCGCGAAGGTATTTGACGGCTTCTCGATTTGAAACAGATGATAATAAATTGAACAGAACATTTAATCTTAAGTTACCAAGCGTAGTAGTTTAAAAAACTAATCTTGATATAAATATAATACTTACATAGAGTTCTAAGATTGATTGAACTATGTAATCTATATATCAGAGCTAATCTTTTGAGCATATGAAAAGAGCATCTCATACAATATGTTCACAGCTCGTCTCGAATCAGGGTCGTAATATAATGAGGTTTAGCCAATAGTTGCCTAAATTCTGTAGAAGTATGACATAATATGTTATTAAATTGTTATTATTAAATAATTAAAGGGTTTTTCTGAACAATGATTTTCTTATTAAAATCGCTGATTGATTAAAAAGTTAAGTATTTCTAAGACATCTAAGGAATGGGTATTGAGATTTATAATTAAAGAGTTCCTGCGAAGAGATAAGTTGGTATGATGTTAATTTTGTAAATTTCACGTAAAAACTTAAATGAAAACTATTAATGTATAGTTAAATTTTAACTGGTGATTAATTACTTAGAGACTAAATTGACTAGTTATATATTTACTTTATTCACTTGACTTCAATCTTATAGTAATTTGGAATTGCTTGGCGTTGTGTAACATTTTGTGAATTTAGAAAAATATAACGAACGATTGAAACAAATCATCAGATCAGAGAAAAATATCATAAAAGGGAATTTATGAATAATAAAGTATTAAATTATTGACGGCAACGTTTTTATTACATGTGTCTACGTCTGTTTGCTTGGTGATAGATTTCGACAGAGAAATAAAAGGATTTACATTACACAAGTAATGAAGAGAGGTATTAGATAATTATAATGTTAAAAAAAAATTATACAATTATTATAATCTAATCTCATAAACTCACAAATCTCATTAAAAATGTTAAAAGTTAAGATAGATTCCTGTGTGAAATTTCGAATAAATCACTTTTAGTAATAAAGCAGCTAATAAATTCAAATTATGTTTATTCAAGTAGGCATTTAGCAATGAGAAAAGTCAGTATAAACAGTCCGTAAGCTTAACAGTTGCTATTTTAAAATAAATTTTACAATGTTATATGTGTACATTATAATATCAAGCCTGCAAATGTGTCAACAACTTACATAACATTGCGATCAACTAAAACTCTTGAATGTTTTAATAAAATTTATTTAATAATAAACTTTTGATTTTAGATATAAAACTAAAATAATGAGGGTCTAACATATATTGTGGAGCTTTATTATATATACATACACTCGAGCCCAAGAAGGACTTGTAAACTTTTTTAAGACGAAACTTAGATGTTACGACTTTATTTTTATTTTTTGTATTTAAAATACGGTTACGTTGTATTGTAATAACTCTCAATAACTCTCAACGGGTCAACATTAAAGAGAGTTGACAATTTTAAATATCTGAGCCATATTATTACTGCTGATTTATGTGATGATGAGGATACTGAGAGGGAGCGTAGGGCGCTGGCGGTAAGAAGCAATATGCTCGCACGCAGGTTTGCTCGTGGTACTGCGGATGTCAAAATTACCCTTTTTCGGGCTTTTTGTCAGTCGTTTTACTCGGGTGGCCTGTGGGTGAGCTATACGCGTCGAGCCTACAGTACTCTACGAGTTCAGTATTACAATGCCTTCAGAATGCTGTTGCGACTACCACGGTTTTGCAGCGCCTCAGCAATGTTCGCAGACGCACAGGTTGACGGATTTCAAGCAATTATGCGTAAAAAAGCATCGTCTCTGTTGCGGTGCATGAGGGCCAGCAGCAACAGCAATCTGAAGACAATCATGGATGGCCCTCATTGTTCTATTCAGAAACATTGGATAGAAATAATGACGGGCCAAATAAAATAATATTAAATTACATATTTTTATAATGTAACTAACAATAAGTAACTTAGATTATAAGTAAATATTGTTACTAACATACTAATACTATATGGATGATCTTGTCCGAAATAAATGTCTTCATTATTATTATTATTATTTATTATTGTACAAGAATTTTTGTCGATTACTTTACCGTTGAGTTGACAATTGCCGCAGTAATGACTCAGTCAGTTTCCAGTCTTTATAGCTGGTGTTATTTTCTGAAATAATAAAGATAATTAATTATAGGAGGAGTCTTTGTCACTTTTGTGTATATATTTTTATATTTGGGCCACCATTTTATTAGAATAGACCCTTGAGTGGTGTCACTGTTATTTATACGAAGTTTGTTTTCTATTCTTTATGAGGGATGAATAATTGTTGTGATGTTTTATCATTTATTGTAAGAGACACAAGAATATGATTCTTCGTTTTTATTCAGGAACGAGGTCGGTCTTTACAATTAAGACTAATTGAAAGTACAATAGACGTCAAGGCGGTATCATTTCAAAACAAAAATAAGAAGACTAGGTATTGACATTGGTTTGAAAACCTAGTTCCTTTTTAAATTACAGCATTCAAATATCTCAGAAATGTCATGAATTTAAGCTAAATTAACCAAAACTCGACTTCCTTATTTCTTTTAAGGAGAGTTGTAGCAATTTTGTTGATAATTATAATTTATTTATTTATTTAATTCTTCATTGCACAATATACAACATAACATACATAAAAGGCGGGCTTAATGCCATAAAGAAATTCTCTACCAGCCAACCTTAGAATGTAAACGAGAGAACATTGGAAGGCGTGCAAAAAAAAAATACAAAAAAAAATAAAAAAATCTTAAAGAACAACTTGTGTAAATAGTATTTAAAGAATTGACTTATTTTTTAAACATTGAAACTATTTAATCAAACATAATATTCTTTGATATATTAATAAAAACATCTAGAATGTAAAATGTGTGGTGTTTCAGTGTATATAAATTTCCTAATATCATTACTTGACGTCAGGAACGTAGATTATCTCAGCTCCATTAGCCCTGTACTATTGACCCTTTATCAATATTTATCTTCTGATACTAATAGTGTGTATTTAGTCTCAGCAAACTGGTATAATAAATCATTAACAGTTTGTTTAGTTTTATAGAAAATACTTTATGCTATATTTTCGTTTATTGGGATCTTCTAACACTGGTTGTAAAGGTTTTAGCATAGTGTTAATACTATAACTCTATATCTGTATATATCTTTATCTATATCTACTGATCATAATTATCAAAACCAGCGATCAAGGATTTAAGAGTTCAAAATTAGAATTTGCAATTTAACATTTAATTCACCTCCAATAAATTGATATAACTTTAAAATTTATGTTTGAGTATATCCGTATGTGTTAGTATGAATTTATATTTTGTGTAGTTTGTAAATAAAACATTGATTCTGATTTACGAATTAGTTTTTAGTATATCATTTCTAAAAAACAGTATTGAATTTGTCCTTAAAAAATAATTTCAAATGAAAAGTTTTAATATGCACTATTATTTTTAGATTTTAACTTGATTAATGTATCATCGACCCTCACTCGAGTCTCGGTAAATTAATGTTTATAAATTGCTGAAATACTAATTCCAATCGTTTAATACAATTACAAGTCAGTCAACTCAATTAAGATATTCAAAGTATTTATTAAAGGCTAAGAAAGATATAATTAAGCGGATTGAGAAGGTTAATGAAGTAATCTAAAAATAATAAATGTGTTTTGCATTTCTTGAAGTTAGAAAGATGTTTTATTTATAATTTGTCCACTTTTGTTTCATCTCCGCTCCGTAATCAAATCAAATCTGTCTCCTTATAAACCTTGCAGGTTTTATTTAATGAGTAGTCGCGAACTGTTCTAAAATAATTTAAATTGAGGCATTTTTAAGTAAAATGGTCTTCTTAATGAAACTGCTGATTGATCAAAAAGCTAAGTCGCTGTGAGACATCTACGGTATGGTTATTGACTTTTATAACGAAAGAGGTAACCATTTTGTTATAACAGATCTAGTCCATCAGTGACGTTATTCGTATTTCTTCAAGGAATGTTTTCTGTTCTTCAAATAAATAAATTCTTCGAGGTTTATTACATCAGAATTCAATCATTTATTTCATCAGGACATGATTCTTGGTTTTTTATTGAAATTAGATTTTTTACACATAAGACGATTTGAAAGTATTTGTAGTAGAGTACAATAGTCGTCAATTTGGTATGATGTAAATTTTATCATTTTTTTATTTTAGACTAAGTTGGCTATTATTAGATAACTTTTAACTTTTTCAAACTTAATAAAAAGTATTTACTAACAGAATAAATCCCCTGTAATTCTAACTTCTATCTGTAGCTCGGAGATGCATTTCACTCACCTCTTTTTCTTCTCTTCTTATGTTTTTGTGATTGATAATACAGGGTAGGTACAAATCTAAATGCGTTTGAATTCCCCCATATTGATAGTTGAGTTCATTAATCTTCCGCCATAGTTTTTGTTTGTACTTGACTTTATATTTCATAATAGTGTATTGTTAATGATACGTGTCTCAGATGTTTGTAAAAACTTACTTTTACATATATTTTTGATGAATATCGTTATATATACTTTTAATGATTACAAGAATGTTATAAAATTACCGTTTTGAAACAAGAATCTTTGATATCATTAAATTTAAGCAATTACTTTATTCTTTTATATTGGACTGTCTTTGAATTGATTATTATTTTCAAAAATATTACTTCGATATGGAACTGCTACTCTATGCTTTTAAAACAAACTTTGCCTCGTCGTCTATTTGCATAAAATTTACGTTTGACTTACAAGTTACTTCGAAAGATTGTTAGACTGTTATTGTGTCTTTTTAATAATCATAAAGTACTTCACTTATTGAAAACGATTACAGTCTACACTTATCATTATGGTCTGCTATAACATCATATTATGACCTTCACAACCAGTGTTAGAAAGTGCTAACAAAGAAATAATAGCAAAGTATTAAAATTGCCTTCTCAAAAAAATACCAATGCAGAACTGCATATATAAAAAAGTAACTCAACAATACAAGTAAGTTATTACATTCATATACAACTTTTACGGAAAACGTAGTATTTTTTATATCTTTTTTTCTCGATTGTTTATGTGTCAAAAGCAGGTTCGCTTGCGTATTATACAACAAATATAGAATCCTCTGATGGAGAAACTGATAACACTGTCAAGGAATACTTCACTAGCATTTAAATATATGGATATAGCTATGATTTAGATTTCAATACAAAAAGAATTGTGATTAAATTAATACCTAATTTATAAGCTATTATTGTAATAAATAGTTATGTATGTAATATTGTTGTACATGTAATATTTACACTAAACGATCGTTTGACACAACTGTACATACACATTTAATACATATACATAATAGATAAATTATATATGTAACTATGAGTTTTTTTTAAATACTGTTTCGATATTACTATCAATTGTAACATTGTCACTTTATTAGGATTCTTTTTTAGCTCTTTGCGAATTAGTGTAAAAGGATTGAGATACTGAGGTTCAAGTTGAGTTGTGATTTGTTGGGAGTTACTCTTAGGACGTTCAGATGAAAATAAGTGACAGTGAAATCTGTAATAAATATATACACATTTTAGTTATAGTAAAGTGCCTGAGAGTATAAATTAACGTGGGATTAGTTTGAGGTTTTCTCGTCAGTTACCATAAGTGTTAACAGCTGAAGTACATTGTAAGTTGTCATGTTATTTTAAATTTAAATAAAACATTTTAGTAATAATGTCACAGTTGATGAATTTTTGAAATAATGTTTAAAAATAAAAAGTAATATGATGAAAAATATTATTTAATTTTAGTTTGCCTCTTTATTTTTTGTTTTTAATAAGAAATATATATTTTTAATATTATAATACACATAAATTAAATCTCACACACGCATATTATGATAGACTAATATTTATTTTATTTATTGTATGAATAGTTATAGGTATACGTCATGTGACTGTACATATATCTATGACTGAGAAGTTACACGCTATTAAATATGTTGTTTAATTAATTTCCACGTTGTTTTAACAACGCGATTAAGTATCTTTGGGGCATCCTTCAACTCCTCTTTTATGGTAATACTAGCAGACCCGGTCACGCGTTGCTGTGACTATTGTTTTTAATATATTACATTGTAGTAAACTATTTAAGGGGTAATGTTCAGAGTACTTCTGTCATGAAAATCATAATGTTTTCTTACAGTCGATATTAAGCAAAAATAGAAACAAAATTATTTTTTAAATTTAATCCAAATTTATAACACTACTAGCAGACCCGGTCACGCGTTGCTGTGACTATTGTTTTTGATATATTACATTGTAGTAAACTATTTAAGGGGTAACGTTCAGAGTATATCTTATATGAAAACCATAATGTTTTCTTAGAGTCGATATTAAGCAAAAAACAAAACAAAATAATTATAATTATTTTTAAAATTTTATCCAAATTTATAACACTATTTGTATATTACAAAGTTTTTAGTAAATAACTTGGAACACTAAACTTACGAATAAGGTAGGTAGGGTAGATACCTCATTCGTAATTACTCAATTCAGTCAATAGATACCGCCATCTTTTAGAATTGTTAGGAGGTAACTGCAAAATAATAAACAAAAAATTTGCAATAAAATAATATGGCGACTATGAATTGAGTTGAAACTTATTCTATCTTTTAAGTTAGGTCAACTGTACGTGGTGTGTAAATTTATTAAAATCGGTTAAGTAGTTAAGGAGTCCATCGTGGACAAACAACGTGACACGTGATTTATATATATTAAGCATTCTGGTGGATTTTTTTTATCATTTAATATTTTAAATAATATGATAGATAAATCCTAAAATTATCCTTTTTTTAATATGTTACTTTATCATTTTAATAAGATGTTCATAATTAAAAATACTTGGTGTTTTTACTAATCCATATAATATAAGTTAAACTCAAAACATTTAAATTTTAAAAGATAAATCATGAAAAATGAAAAAAATACATTTTTATAATAAATACAACAATTTTTATACAACTCGGCAGACTTCGTTCTGTCAAATAGATTTGGAATGTGGCAGTTTATATTTCGACCTTAAGATGTTTTTACTCTGCTGACCCTCACATATAGCCCTATCATTATGGTGACGGTTCTGTTCAGGAGAATTAAAGAAAAAGGTCAGCTCGGATGACCTAAGTATCTTCGCTTCCACGAACTTTGGCCACCCTTTTGAGACGCACAAAATACTCCGACTGGGATGTCTTCTAGAGGGCTTCAAACTAAGAGGGGAACATAAGGTTCAAACCTGATTGAAAAATAATCTAAAGGGATAGTGGGAACGTAAAGGTGACAAATATTTACAAAGTGGGTGCTTCAATGACAAAACGTGGAGAAATTTAATTATTTATTACTATTATTATTAACATAGGGTTAATAACCGATGAAATAAAGAAAAATGAAATAAAACGTATATAAGTATTTTCAGTAATTGATCGTGGAATCACTGGCAATGTTTGACGAAAATCTCCTCCTAATAAAATCATTGCACCACCAAATAGGTTATGATTGCTACATAGATCTTGTAAGGTTCTATTTAAAGTCTCCAAGGAATTTTTAAGTGCCATAGTGCATTCATCCCAAACAATCAATTCACATTGCTGCAAAGCCTTTGCCATTGCAGAGTTCTTCAAAATGTTGCAGGTTGGAATTTCGTTGCTTTGCATGTTTAATGGCAATTTTAGTGCTGAATGAGCTGTTCTACCACCTTCAAGCAAAGTTGCTGCGATTCCCGACAAAGCGAGTGCAAGTGCAATTTCATTTTGTGAGCGAATTGTTGCTAATATCAATGAAATTAAAAAAGTTTTTCCTGTACCACCAGGTGCATCTAAGAAGTAAATCCCTCCTCTTTTGTCATTTATTAATTTCATAAGTGTATCAAATATCAAATATCATACCCTGTTGTTCATTAAATAGTGGAAGGTTTGTTTGAATTAATTCTTTCAAATTGTTGAGATCATGTAGTTTTTCTCGGTGCAACTCTTGGTTAAAAGCATTATGCATTGGACGATCAGGCGCGGCCAGACCTAATTGAAATAATAGTTTGTTTGACATCGTCAAGCACATGTCCTTAATTGAAATCAATACTTCATTGTAAATTTCTTCGCTTATTTGTATATTTGGATTTCCCCTTCTAATCCGTATTTGATACAAAATATCATCACACATATTATCTTTGTACTTGATCCACAAATCCTTTGGGTTTGATGGGAAGCATGTAGATATGATTATAGAAAACAATGTTCGTATTTGATGAGCTTGTGATGATATTACAGCATCATTGAGAGTTTGATCCCAATGAGCATCATTTTCTAGCAATCGCAAACGTTGGCAAGCTTCTCTGTATGATCCACACAAATCACCATTAACAGTACGTACATGTTGGAACGATGTTGGGCCACGTACATTGACTAATAGCAGTCGTAAATAAAAACATTCATCATTGCTTGGATGTACTGAATGAATTCGACCAATCACATCGGTAGAATATACATCTGGGTTTCCTGTAACTGGTTTTCCTTGTTTCCGTCGTATAAATCTTCTTGAGGATTGATTCCAAGTATAATATTTTGGCATTTCAGAATATAACAATGTTTGAGCAAAAGCATCGTTTTGGCATGTCTCAAAAAAGCTGGTTAATGTAGAAGATGGTGGCTGTACAGCTCTATCTACTGCGTTCTGTGCTGTAAAATATACTCTTTGTCCATTTTCTAAATGCACAGCTAAATGAACAACAATAGGGTGTCTCTCATGAATAGGAAAAGAAAATATTCGCCAAACTGCTTCATTACTACTACTTCATCATTGGAATTCTCTGCATTAATACCAATCACAGCCATATCACTGCCTTTGGTTACATATTTGCAAATGTATTTAATAGATTTTGCTGAATGGCACGATTCAACGTTGATGTGTGCTTTGAAGGTCTTTGATAAAATGGGTGAATATGGAACAATCCAGCGATTATATTTCAATATCTTGTTGATTTAATTTGACAATAGTTGATCTTCCATTTTCTGCTGTCGATCGGCGACGATACAAAGGATAACCGTCAATACCAGTGATTGTTTCAGATATTAATGTCCGTGGATATCGTTTTGAACATTTACCATCCACCATACATGGTAAATTTTGATTAAGAGTTCCACAGGGACCATGTACCATGTTCTTGATAACTACCTCATGCAATCCAGGATCTACTTCTACATTAGGGATTTCAGCTGATATTACTGCATCAACTTCATTTGACTTTATCTTGTCAACTATTCAAATCAAAATGTGTGCATGTGGCAATCCCGGTTTCTGCCATTCCACAGAATGCATACAGCGGCGTGTCTCTCCAAACACATAATGTTTCACAATGAAATCCATTAAAGATTTCAACTTTTGTATAAAGACTCTGGCTGTGTCTATTTCTATCCAGTGTGGATTGCATGTAAATGTGATTAACAAATCTGCTGTACCATAATGACAAACATATGACATGGCATTTTGAGCATATTCATGCATATGTCGAGGGCTTACGATGTATGTTGCTGGAAGATTAGTTATTCGACTAAGATTCTGTGCATTACCATCAGTATTAATCGCATCTCGAAGGTGAATATACTCTTCAGATCTGAGTTTTGTCTGATTAAACCTGATGAATGTTAATCTCTCCGTTTCAATTTTAACATACATGTCTACAACATACTTGTGATATAATCGCCGACGTTTGAGTATGTGATTGTCATCATTAGGCGGTAGGAATAATAGTTCACTGAACTGACTTTTTTGTTGGTTTTAGAACCTGAAAATAGATTTTTGTTTTCATAACATTGAAAATAAAAAAAAATAATGTAGTGACTGATAATATATCTCCTTGCTAAACTAATATTTTTTATTACCTGTAATGGGATTTATCATCTTGTTTGAGAAATCATAGCTATCTTCACCTTGCCAAAATATAATGAGATATTGCAATGCGTCATATGAGAAATTTGTAATTGTTATCTGATACTGGTAACAGTGAACCTGCGCTATGATATAGTTGGCCTTGTATCTGTAAATTAAAAAAAATGTTTTTTGTCAAATATAAATAATATTTGTTCGTAAAAAGTATATCTGTCTCCTAATTTGAATCCCCAATTTATAATTGATATGCTTAGGTATGTCAATATGTAATAATTAGTTGTAACTAATATCCATCATCAAATAATTATATTGTGTTTCAAAATAATAAAAGTATTGCTAATACTGAATCACCAAATAATATTATGACTAAGTAATATATTTCTTGGGGATTAAGGAACTGAAGGTTAATGACACACCTTTACTTAATTAACAGGAAATTTTGTTCACTAAAATAATAATGATTAACTTCTATAATACCTACCTTAAAATTTGGCATGAAATTTTCCCGAACTACGTTTGTTGCCCCAAATGACGTCATTTGAAAGCAATTGTTATATTGTTGGATATTTAACAAAAAGTGTATGGAATCTGGTTCTATTCCTGAAACCAATGAGTACAATGGCTCTGGTGGTAGATCCAATGGTATCAATTTCACTTTCCCATTTGCGCAACACAATCCATTGGCTTCATTTGCCTTACAATGAGAGCAAACCAAGTTCATAGATTCAATAGTAACACATTGGTGGTTACTGCAGTCAATTGACAAATCATAATTGAAAGCAGCTCGATTCAAACTTTCGGGATTATTGGTTGAATCTCTCGCTCTCGCTTCCCGCGTTCGTGATATACGAATTCTTTCACGTTCTTTTCGGTCGTCACGTTCTTGCGCAGTATGATAAGATCGGTAATTAGTTTGGTTTGTAGCATTTCGGGTTCTTCTACCTAAATTACTTCGTCTTATAGGAGGCATATCGAATATACTCACCTAAATTATGTCACATGCAATAATTATTCATCACAGGTATTAAAACACTTTGCACAAAACACGATATAAAAAAATCAAAATTAATTATTAAATATTATAAACGCTTTTTAACGCGGTTTGTTTGACAGATGCATTGACGTGAAAACTGATGACAATTTATGTCGCATTCCAAAACTAAAACAAAAGAAAGAATATTCCAAGGCCAATCAAATCTATAGCTCTTAAATTTTTTGACTTTTCAATTTGGTCGGGTTCACGATATTATCACTTTTGCGTGAACCTGCACACACATATATTTGATTGAATTTGAACTTTGTGCAGAGACAATAAAGTGCGAATTGACTCTTCGACGTTAGCAACACACCTACATTGTTTAGACAAAAATGAGTGCTAGTAATTTAATATGAACTTTATTGTATAGCAATACAGTTCAAATTGACTCTACATTTAGTTAGAAAATATTTGTATAGGAAAAAGAAAAGGGCTCTTTTAGGGTTTTCCTGGAAATTATTCGAATTTTTCTCGCCGTAAGAACCATCCTTGGGCTTCAAGGAATATTTAAAAAAAAGAATTGTTAAGATTGGTCCATGCGTTGTTGAGTTGTGCGCTTACCAACACATTTTGCGATTCATTTTTATATAATAGATTTGTAAATTAAAAAGTTTTTAGTAAATACCTTGGAACACTAAACTTACGAATGAGGTAGGTAGGGTAGATACATCATTCGTAATTATTCAATCCAGTCAACAGATACTGCCATCTTTTAGAATTGTTAGGAGCTAACTGCAAAATAATAAACAAATAAAATAATATTGCGACTATGAATTGAGTTGAAAATTATTATATATCTTTTAAGTTAGGTCAAACTGTACGTGGTGTGTAAATTTATTAAAATCGGTTAAGTAGTTTAGGAGTCCATCGCGGACAAACAACGTGACACGTGATTTATACATATTAAGATTTCTGGTGGATCTTTTTTATCATTTAATATTTTAAATAATATGATAAATAAATCGTAAAATTATCCTTTTTTTAATATGTTACTTTATCATTTTAATAAGATGAAATAAAGAATAATGAAATAAAACGTATATAAGTATTTTCAGTAATCGTATTAATAACAAAAATCTGTTTTATTTTTATTGTAGTGCTTTATGATACACAATGTTTTTTGTTTGATTACCTGGTGAATACAAACAAATCTGATGGTTTTCCAACATGGGAACAGGCAACATACAATTGACCCCTGGGACTTATTTATGGTCATAGCAAAAGCAAGCCGCACTGGAAACTGTCAGTCAGAATCATTGCTATGCGTGGTATCAACACGTCTTCTCCTTTATACTTTCCTTTCAGTATAGTTGCTTCTATCACGTTGTTCAATAATTTTTTTATCGATAACCGTGTGCCGTTGCAAAGACGTGATTGGTTGATATTTTTCAACATTGTAACTAACGATAATTAAAGGTTTAATTGAAGATTGTGAGGTGGCAATCCTGGTAAATCGAGCGAATTTAAAAATTCAGGCGGATAGTTGACGACATCATCTTGGTTAGTATCCGAATCAACTTATATATCCTCAATTCGCCTGTAATTTGTTCTTGAATTTTGAAATTTAATTCATTTACATCTATGTTTTTTGCAGCCAATATAGCCCTTTCGCTCAACCAATCATGGATTCTGTAATTTTGAGCAACATCTGGAAACACCTTTTGAATAAGTTCATCTTTTGATCTAGTTAACTGACAAAAACTTTGAGGAAAGTTAATGCAACCAGTCAAGGTGTCTATAGGAAATTTGCCATTACCAATGTCAATGAGTTGTTTAGAGAATATGTCTCCAGATTGGTCATTTTGCAACTTGACACGCATATTCTTGCTTAAATGTAATACCTTCACATGCTTCCACAAATTGGAGGACTTTAAATATGCATTAATTTCATCAGCTGGCGTTGATCGTAGAATCACTGGCAATATTTGACGAAAATCTCCTGCTTATAAAATCATTGCACCACCAAATGGGTTATGATTGCTCCGTAGATCTTGTAAGGTTCTATCTAAAGCCTCAAAAGATTTTTTATGTGCCATCGTGCATTCATCCCAAACAATCAATCCACATTGCTGCAAAACCTTTGCCATTGCAGAGTTCTTCGAAATGTTGCAGGTTGTGGTTTCGTTGCTTTGCATGTGTAATGGCAATTTTAGTGCTGAATGAGCTGTTCTACCACTTTCAAGCAAAGTTGATGCGATTCCCCACGAAGCGAGTGCAAGTTCAATTTTATTTTGTGAGCGAATTGTTGCTAATATCAATGAAATCAAAAAAAAAAATCCTGTACCATCAGGTGCATCTGAGAAGTAAATCCCTCCTCTTTTATCACTTATTACTTTCATAAGTGTATCAAATACATACTTCTGTTGTTCATTCAATAGTGGAAGATTTGTTTGAATTAATTCTTTCAAAGTATTGAGATCATACAATTTTTCTCGGTGCCATTCTTGGTTAAAAGCATCATGCATTGGAGGATTGGGCGCGGCCAGGCCTAATTGAAATAATAGTTTGTTTGACATCATCAAGCACGTGTCCTCAATTGAAATCAATACTTCATTGTAAATTTCTTCGCTTATTTGTATATTTGGATTTCCCCTTCTAATCCGTATTTGATACAAAATATCATCACACATATTATCTTTGTACTTGATCCACAAATCCTTTGGGTTTGATGGGAAGCATGTAGATATGATTATAGAAAACAATGTTCGTATTTGATGAGCTTGTGATGATATTACAGCATCATTGAGAGTTTGATCCCAATGAGCATTTTTCTAGCAATCGCAAACGTTCCCAAGCTTTTTTGTATGAACCACACAAATCACCATCAACAGTTCGTACATGTTGGAATGATGTTGGGCCACGTACATTGTCTAATAGCAGTCGTGAATAAAAACTTTCATCATTGCTTTGATGTACTGAATAAATTCGACCAGTCACATCGGCAGAATATACATCTGGGTATCCTGAAACTGGTTTTCCTTGATTCCGTGGTATAAATCTCCTTAAGGATTGATTCCAAGTATAATATTTTGACATTTCAGAATATAACAATGTTTGAGCAAAAGCATCGTTTTGGCATGTCAAAAAAAACTGGTTAATGTAATAGATGGTGGCTGTACAGCTCTTTGTGCGTTCTGTGCTGTAAAATATACTCTTTGTCCATTTTCTAAATGCACAGCTAAATGAACAACAGTAGGGTGTCTCTCATGAATAGGAAAAGAAAATATTCGCCAAACTGCTTCATTACTACTAACATAGCGACTCATTTGGTATTGGGTAACTTCATCATAGGAATTCTCTGCATTAATACCAGTCACAGCCATATTTTACATATTTGCAAATGTATTTAATACATTTTACTGAATGGTAAGATTTAACGTTGATGTGCGCTTTGAAGGTCTTTGATAAAATGGGTGAATATGGAACAATCCAGCGATTATCTATTTCAATATCTTGTTGATTTAATTTGACAATTGTTGATCTTCCATTTTCTGCTGTCAATCGGCGACGATACAAAGGATAACCGTCGATACCAGTGATTGTTTCAGATATTAATGTCCGTGGATATCGTTTTGAACATATACCATCCACCATACATGGTAAATTTTGATTAAGAGTTCCACAGGGACCATGTACCATGTTTTTGATAACTACCTCATGCAATCCAGGATCTACTTCTACATTAGGGATTTCAGCTGATATTACTGCATCAACTTCATTTGACTTTATCTTGTCAACTAACCAAATCAAAATATGTGCATGGGGCAATCCCCGTTTCTGAAACTCCACAGAATGCATCCAGCGGCGTGTCTCTCCAAACACATAATGTTTCACAATGAAATCCATTAAAGATTTCAACTTTTGTATAAAGACTCTGGCTGTGTCTATTTCTATCCAGTGTGGATTGCATGTAAATATGATGAACAAATCTGCTGTACCATAATGACAAACATATGGCAACAAACATGGCATTTTGAGCATATTCATGCATATCTCGAGGGCTTACGATGTATGGAAGAATAGTTATTCGACTAAGATTCTGTGCATTACCATCAGTATTAATCGCATCTCGAAGATGAATATACTCTTTAGATCTGAGTTTTGTCTGATTCAACCTGACGAATTTTAATCTCTCCGTTTCAATTTTAACATACATGTCTACAACATACTTGTGATATAATCGCCGACGTTTGAGTATGTGATAGTCATCATTAGGCGGTAGGAATAATAGTTCATTGAACTGACTTTTTTGTTGGTTTTAGAACCTGAAAATAGATTTTTGTTTTCATAACATTGAAAATTTAAAAAAATAATATAGTGACTGATAATATATCTCCTTGCTAAACTAATATTTTTTATTACCTGTATTGGGATTTATCATCTTGTTTGAGAAATCATAGCCATTTTCACCTTGCCAAAATATAATGGGATATTGCAATGCGTCATATTAGCGGTGTGTTTCCTTTATACGTTGTAATTGATAATTCCGACGATGTAAAACAATATCAAGGGATTCCAAGTTTTCTCCAACTACAACGATGGCAACTTCATCAATAGTTGGTTCATTAAAACGTCTTGCATGTTGGCCAACAGGTGTTTTATCAGTTCTGATTACAATTTTGTGATTATCAGATGGCATCAGATCCAGTGCAGTTTTAAACAACATAATCAATTGATTGTACTCATGAAATAAAGTTTGTAATTGTTCTACAATAGACCTCTTTACTGAATTGTTATTTGAACAACGCATATCAATTTCTTGTGGTGAATTGCCAATGAAATAAATTTGCAGGAATTTGTAATTGCTATCTGACACTGGTAACAGTGAACCTGCGCTATGATATAGTTGGCCTTGTATCTGTAAATTTAAAAAAATGATTTTTGTCAAATATAAATAATATTTGTTCGTAAAAAGTATATCTGTCTCCTAATTTGAATCCCCAATTTATAATTGATATGCTTAGGTATGTCAATATGTAATAATTAGTTGTAACTAATATCCATCATCAAATAATTATATTGTGTTTCAAAATAATAAAAGTATTGCTAATACTGAATCACCAAATAATATTATGACTAAGTAATATATTTCTTGGGGATTAAGGAACTGAAGGTTAATGACACACCTTTACTTAATTAACAGGAAATTTCGTTCACTAAAATAATAATGATGAACTGCTATAATACCTACCTTAAAATTTGGCATGAAATTTTCCCGAACTACGTTTGTTGCCCCAAATGACGTCATTTGAAAGCAATTGTTATATTGTTGGATATTTAACAAAAAGTGTATGAAATCTGGTTCTATTCCTGAAACCAATGAGTACAATGGCTCTGGTAGTAGATCCAATGGTATCAATTTCACTTTCCCATTTGCGCAACACAATCCATTGGCTTCATTTGCCTTACAATGAGAGCAAACCAAGTTCATAGATCCAATAGTAACACATTGGTGGTTACTGTAGTCAATTGACAAATCATAATTGAAAGCAGCTCGATTCAAACTTTCGGGATTATTGGTTGAATCTCTCGCTCTCGCTTCCCGCGTTCGTGATATACGAATTCTTTCACGTTCTTTTCGGTCGTCACGTTCTTGTGCAGTATGATAAGATCGGTAATTAGTTTGGTTTGTAGCATTTCGGGTTCTTCTACCTAAATTACTTCGTCTTATAGGAGGCATATCGAATATACTCACCTAAATTATGTCACATGCAATAATTATTCATCACAGGTATTAAAACACTTTGCACAAAACACGATATAAAAAAATCAAAATTAATTATTAAATATTATAAACGCTTTTTAACGCGGTTTGTTTGACAGATGCATTGACGTGAAAACTGATGACAATTTATGTCGCATTCCAAAACTAAAACAAAAGAAAGAATATTCCAAGGCCAATCAAATCTATAGCTCTTAAATTTTTTGACTTTTCAATTTGGTCGGGTTCACGATATTATCACTTTTGCGTGAACCTGCACACACATATATTTGATTGAATTTGAACTTTGTGCAGAGACAATAAAGTGCGAATTGACTCTTCGACGTTAGCAACACACCTACATTGTTTAGACAAAAATGAGTGCTAGTAATTTAATATGAACTTTATTGTATAGCAATACAGTTCAAATTGACTCTAAATTTAGTTAGAAAATATTTGTATAGGAAAAAAAAAGGGCTCTTTTAGGGTTTTTCTGGAAATTATTCGATTTTTTCTCGCCGTAAGAACCATCCTTGGGCTTCAAGGAATATTAAAAAAAAAGAATTGTTAAGATTGGTCCATGTGTTGTTGAGTTGTGCGCTTACCAACACATTTTGCGATTCATTTTTATATACTAGATGAGGTATGACTGACTTTTTTTTTTATTTACACTGGTTTTATTTTAATGAATAACAATACTTAATACACACTTTTCAGGTTATCAATATTATCTCAAGTAATGAATTTCATATAATATTTAAGCAACTTTATACAATCATGAAATGATCTAATAGTTACTTTATGTACTCATAACATAAATATTTCGTTATATAATAAAGATAATATTTTATACTCCGAAAGAAATCTTTTTTTTCAACACAAAGTGCCATCGGCTATAATTACGATACAACAAAACTACCGAAAGTTTTTGATAAAATTTTGTGTGATGTATAAATTTAAATATTGGACGCTTGCTACTATGTAAAAAAGATTAATTTTCATTGAAGAGCTTAAAAAATGTATAATAATTACAATATGAAAATATGTAAAAATTGAGGGCAACAGTACAACGGTTACAATAAAATTGATGAGAAAATGTCAGTCAGTAATTTTAAATAATAATTGATTAAATAATTAATTATCCAAAGTTGTAAGGATAGCCCGCCGTAGAGTACTTGTAGAGCACCAAGCCACGCCTTAGTCGAGACTGCTCGTCCAACGGCCATGATTGAATTGAATGAATGATTCATGCTTTAGATGTTTGTGAAAATTAACTTATATAATGTCTGTTGTAGTATTCGTAGAAAAAAAAGCATTTTTATTTTTATAAATGTTACAATATATGTTATAAATGTTACATTAAAATAAGTATTTCAAAATCCATCTTATTTGTGTCGGAGCATATAAAATATTTATATTTTTAATCTACGTATTAAACTATATTTTCTTGATGTTAAGTTTACATTTTGCCAAGTAAGGAATAATTTTAAAATATAAGAGTATAACTGTAATGTTAGAAATGTTCGACAAATATATTATTACAAATAGCTTCTTTTATTCCGTAATATTTTGTTTTTAAACAAGTTTATCAGAATTGAGTTTGTAAAGAGATAAGATATTTTACCTACTCTTTTATGAAATTAAAATATTACTTCTCGCTACATTACAACTTTAATCGTTACTCATTTTTAAACCAATATGAATTGTTTGAGGATAAAAATATCCGGAACTTTAAAATTAACATGATTTCTTCGTCGAGTGGAATAAAAAAATTATTACATTTAATTTTATCTAAATTTTCGAAATCTCATCGTTGTATTCTGTGAAATATAACGAACGATTGAAACAAACGATTCGAGAAAAATATCATAAAAGAGAATTTATGAATAATAAAGTAATGAATTATTGATATCAACTTTTTTATTACATCTTACTGCGTCTGAATGCTTAGTCATAGATTTAGAATGCAATTTTGTATAAACAATGTTAAAGTGGAATGTTACAGACATATTCATACAATTATGATTTCCTTAAACATGAAATCTCGCTACGATCGCTTTTAGTTCTTATTCTACATTCAACTACTCATTAGCATTTACAAAAATGTTCTGTGACTGCATTATATCTGTTTTTGACTGTTTCTAGTTTCTAATTTCTACCAGGTGCGTTAAGTCAATCGTGAAGAAATCAATTTGTATACCTCTTCCGAAACTAATGCTTGTTGTACGCTTAATTTCACCTTTGCTTTATTTTATAGGTCGAATAAAATAATAATTCTTTTTATATTCTGATTTCTGTATCAAATACAATTTAACCTCTTAGCTTAATTAATGAAACTTTTGTAAGGATAACTCATTTACTATTGCATTAAAACATATGTGAGTTCATAGCCACAGGAAAGTAATAATTCAGTCAGACAATTCAGTCTTTTCATCTGGTATTATTTACTGAAATTACGGACATAACAAATTACTCGAGGAGGCTTTGTTCCTTTCATGTATATATTTTTGCATTAAAGCCACCGCTTTGTTATGAAAGTCCCTTGAGTGATGTCATTCTCATCTATGTGTAGTCTATTTCCGGTTCTTCATGACAAATGAATAAATGTAAAATTTAATCATTTCAATATTTTATTTTTACCAAGAATCGTACGCATTTGTTTTTATTATTATTCAGAAATATGAACATTATTTGATTCAAGTGTTTGCAAAATATTATCTCGGAGATTTTCAGAACTGAAGTTAAATGAATAAAAACTCAACTTCCCTGTTTCTTTTGTTGAGAGTTGTAGAAATATTATTGGAAATGATGAACACACAAAAAAATGGAAATGATAAAAACACTCTTTGAAGTTGTAACTAAGATGAAGAATTTAATTATTTATTTAATAATTTTACTATCAGAACCAATAACCTATAATTTGTTTGATAATATTAGTATTATTGTTAAATAGCTAGGTTTTAACTACTTGTAAAAACAACATGTAGAAAATAAAAATATGTTGAGTTGCAAAGAAACTACCTCACATCTTAATATATATAATAAATTTAGAGTCGAGAGCGTTAATTACCTCAGCTTCAATTTTTCTACTACTTATTGACCTTTCGTCAATATTTTGGTGTCTTTGGAAAGTACACATGAAAGTTATCATTTAGGATATTTGTTTTTTTTTTCTGTTAGAGGGGTAACTTCAAGGTGTTTCCTCCTACTTCCAAAGGCCGGCAGCGCTCTTGAGAATCCTCGGATGTTGCAAGAAATCATGGGCGGAGCGGTGATCATGTATCATCTGTGACTCGCAAGCTCTTTTGGCCTCCTCTTACATAAAAACACAAATACGAGATAGGATAATAATATGATGTGGTATAGCAAATAATTGCCTACCGTCTATAGAATAGTTACAAAAAATTTATAGACAGTAAGTAAAGTTGATATTACACAAATTAAATTAAACCTGCAATTTTTTATTAAGTAAAGAAGTACGAAATGTCAAAAATTATTGCAAATTGAGACGTCCTTACGAAAAATTTTCTTATTAATACCGCTGTCTGAACGAAAAGCCAAATCAGTGTGAGACGTCTACGTAATGGGTATTGACATCTATTATGAAAGTCGCTCCTAAAGAGATAAATTCAAAGCTTTAAAATATTTAAGTTAAAAAAAAAATAGTTCTTGTTAACCAATTTTTTTTATTAAATATTTTTTTACTGATTTCTAATATACTTCTTTAGGAGATAAGTTTACTACCGTGACATTAGTCAAGTATTATTATTAGACAGTTATATTCCATGTCATAGTCAATTCAAACTGTTATTCAAATGAGCTTCATTTGGTTATATTCAAATTAAATTATTATCTCACTTATTAAAATTCCTTTACTCGTAGTTTAGTTTAGTTTAGTTTTGACTGAATGTGTAACAACATTGTTAATGAATTGTGCTTTAGATGTTATGAAAAGTCACTCATAGAATGTCAATTGTGTATTTCGAAGTGCATTTTGTTTATGTCTGAAGATATAAAATATCTATTCTTTTAATGTATCACGTCTTAATCTTTAACCTTTAATTGTAAGTTTAAAAAGCTTATATTTTAATTTACTTTAAAATTATTTTTCTTGAAGTTTGTAAAATAAAGTATTTTTAGGAATATAGGAGTAAAAATATAATGTTATAGATATCCAACATATATATATATATATAGAATTAGCCTCTTTTCCTACATACTATATGCTTAGGTTGTAATACCTACTTGTTATATCAAATTCAATAAAGAGTTAACATATTAATTTATCAGATGAGAATATTGTATTTCATCCAAGTGGTGGTTAAGACATTGCAGGCTTTCATAAAATATTGAAGTCAAAGGAATATTTACCAAACCTTATTGACATGTCGCTAAAGTATTTTCTCGCTTAGTAAGTAGCACAATAAATTATCAAAAGTTTTTAAAATGAAATATGTTGTCTTATTGGTTGCAAGAACATTATATATTACCAGTTTGAAACAAATTATTATACAAAATTATAGGTCGTATAAATTCAAATTATTATTAATTTGAAAAGACATTTACTTGCTTCTGTTGTTGTGTTCCGTTGTTCTGTTGTTGTTTTCTTTCTGTTCTGTAAATTTTTTGTACTTTGTATCTTTATGGGAATTAATATATTAGATATTTTTCTGTTTGAATTCATATGAATACGTAGATCTCTACGTCAAAAAATTTGAGTCACATTTTGCAGTTTCGAATATCAGCAGACAAATCTTTCTATATTTACTAAGAATAGCCCGTACCAGAAAAATATATAAATTCATAAAGTCATTAAAATATATACACATATAACACACTTAAGAAGATATGACAAAATGTAATCTACTTAACTGTGTTAAGTATGTCATGTCGAAAGTAATTTCTTGTTTTCAGCTTACCTTTAATGGGTTGGAAAATAAGATATAAGTCAAAGATATACAACTATAATATATAATACCTATCTTTTTATTGAACTTTATTAAATAAAATAAAAAGAAATATATTATTATTAAGACATTTCGTCTCTTCCTACAATTGGTTAAATTTTATGAAAATTATTAAAATGGTTATATATGACGGCGTCACTGTGTGGAGTGGAGTGAAGCTGTCATAGCCGTTAGCAGAACACTGGTAATTTTATGTTGGTTTCTCCAACACATTAACATTGTTGCTGTATTTTCTGTACATTCCCATTCTAATATTGGTACCAGTAAACATTATCATGCTATATTATATATGTTATGTTATAATGCTGTACTATATAGCATATGCCATACAAATATACTATACTACTATATTATATCGTACATGTTATACTGTATCGTATGATGATATATAGCCTGTAATCTTCTATAGTAAATGGACTACTAATTACCAAAATTCAGAAATCAGACATAACAAAACAAACTTCAGCTCTTTTAATTAGTAACTTTCAATCATTGCCAGAAATCACAGCGATATTTTTATTCAAAATAACATTAAGAATGTTATATATAGATTAATAAGTTACAAACTAATAAACGAACTCACATTCGCATATATAATACTAATCGTTATTAACTGTCATCTAATATTTCCTGAAATGTATAGCACGTATTGGGTTTATATTGTGTATGATGAGATTGATATATGATTTCACCCTTTAGTAGATGTTATATCAATAAGAGACATATTAGTTTGTTACATGCATATTTCGAAATCATCATCTTTTTTATACCTTCATTGAAAAAAACTTCCTTAGAAAACCTAAACAAAAACCGAATTTTCCCTTTTCTTAGTATTAATTATTATTAGGACGGCTTATCGAATGGATTGCGATGGTTCTAGTTGTTCGTACATTAAATATATTGACATTTGTGAAACAGTGATCATAATAAAAAAAAACCCGGCTGAGTTTGTTGTGTGGTTCTTCTCAGATCAGGACGCGTTTGGAACCCTCGTAGCCTTATTTTAAGTTGGAGGGTGTCTTTACAGAAGGACTTATTTTGATACATGCGATCAAAATAGACCCTCAATCAATATCAATATTCCAATGGAAAAATTTAACCAATAATTTATTTTGATTATATTACATCTTTTCCATTATAAATTACTTCTTCCAAAAATAGATAATTAATAGATATATGCCAATTCTATTTGACACAAAGTAGCGATTTAAATTATTCTCTTTAAAACTTTATACGCTCTTAATGGAAGTACATTTATAGAATGGGATTAAAGTAAATATTTCAAGAATATCAGAACGAAAATTATTGTATTATTTATATTAACATTTCTATATAACGCAATGGTGTCTAAATATTCTAATATCCATTATTTCATGTTTTGTCGATTGATGCACACAAAGTTCTCGTATGTATAGCCTCAAAAGTAGTTAATAAGATTTGTTATTCTGCTTTTTTTAATGAAGTAATGTTTAATTACTTTTGTCAATGTCATATTGGGATAAATTTGTCATTAACTATGTTCCTCTAATCGTCTATTAGACACATTATGTAACTTTTTTATGTTAGGGTGTATATAGCTTTTGGAAATTCCCCATTAACTATTTTTAGATTGCACTTAGTCTCTATGCTACATTATTTGTACAAAAACTTAAACTCTATAGTTACAATTTAAAGCTAACTTATAAAAGTGCCAGAGAAAAATATGTTATCACAAGTAAATTCATAAATTTTCCATCTTTTGTTATCTCCTCCGACCACCCAAGTAGCATTTATATAAATGCTATATGACTCCTCTCCTTTATCTTTTTGCGAAGTATAATTCAATGTAATCTTACACTGAGTACTTTAAAACGATCATATTAAAACATGTTTTTCTTAAATATAATATACAATATGTAAATTGTATGTAGTATATATGTTTGTTTGTTATTGGTATAAACGAAAATATGCCAAACAAAGTATTTAAAACCGATTATCGGAAGATTGATAAACTGAACGAAGAGAATATTGAAATGAATTTAATTTAAATATATTTTAGGAGTAATGTTTTATGTATTAGATGTTTAGATTCAAAGTCTGGTAATATATAATGCAATTTAATTTATAAGAAATACTTGGACATACGAATATATAATAATTTGAATTTGAAGAAAATATCATCGTTTCAGAATGAGTTGGTGTTACATAATTTCATTTTAGAAATACTATGATGTTCTCTTTTAAGTTAAGTACCTGCTGTTATTGAGTTTACTTAATTTAGGACGATAAAATCAATAGTTAAATTGTTATTCACGGACAGATTACATTTTTTAAAGAGATATTTATGAAATATCGACGAAAATTATGTAACGTGTTATATATTCTATTGCATTCTAAGTCTTACATATGTAAATGGTGAATTTAAAGTTGGCTGGTATTTAAAAATGTAATTTTTATAAGTTTGCTTGCACCCGTGTGAGTTAGTATGTATTAATGTATATTTTATCTACTGTTTAATACATAAAAAATATGTATTTATAATAATAAACTATCAACTTGAGTCCAAGATCAGACTAGAAATATTTAATATTCAAATCTTAATCTGATTAACGATTAATTTCTCAGCGACCCTCGGGTCTGGGCAAATGTTTACAAACTGATGAAATACAATTCTTAACGTTAAATACAATTTCAAGTCGGTCAATTCAATAAAGGTATTTGCTATATTTATTAAGGACTAGAAAAGGTAAAATGGATCTGATTCGTAATAATTATTAAGTCTGAGAATAATATTAAAATTAATAAATGTATTATAATTAAATTGTCATTACAAGTAATTCAAATTAACAGATACTCCTTGTTGGTGGTTTTGTTAACAATATTTTCACTTAAATAACTCTTTTTTAAAACTATAATTTTCAGTTTATACTATAGAAGTTAAGAATATAATATTAATCAACATTTTAACGAGATCGCCAATAAGCAGTAGATTAAACATTTTTTGTGTGGTGAAAGTAATGATTACTATAGTCTGCTGTTTATTGGAATATAAAAATACACAAAACAAATTATTTGACTAGGCTGGTCTATTTCATATATATATGTATTTATTTATTTATTTAAGCCATCAGTTTGTTATTACAGACTTCAAGTGACATTACTCGTAAACTTAACCAGATTTTGTTTTGTATTTTATTAAGTTCATGGCTTGCGGACTAAACCAAAGATTCTGTAACGTATAGTATAGAGCCGCGTAGGCTACAAAGTAAATATGTCTTATACTGTGCTACTCTATCGTTATGAGAAATGTTGAGAATTAATTGGACTGAGTTGTTTTTTAATTTGAACATCTCTAGATGGTCCATTCTTGAAACTGATTGTGCTTCTATGACTGTGATTGTATTGATATATATCAAAATATGAATCCTATTATCCTAGAATCGTTAATTTAGTGAATTAGTTTAGAAATTTTGTTAAGAATTGTTTCTTACGTTACACGGCATGCTGTTAACAGAACATTAAAATTTTAAAATATCCAAGAGTATGAAAACAAAAGACAAATGATATGTGTAGGATTTATTTTAATTGAATTGACTGCTAAGTGGAAATGTTGTAGGTATTAAATTTTGCCGTTAAGAAACAGAGTTGATACTACTAGATATATAGGAGTTAATGATTTTTACAATTTAAGTATTTTTCGATTAACGAATGTTTTTGATCATTATCACAATAATTAATAAAATAAGGGGGGGTAAGTCTTCAGACCTTAACAAACTTAGCAAGAACAATTAAACACTTTTATTTGCTTGGTGATAGATTTCGATGAAACATTACATAAGTAATAAAATGGGGTAATCGAAAGAGTGAAATTCTAATATCGTATTCATACAATTATCATAATGGAAATGCATATTAGTTGCATTGAACATCCTAAGTGCAATAATACTAAATGAAATCTCGAATAGATCGCTTCTATTTTTCAGTCCAAATAAAACTACTGAGTTGCAATAAGAATATTTGTCAACAACATTGTTCTTTCTAATGTTTCTACTTTGTACCAGTTTCAGTTTCTACTTTATTTCAAAGTGGAAATATATTTTAAAAATAACCATTAACTCTTACTTTTATTTTTATTTACGATTTATTTAAAACTGAGATAAAATGATAATTGTATCTATTTCTTATTTTTTAAAGCATAGAAATATATATTTTTCTTCTAAACAAAATGTCTTTTTTCGTTTGCCGTTTAATTAAATCCATAACTTCTTTATTAAAAACCCCTCTAGCTTTGTGTTATAATTTTCACAACAAAGTTATGATTCAGTTAGTAGGTTCCCAGTCTTTCAGCTGATAGTATATACTAAGGTAGTCAAGTTATTGGAGAATAAATTATTACAGAAGATTTTCCCTTCGCATATGTAATTGTATAGGAACCACTTTTGTTGTGAGTGACTCGTATTTATACAAAGCTTATTTTTGTTATTATGACAGATGAATAAATGTTGAAATGTTTAATTAATAATTTTAACAGAAACAAGGATATCATCTTTGATTTTTGTTCAGAGGAAAATGTTGATCTTCGCAGATAAGACGATCAAGTCGGTCATGTCATTTACTAAAATAGGGAGAATTAATATCGACATTGTGTTCGAACCCTGTTTTCTATTTAAATCATTAAAACATTTAAGTGTTTGCAAAATATTGTCTCAGACATTTCAAGAACTTAAGTTCATTAAAACTTGAGTTCTGTTTGTTTCTTTGTTGAAAATTATTATTTAACGATAAACCTTGAGAATTAACTTATTTATTTAAAAAATAAACTTCTTAATTCAACATATAATATTGTGTAATAATATTTTTACCAATTAGAACTAAAAAGTCAAAATATATTAGGCTTCCGTGTATAGAAAAAAATGTAATGTAAAATCACATTATAACGTCATTATCTAAGCTTACAATATCGGTTTACTATTGGCCCTTTATCAATATTTCACTTCTAGCACTTATAATTGTTCATTTAATTTCAGCGGACTTGAATAATAAATACTTGATTTAATTTTATAAAAAGTAAACATGAAATTATTGTAATCATTTAGGACTAATAGGTGAAGCAGATATTACATTACATAAAATCGAAAATAATTTTATTTAAATCTTGCATTTGCATTTGCATTTGCAAAATAATTTTATTTAAATCTTCCATTTACATAAAATGAACATTTTAAAGTTTGTTCACAATCGTAAACCATACCATTGTTTGAGAAATATTTAATTATATATATTTAAATGGCGATACGATAGCTTAATTGGTAAAGTGATGGGATGGTTTCCTACAGGTAGCAGGTTCTTATCGCGTCCGTGTCGTAAATTTGTCGGTCTACTTTTAGTTAAATATTTATTAAATACTTAAATAAATAATCTTAACATGGTTATATGGCTTATAGACATTTTTATTTTTATGGTTTATATAAATGTTATTTGCTTATAGATGGCTTATGGTTTAAGACAGGATTGGAAGACAAATAAAGCCGACCAGTAATATAAAAATATTTGTTTCTTTTCAAACGAAACAAAAAATATTTCTTTCAAAAGAATATATTCCCTAAAATTAACTTACTAACATTTATCTGTAGTTAGCAGATGTAGTGTTTACTCCGCTACCTCAGATCCACCTCCTTCCCATATCTCGGTGATTAATAATGCTTCCGAGTTCTCGTATCTAAAAACGTTTGTATTCAAACACAGTTCATTAATCCTCCGTTATAGTTTTTGTTTGCTCCTGCTTCACTTGGCTTCATAATTCATAACAATGGTATGTGGTTAATGATTTACGTATCAGATGTTTGTGAAAAATAATTCATACAATTTCAATGGTAGTATTCGTAAATACATTAAATATTTCGTAGACATCATTTCTTTTCTATAGCATTTTTAATGTTTTTGTTAGTGTTTAAAGAAATTATAGGTATGTATCTTTATGTTGGTTTGTCAAAACAGAAGGTTTTATTAAAAATATGATTCGAAAGCTTTCTATTTTACTTCATTAAAGACAATATGATTTAATCTTTTTTACTCAATATTTGATCGGATTTTTCTTTTTCCTTTATTTTATAATATTTTGTCTGTAAAAGAGTTTATCAGAAATGAGTTTATAAAGAGATAAAACATTACCTACATATAAATAATAATTACAAGTAACGTCTACTTACAGAGAGATAAAGACATCTCAAATAATGTGGAGCGACTTATATATTTCAAAGACTTCTTATGGAAACAACGAACATCCTCTTATACTTTAAATCTTTTGGAAACTGACGTAAAGGCCTTGTTATTTCTCTATACAATACAACTGCTCCTCTGTTCGTTTTGTAAACAATATAACTAACTATGTCTTTAATACAACAAACACATGGAACGATGTAAATTACACATATTATACATATATTATATATTATGTTTAATTAAGACAAAGTTGATTCGCTCAAAGTGATTATTCCGTTAATTATCTTGAAGATAATCTTGTTAATTTAATGACTGTGATATAAGCATAGGTTATAATAATAGCTTATATCATTAAATTTGGTGAACCGGTATTTGTTGTTACATGATTTATATTAGGTTACAAGATGAGAATATTGCACTTCGTCCAAGTGGAGCTCAGAATATTGCAGTTTTTTTTTTATAAAATATTTAATGAAATAAAGCAATCATTATCAAACCTTATTAAAAAGCTCAAGTACTATCCCGCTTGGGAACAATCGTAATAATAAATGATCAAAACTCTTTGAAACAAAACATGTTTATTTATTGATTATTAGAATATTACAACATTATAATTTAGAAACATAATTCTTTGATATTCAAATTAGAAAATAAATGATTTCTTTTGTAATGAATTGTGTTTCGAAAGATAATAAGATCGTTACATAACATAAATCTGTAATTGATCACTGTCTGTAAACCGATGATACTTGGAAGAGATACTGTTGTTAAGAAATAGAAAGCAAAACAAGGATTTTTTAATTTTATGTCTATTTAACTGTGAGTTGTGTGTGCTAATCCCTGGAACGGCTTATCCGCTTTGAACGTGGTTTTTGCAGGTGTATTGTTATAATCGTCATTCAAAATTTCGTGTGTGTTTTATTTAAGTCTGTCAATAATTAAAAATTTTGTGTGCATTTTAAACAGTGCGCTGAGCTTACCTTTGTTTTATATACATCGTCATGACATTACAGCACGTATTCAGACAAAAATAAAAGTCTTTAATGAGTTTTAATAAAAATTATATTAAATAAATAGCAACCTTATTCACCTATTTTGGTTTTGACAAAATCCATCCAGAATAAATCGATCGTATGATTTCTGTGTAAATTCTATTTCCGTCTTCTGATCAATTGCTGTTTGATATTGTTACAACAAACATGATTCATGGCTTTCATGGCAAGATGGAAATGTACCATAAGTTTCCCTTAAAAAATCAGTAATGATACGATCACAAATGTTGACGGATATCCAATATATCGTCAAAGAATACCCAATATTGAACGCAGAAACTTATAATTAATGAAATGTATTTAAGATATCATATTAGAAATTTAAACATAACAACATTTAAATACAGAGCCAGAAAGGAATATATCGTATACCCAAATAATAAAATAAACTAATATAATAAAACAAACAGAAAAATATTTAAGTATATTGTAAAAAAATAAAGAATTTCTAAACGATATGTTTGTCTCAAATTGACTGTCAAACGGAGGGTTCTCTGAGCTGACAGTTTGAGAAGGATCTCCCACAAGTATTTTAACCACTTTCCTATCAATCTGTCACAATCGCCCTTTAGTTGACAATAACATACAGACAAAGTGACTTGTAGGAATATTACTAAAGTTTATTATACAAATAATTGAAACATCTCAATAAAATTATTGTTTTATAATACAGTAGAAATTTTTTAAAACATTGATTTAACCTAATGCACATACAGAATTATTCTTATATTACCATTACATTTTTTATTATGTAATATCTTCACCACCTCGCCACCTGTTTGCCTTAAATGATTATTTTAATTTTACGTGTACTTACTATAAGAATAAAGAAGCCATTAAAAATGTACTATTTAAGTTTGCTGAGAAACATGATTATTAGTGTTAGAAGATAAATATTAATAATGGATCATTAGAGAGGTTTAATGGAAGATGAGATAATCTACGTTCTTGGCGTTAAATTAGGATATTAGAAAATTTCAATATATTTTTCTTTCTACTTATTGTTACTATTATAAAGAAATGTTGTTAGATTAAACAGATTAATTATTAAATAAATAAGTCAATTCTTCACTTTAAATACAATTTACGAAAGCTGTGTACGTAGTTTATAATTTTCAATCAGTTTTTAGTAAGAACGTTTAATTCGAACTTAACCGGAACGGATTAATTAATTCAGACTTTTAATGATGAAATTAAAGATTAATTTTTAATTGTAACGATTTCAGAAGTAAGAAAAAAAACGATATATCTATAACACAGACAAGGTGTAATTAAAAGTACATGCGGTTATTTTTGAGAAGGAATTATTTTATAACTATATTCTTCCACTTCCAGGTTATTTACCTGGTAGAAAGTAGAAACATTAGAAAAAATAATGTAGTCGACAAACATCGTTATAGATGAATAAACGCATACAAGAAGTAATCTTAAATTTAATGCTTAAAGTGTTTAGATTTTGATAATACAATGAATACGATTTCAAGATCACAATAATTCGTTTCATAATTTATGTAATGTAAGTACATTCTCCGTCGAAATCTATCACCAAGCAAACAGACGTACCGACGTAATAAAAACATTGCTATCAATAATTCATTACTTGTATTCATAAATTCCCTTTTATTATATTTTTCTTGTATCATTTGTTTCATTTATTATGTTTTTCCAAATTCACGAAATGTATTTCATTTTGTCAATGCTATGGTATGCAAAAGTTATGTTAATAACCTTAAATAAAACCTTACGATATTTTAGATCCCTAAGAGCTTATCTCGCTTATTTTTCTGTATTAATGTAATGTCTGTTATAACAAAATGGTAGCCTTTTCCGTTATAAAAGTCAATAACCATTCTGTAGAGATCTTACAGCGACTTAGCTTTTTGATCCATCAGCGATTTTATTAAGAAGATAATTTTACGTAAAGACGCCTGAATTTAAACTATTTTAGAATAGTTCGCGACTAATCATTAAATAAAATTAAACCTGCAATAGGTTTATAAAGAGACTGATTTGATTTGATTACGGAGCGGAGATGAAACAAAAGCGGACAAATTATAAAACATCTTTCTGACTTCAAGAAATGCAAAACATATTTATTACTTTTATATAACCTAATTAATGTTCACAGTCCGGTCGACCATATCTTTCTCAACCCTTAATAAATATTTTGAATATCTTAATTAAATTAAGTGACTTGTAATTGTAATTGTATATAACCCATTGAGTGAGTTGTTTTATTTATTGTATGAATAGTTATAGGTATACGTCATGTGGCTGTACATATATCTATGACTGAGAAGTTACACGCTATTAAATATGTTGTTTAATTAATTTCCACGTTGTTTTAACAACCCGATTAAGTGTCTTTGGGGCTTCCTTCAACTCCTCTTTTATGGTAATATGAGGTATGACTGACGTTTTTTTTATTTACACTGGTTTTATTTTAATGAATAACAATACTAAATACACACTTTTCAGGTTATCAATATTATCTCAAGTAATGAATTTTATATAATATTTAAACAACTTTATACAATCATGAAATGATCTAATAGTTACTTTATGTACTCATAACATAAATATTACGTTACATATATGCATAATCAGAATAAAAATAATATTTTTTAATCCGAAAAAAATATTTTTTTTCACCACAAAGTGCCATCGGCTATAATTACCATACAACAAAACTACCGAAAGTTTTTGATAAAAAATTGTGTGATGTATAAATTTAAATATTGGACGCTTGTTACTACGTAAAAAAGATTAATTTTCATTGAAGAGCTTAAAAAAATGGAATTTATAATAATTACAATATAAAAATAGGTAGGAATTGAGGGCAACAATACAACGGTTACAATAAAATTAATGAGAAAATGTCAGTCAGTAATTTAAAATAATAATTGATTAAATAATTAATTATCCAAAGTTGTAAGAATACCCCGCCGTAGAGTACTTGTACCAAGCCACGCCTTAGTCGAGACTGCTCGTCCAACGGCCATGATTGAATTGAATGAATGATTAATGCTTCAGATGTTTGTGAAAATTAACTTATATAATGTCTATTGAAGTATTCGTAGAAAAAAAAAGCATTTTTATTTTTATAAATGTTACAATACATGTTATAAATGTTAGATGAAAATAAGTATTTCAAAATCCATCTTATTTGTGTCTGAACATATAAAAAATCTATATTTTTAATCTACCTATTAAACTATAATTTCTTGATGTTAAGTTTACATTTTGTCAACTAAGGAGTAATTTTAAAATATAAGAATATAACTGTAATGTTATTAATATTCGACAAATATATTATTATAAATAGCTTCATTGATTTCGTAATATTTTGTTTTTAAACAAGTTTATCAGAATTGAGTTTGTAAAGAGATAAGATATTTTACCTACACTTTTATGAAATTAAAATATTACTTCTCGCTACATTACAACTTTAATCGTTCCTCATTTTTAAACCAATATGAATTGTTTGAGGATAAAAATATCCGGAACAGTAAAATTAACATGATTTCTTCGTCGAGTGGAATAAAAAAATCATTACATTTAATTTTATCTAAATTTTCAGAATCTCATCGTTGTATTCTGTGAAATATAACCAATGATTGAAACAAACGATGCGAGAAAAATATCATAAAAGAGAATTTATGAATAATAAAGTAATGAATTATTGATAGCAACTTTTTTATTACATCTTACTGCGTCTGTCTGCTTAGTCATAGATTTAGAATGCAATTTTGTATAAACAATGTTAAAGTGGAATGTTACAGACATATTCATACAATTATGATTTCCTTAAACATGAAATCTCGCTACGATCGCTTTTAGTTCTTATTCTACATTAAACTACTCATTAGCATTTACAAAAATGTTCTGTGACTGCATTATATCTGTTTTTGACTGTTTCTAGTTTCTAATTTCTACCAGGTGCGTTAAGTCAATCGTGAAGAAATCAATTTGTATACCTCTTCCGAAACTAATGCTTGTTGTACGCTTAATTTCACCTTTGCTTTATTTTATAGGTCGAATAAAATAATAATTCTTTTTATATTCTGATTTCTGTATCAAATACAATTTAACCTCTTAACTTAATTAATGAAACTTTTGTAAGGATAACTCATTTACTATTACATTAAAACATATGTGAGTTCATAGCCACAGGAATAATTCCGTCAGACAATTTAGTCTTTTCATCTGGTATTATTTACTGAAATTACGGACATAACAAATTACTCGAGGAGGCTTTGTTCCTTTCATGTATATATTTTTGCATTAAAGCCACCGCTTTGTTATGAAAGTCTCTTGAGTGATGTCATTCTCATCTATATGTAGCCTATTTCCGGTTCTTCATGACAGATGAATAAATGTAATATTTAATCATTTCAATATTTTATTTTTACCAAGAATCGTACACGTTTGTTTTTTATTCAGTAATATGAACATTATTTGATTCAAGTGTTTGCAAAATATTATCTCGGAGATTTTCAGAACTAAAGTTAAATTAATAAAAACTCAACTTCCCTGTTTCTTTTGTTGAGAGAGAGTGTTCTCCAAAAACGGTTGCGCTTTTTGGCAATGCGTAGAGACGTTGCTTCTCTGTGCATTTTCAACACCATTTACCTTGGGGAGTGTTTCGATGAACAATTCGATCTGATGTCTACTGTCAAATTTCATCACCGCACAGCGTGTCATCGTCTCCAATACCATCCGTACCACCTGGATGGGTGACGATTTTCACTGTGCGGTTCTCAAGGCTCTTTCTTTCGCGTACCACTCGAATGTGGAAAGAACTCCCTTGGGCGATATTTCTAGACCGGTACATCATGGGTACCTTTAAGGCTGGCAGCGCTCTTGAGAATCCTCGGATGTTGCAAGAAATCATTGGCGGAGCGGTGATCATGTATCATCTGTGACTCGCAAGCTCTTTTGCCCTCCTCTTACATAAAAACACAAATACGAGATAGGATAATAATACGATGTGGTATAGCAAATAATTGCCTATCGTCTATAGAATAGTTATAAAATTTATTGACAGTAAGTAAAGTTTATATTACACAAATTAAATTAAACCTGCAAAGTTTTTATTAGGTAAAGAAGTACGAAATGTCAAAAATTATTGCAAATTGAGACGTCCTTACGAAAAATTTTATTATTAAAACCGCCGTCTGAACGAAAAGCCAAATCACTGTGAGACGTCTACGTAATGGGTATTGACATCTATTATGAAAGTGGCTTCCAAAGAGATAAATTCAAAGCTTTAAAATATTTAAGTTAAAAAAAAAAATAGTTCTTGTTAACCAATTTTTTTTATTGAATATTTTTTCAATATATATATATATATAGAATTAGCTTCTTTTCCTACATACTATATGCTTAGGTTGTAATACCTACTTGTCATATCAAATTCAATAAAGAGTTAACATATTAATTTATCAGATGAGAATATTGTATTTCATTCAAGTGGTGGTTGAAACATTGCAGGCTTTCATAAAATATTGAAATCAAAGGAATCTTTACCAAACCTTATTGACATGTCGCTAAAGTATTTTCTCGCTTAGTAAGTAGCATTCGTAACAATAAATCATCAAAAGTTTTTAAAATGAAATTTGTTGTCTTATTGGTTGCAAGAACATTATAATATTACCAGTTTGAAACAAATTATTATTCAAAATTATAGGTCGTATAAATTCAAATTATTATTAATTTGAAAAGATATTCACTTACTTCTGTTGTTGTGTTCCGTTGTTCTGTTGTTGTTTTCTGTTCTGAACATTTTTTTAACTCATATTGTATCTTTTTTTAATTTAATATATTCGATATTTTTCTGTTTGAATTCATATGAATACGTAGATGTCTACGTCAAAAAATTTAAGTACAAATTTTGCAGTTTCTAGCATCAGCAGACAAGTCTTTCTATATTTACTAAGAATAGCCCGTGGCAGTAAAATATATAAATTTATAAAATCATTAAATGTATACACATATAACACACTTAAGTAGATATGACAAAATGTAATCTACTTACTCGTAACTATGGTAAGTATGTCATGTCGAAAGTAATTTCTTGTTTTTAGCTTACCTTTAATGGGGTTGCAAAATAAGATATAAGTCAAAGATAACTATAACATATAATACTTATCTTATTATTGAACTTTATTAAATAAAATAAAAAGAAATATATTATTATAAAGCCATTTCGTCTATTCCTGAAATTGGTTAAATTTTATATGAAAATTATTAAAATGGATATAACCTGAAAAGGGTCTATTACTCTGAATTCAGTACTGGTTGGTATTCATTGTAATAAATTCTCAGTCAGAGTAATTTAAAAATATCATCAGTCATAATTTATAATAGCTGAAAAGGGAAATTGAAGAAAGTTGCGAAAACAGTTGATCGCTTTTTTTTTCAACCAACGACGTAATAAATTATATATAGCATTTAATAGTGTGTGGGTTAGGATATGCGTATAAATAACAATAAAATAATTGGTATATATAAATAGTTGGTGCAATCTGTTAGTAATATTATGAATGACTTAACCACTGGATTGATATTTCCATATTCATAAAATATGCAACAGAAGCAGAATATAGTAATACTCGTATGTGCCAGGCGGCAGGAAAAGTTGCTAGCCTTATTTAAATCCCATATTGTAGATATTCCTGTGAAATGTATTTAAGAGTTACATTTACCTAATGGTTATATTTTACTAAAATGTTATTATATAGAATATATTATAAAAAGACGCGGGACATACCTTTACACAAATATATATGTAATGAAGTGTCCTTTGCCAGGTGTTTTTGCTGTTAGCCCTACTGGCCATGACGGCGTCACTGTGTGGAGTGGAGTGACGCTGCCATGGCCATTAGCAGAACACTGGTAATTTTTTGTTGGAGAAAATTCACATTGTTGCTATATTTTCTGTACATTCCCATTCTAATATTGGTACCAGTAAACATCATCATGCTATACTATATCGTATATGCTATGCTATAATGCTGTGCTATATAGCATATGCCATACTATACTACTATATTATATCGTATATGTTATACTGTATCGTAAGATGATATATAACCTGTAATCTTCTATAGTAAATGGACTACTAATTACCAAAATTCAGAAACCCAGACACAACAAAACAAACTTCAGCTCTTTTAATTAGTATCTTTCAATCATTGCCAGAAATCACAGCGATATTTTTATTAAAAATAATATTAAGAATGTTATATATAGATTAGTAAGTTACAAGCTAATAAACGAACTCATATTCGCATATATAATACTAATCGTTATTAACTATCATCTAATATTTCCTGAAATGTATAGCACGTATTGGGTTTATATTGTGTATGATGAGATTGATATATGTTTTCACCCTTTAGTAGATGTTATATCAATAAGGGTCATATTAGTTTTTTTTTATTACATGCAAATTTCGAAATCATCATCTTTTTTATGTCTTCATTGAAAAAAACTTCCTTAGAAAACCTAAACAAAAACCAAAATTTCCTTTTCCTCATTATTATTATTATTAGGACGACTTACCAAATATATTGCGTTTATATTACGTATATTTACGTATATTTACGTTTGTGAAACAGTGATCACAATAGCAAAAAAAAAACCCTGCTGAGTTTGTTGTGTGGTCCTTCTCAGACCAGGACGCGTTTGGAACCCTCGTAGCCTTATTTTAAGTTGGAGAGTGTCTTTACAGAAGGGCTTATTTTGATACATACGATATCAAAATAGACCCTCCTGTCACTTTCATTTGACGTACACAAGTGATCACTGGTATTGATTCAAAGTGGAAAATATAAAATAAATAAATAAATAAAAAATGTTTAAATCAATATTCCAATGGAAAAATTTAACCAATAATTTATTTTGATTATATTACATCTTTTCCATTATAAATTACTTCTTCCAAAAACAGATAATTAATAGATATATGCCAATTCTATTTGACACAAAGTAGCGATTTAATTTATTCTCTTTAGAACTTTATACGACCTTACTTTAATCCCATTCTATAAATGTACTCTATTTATAGAATGGGATTAAATTAAATATTTCAAGAATATCAGAACTAAAATTATTGTATTAATTATTTTAACATTTCTATATAACGCAATGGTTTCTAAATATTCTAATATCCATTATTTCATGTTGTGTCGATTGACGCATACAATGTTCTCGTATGTATAGCCTCAAAAGTAGTTAATAACATTTGTTATTCTGCTTTTTTTAATGAAGTAATGTTTAATTACTTTTGTCAATGTCATATTTTGATAAATTTGTCATTAACTATGTTCCTCTAATCGTCTATTTGACACATTATGTAACTTTTTTATGTTAGGGTATATCGCTTTTGGAAATTCCCCATTAACTATTTTCAGAGTGCACTGAGTCAATATGCTACATTATTTGTATAAAAACTTAAACTCTATAGTTACAATTTAAAGCTAACTTATAGAAGTACCAGAGAAAAATATGTTATCACAAGTAAATTCATAAATTTTCCATGTTTGTTATCTCCTCCGACCACCGAAGTAGTGTTTATATAAATGCTATATGACTTCTCCTTTATCTTTTTGCGAAGTATAATTCAATGTAATCTTACACTGAGTACTTTAAAACGATCTTATTAAAACATACTTTTCTTAAATATAATATACAATATGTAAATTGTATGCAGTATATATGTTTGTTTGTTATTCGAATAAACAAAAATATGCCAAACTTATTGGTATTTAAAACCGATTATCGGAAGATTGATAAACTGAACGAAATGTATATTGAAATGAATTTAATTTAAGTATATTTTAGGAGTAATGTTTTATGTATTAGATGTTTAGATTCATAGTCTGGTAATATATAATGCAATTTAATTTATAAAAATACTTGGACATATGAATATATAATAATTTGAATTTGAACAAATTTCATAGTTTCAGAAAGAGTTGGTGTTACATAATTTCATTTTAGAAATACTATGATGTTTTATTTTAAGTTAAGTACGAGTACCTGCTGTTATTGAGTTTACTTAATTTAGGACGATAAAATCAATAGTTAAATTGTTATTCAAGGAGAGATTTCATTTTTTAAAGAGATATTTATGAAATATCGACAAAAATTATGTAACGTGTTATATATTCTATTGCATTCTAAGTCTTACATATGTAAATGGTGAATTTAAAGTTGGCTGGTATTTAAAAATGTAATATTTATAAGTTTGCTTGCACCCTTGTGATGTATTAATGTATGTATTCATGTATATTTTATCTACTGTATAATAAATAAAAAATATGTATTTATAATAATAAACTATTAAATTGAGTCCATGATCAGACAAGAAATATTTAATATTCAGATCTTAATCTGATTACCGATTAATGTCACAGCGAACCTCACTCGAGTCTGGGCAAATGTTTACAAACTTGTGAAATACAATTCTAAACGTTAAATACAATTTCAAGTCGGTCAATTCAATAAAGATATTTGATATATTTATTAAGGACTAGAGAAGGTAAAATGGATCTGATTCGTAATAATTATTAAGTCTGAGAATAATATTAAAATTAATAAATGTATTATAATAAAATTGTCATTACAAGTAATTCAAATTAACAGATACTCCTTGTTGGTGGTTTTGTTAACAATATTTTCACTTAAATAACTCTTTATACTATAGAAGTTAAGAATATAATATTAATCAACATTTTAACGAGATCGCCAATAAGCAGTAGATTAAACATTTTTTGTGTGCTGAAAGTAATGATTACTATAGTCTGCTGTTTATTGGAATATAAAAATACACAAAACAAATTATTTGACTAGGCTGGTCTCTTTCATATATATATATTTATTTAAGCCATCAGTTTGTTATTACAGATCCCAAGTGACATTACTCGTAGACTTAACCAGATTTTGTTTTGTATTTTATTTAGTTCATGACTTGCAGACTAAACCAAAGATTCTGTAACGTATAGTATAGAGCCGCGTAGGCTACAAAGTAAATATGTCTTATACTGGGCTACTCTATCGTTATGAGAAATGTTGAGAATTAATTGGACTGAGTTGTTTTTTAATTTGAACATCTCTGAATGATCCATTCTTGAAACTGATTGTACTTCTATGATTGTGATTGTATTAATATATATCACAATATGAATCCTATTATCCTATAATCGATAATTCACTAATTAGTTCAGAAATTTTGTTAAGAATTGTTTCTCGTTACACGGCATGCTGTTATCACAACATTAAAAATTTAACATATCAAAGAGTAGGAAAACAAAAGCTTTTCGGAATAATGATATGTGTAGGATTTATTTTAATTGAATTGACTGCTAAGTGGAAATGTTGTAGGTATTAAATTTTGCCGTTAAGAAATAGAGTTGATACTACTAGATATATAGGAGTTAATGATCTTTACAATTAAAGTATTTTCGGATTAACGAATGGTTTTTGATCATTATCACAATAATTAATAAAATAAGGCGGGTAAGTCTTCAGACCTTGGCGACCTTAGCATGAACGATTAACACTTTTATTTGCTTGGTGATAGATTTCGATGAAACATTACATAAGTAATAAAATGGGGTATTAGAAAGAGTGAAATTCTAATATCGTATTCATACAATTATCATAATGGAAATGCATATTAGTTGCATTGAACATCTTAAGTGCAATAATACTAAATGAAATCTCGAATAGATCGCTTCTATTTCTCAGTCCAAATAAAACTACTGAGTTGCAATAAGAATATTTGTCAACAACATTGTTCTTTCTAATGTTTCTACTTTGTACCAGTTTCAGTTTCTACTTTATTTCAAAGTGGAAATATATTTTAAAAATAACCATTAACTCTTACTTTTATTTTTATTTACGATTTATTTAAAACTGAGATAAAATGATAATTGTATCTATTTCTTATTTTTTAAAGCGTAGAAATATATATTTTTCTTGTAAACAAAATGTCTTTTTTCGTTTGCTGTTAATTTGACCCATAACTTCTTTATTAAAAACCCCTCTAGCTTTGAGTTGTAATTTTTACAACAAAGTTATGATTCAGTTAGTTAGATTCGGTTCCCAGTCTTTCAGCTGATAGTATATACTAAGGTAGTCAAGTTATTGGAGAATAAATTATTACAGAAGATTTTCCCTTCGCATATGTAATTGTATAGGAACCACTTTTGTTGTGAGTGACTCGTATTTATACAAAGCTTATTTTTGTTATTATGACAGATGAATAAATGTTGAAATGTTTAATTAATAATTTTAACAGAAACAAGGATATCATCTTTGATTTTTGTTCAGAGGAAAATGTTGATCTTCGCAGATAAGACGATCAAGTCGGTCATGTCATTTATTAAAATAGGGAGAATTAATATCGACATTGTGTTCGAACCCTGTTTTCTATTTAAATAATTAAAACATTTAAGTGTTTGCAAAATATTGTCTCAGAAATTTTAAGAACTTAAGTTCATTAAAACTTGAGTTCTGTTTGTTTCTTTGTTGAAAAATATTATTTAACGATAAACCTTGAGAATTGGCTGATTTATTAAAAAAATAAACTACTAAATTCAACATATAATATTGTGTAATAATATTTTTACCAATTAGAACTAAAAAGTCAAAATATATTAGGCTTCCGTGTATAGAAAAAAATGTAATGTAAAATCGCATTATAACGTCATTATCTAAGCTTACAATATCGGGTTACTATTGGCCCTTCATCAATATTTCACTTCTAGCACTTATAATTGTTCATTTAATTTCAGCGGACTTGAATAATAAATACTTGATTTAATTTTATAAAAAGTAAACATGATATTATTGTAACCATTTAAGACTAATAGGTGAAGCAGATATTACATTCATAAAATCGAAAATAATTTTATTTAAATCTTGCATTTGCATTTGCATTTGCAAAATAATTTTATTTAAATCTTTCATTTACATAAAATTGATATTTTAAAGTTTGTACACAATCGTAAACCATACCATTGTTTGAGAAATATTTAAATATATATATTTAAATAGCGATACGATAGCTTAATTGGTAGAGTGACGGGATGGTTTCCTACAGGTAGCAGGTTCTTATCGCGTTCGTATCGTAAATTTGTCTGTCTACTTTTAGTTAAATATTTATTAAATATTTAAATAAATAATCTGAACATGGCTTAAAATAGATATTTTCAAAAATAATTACAATATGCCTAAAAATGTATGGTTTATATATATGTTATTTGCTTATAGATGGCTTATGGTTTAAGACAGGATTGGAAGACAAATAAAGCCGACCAGTAATATAAAAATATTTGTTTCTTTTCAAACGAAACAAAAAATATTTCTTTCAAAAGAATATATTCACTAAAATTAACTTACTAACATTTATCTGTAGTTAGCAGATTTAGTGTTTACTCCGCTACCTCAGATCCAGCCCCTTCCCATATCTCGGTGATTAATAATGCTTCCGAGTTCTCGTATCTAAAAACGTTTGTATTCAAACACAGTTCATTAATCCTCCGTTATAGTTTTTGTTTGCTCCTGCTTCACTTGGCTTCATAATTCATAACAATGGTACGTGGTTAATGATTTACGTATCGGATGTTTGAGAAAAATAATTCATACAATTTCAATGGTAGTTTTCGTAAACAGATTAAATATTTCGTAGACATCATTTCTTTTCTATAGCATTTTTAATGTTTTTGTTAGTGTTTAAAGAAATTATAGGTATTTATCTTTATGTCGGTTTGTCAAAACAGAAGGTTTTATTAAAAATATGATTCGAAAGCTTTCTATTTTACTTCATAAAAGACAATATGATTTAATCTTTTTTACTCAATATTTGATCGGATTTTTCTTTTTCCTTTATTTAACAATATTTAGTCTGTAAAAGAGTTTATCAGAAATGAGTTTATAAAGAGATAAAACATTACCTACATATAAATAATAATTACAAGTAACGTCTACTTACAGAGAGATAAAGACATCTCAAATAATGTGGAGCGACTTATATGTATATTTCAAAGACTTCTTATGGAAACAACGAACATCCTCTTATACTTTAAATCTTTTGGAAACTGGCGTAAAGGCATTGTTATTTCTCTATAAATACAACTACTTCTCTGTTCATTTTGTAAACAATATAACTAACTATGTCTTTACATATATTATATATTATGTTTAATTAAGACAAAGTTGATTCGCTCAAAGTGATTATTCCGTTAATTATCTTGAAGATAATCTTGTTAATTTAATGACTGTGCTATAAGCATAGGTTATAATTATAGTTTATATTATTAAATTTGATGAAGCTGTATTTGTTGTTACATAATTTATATTGGGTTACAAGATGAGAATATTGCACTTCGTCCAAGTGGAGCTCAGAAGATTGCAGTTTTTTTTATAAAACATTAAATGAAATAAAGCAATCATTACCAAACTTTATTAAAAAGCTAAGTACTTTCCCGCTTGGTAACAATCGTAATAATAAATGATCAAAGCTCTTTGAAACGAAACATGTTTTTTTATTGATTATTAGAACATTACAATATTATAATTTAGAAACATAATTCGTTGATATTATTCAAATTAGGAAATTAATGATTTCTTTTGTAATGAATTGTGTTTCAAAAGATGATAAGCATCTTTACATAACATAAATCTGTAATTGATCACTGTCTGTAAACAGATGATACTTGGAAGAGATACTGTTATTACGGAAAAGTAAGCAAAATAAGAATTTTTAATTTTTTTTGTCTATTTAACTGTGAGTTTGTGTGTTAATCCCTGAAACGGCTTCTCCGCTTTGAATGAGGTTGTTACGGATGTATTGTTGTAATCGTCATAAAAAATTTTGTGTTTGTATTATTTAAGTCTGTCAATAGATAAAAAAATTGTGTCCACTTTAAACAGTTCGCGGAACTACCTTTGTTTTACGCCCCATGAATATATTATAAGGAAACTGTTTACTTAAATTCCCTCGAACTACAGCTATTCGGAAAAACGAATTTCGCTCAAATAAGTCGTGGGCACAGCGAGTTACAAATATAATTCTTCGATAGGAAAGTCATTGTAATATATAATACTTATTGTTTTCTTGAACTACTATTAGCCACAAGCCATTAAGCCATTGTTTATCTTCTTTGGTTACATATTATAAAAAAAATGTTAAAATTAATATAGTCAGTAGTGTCTATTACCCTGAAATAAGTAAGTACCGATAAATATTCATCATAATAAATCTGCGTCAGAGTAATTAAAAAATATTATCAGACATAATTTATACTAACATAAAACGGGAGTTGACAAATCGCACTTGACAAAAAAAAATGTAACAAATATTACGCTTTCCGTGAATTACTACTTGTGGAGTTAATTTTTATTTTGCAGGAATACCAACGAATGATCCTCTGACCGTTAGAAGATTCTCTTGATCTCTCGTTGGAGAGTATTAGTTAATCTTGATTAAGCATAGTGTAGGATAGTTGGCTGACGTTATTTTTAAATTGCCTTTATTTAGTCCTCTATGTCAAGGCGGGTTTTCCAACAGAAATAACACGGAAAGTATACCAATATACGGAATAGTCTTCGGAACACACAAACAACAGCAATTGCAAAAATCCATATATCAGCGAGTTGAACAAAAAAATAACCAAGGCTATTTTAGTTAGTTCCTAAACAAATTTGTACTCGTATATGCGAATATGAGTAGTTAATAGTTTAGTAATTTACTTATTAGTTTGGTTAAGTCAATACTAGCTGTTATTAACTCATCTTAGTATATTAACTCTATCGTAGTGTTACATATAGGGTTTCTAATGTGTGTGATGAGGGAAGGGAAGCTCATGTTTACTTTATGAAAGGAAAATGCACTTAGCAGTTGAAGTCTCTAATTTGATGTTCAAAAAAACTTTTACGATGTCTCCTGTTCCCAACTCTCACTTTTAATGGCTCGGAAAAGAAAAATTAATAAATTAAAAAAAAAACAAATATAGTTTTAAGTTTCCTATTGATACAGTCATGTTAAAAATATACATCTATAAATAAATATATTAATGTTTTTATTTTTCTTTAATTCATTTTAACCGAAATAAAGCTTTCACGTTATACATATATATATTCAGATAATTTTGGCGTAATGTAATGTCTAGACATACATTATATTTATTATTATAATATTAGATTATATATCGGTCCGTAACCTTATCTGGATATTTAAATGGCAGTGAAGTGACCTTCAACAGCTTTATACCCTTTGCCAGCCGAGGGAACCTACGATGACAAAAGCAATATCCGATATTTGTTGTATAACATGCGAGGTAACCTTCCGGCTTATTGATACTTAAACCTTTAAAAAGAAAAGGGTCTAAAAAGTTTAATTTACGTTTTAATAAATATGCTTAAATAATCGAAGTTTTATATCACTATAATTGAAGTATTCTTTAAGATTCCTTAATGTCTCATTAAAGAGAGTAAGTACTCTCTAAGAAGAAGTTAAGGTTTACTAATATTTTTTTCCTTTGAATTTAGTTGATGAACTCTAATTTCTTCAATTGAGATATTAGAAAATTTCTATACACGGTAACACCAGGTTGTATGGGAGGGGAGTGAAACATCTCCATGCATCTCCGAGGTACTGATAAAAGTTATCAATTAAAGGGAATTTACTCTGTTGACTAAATACTTTGCATTAAGTTTGAAGGAATTCAATGCTTTACTATATTACTAGTCCAGTAAGTAGGTAAGCAGTCTATTATCATTAAAAATTTATATAAAATATACCATTAAAAGTATTATTTTAATTATATTCCAAACCAATTACTTATTTTACCGTTTATTTATTTGAAAAACGTAAGAGGTTATTAAAACTTGTATTAATTTACAAATTTCGGCAACTTTTTGCTGAACCAAATTACATTCTGATCCTGGCTGAAGATGAGTTGTGTTACATATTAAAAGACGTTATTTAGTTTTATTCATTTTAACACACTATTTATTACGACACTTCAGATATAATCTTCTGTTAAATTTATTATCGATTTCAAATCAAAAGCCTTCTTCACTTCACACGAATGAATAACTTCGACTCCTCATTTTGGCAATATGAGTTACGAATGACAATATTTTTCTCAAGATTACAATTAAATAGGTATTTTATTTACAACCACATAAGTGGTGTACCAACAAAGGAAATAAATAAAAACTTGCAAATACCATAAACAAATCATTGAATTTCAACTCAAACTTCATCGCTAGTTGATTTTCACATAACTGATAAAATCTTAATAGTTTCTCTTTCATCATTTATTACTTGACGATTATTGTATACCTATAAACCGGTCAACAAGATTAGTAGAATAATTCTATATTCAAATATACAGCGGAAAATCTGTTACTTTTAATGACTTATAGTTTGATTTAAAGCAATTGATAACAACAAGGAACTTAATAAACGAAAGAAAAAACATACTTCCAGCAAATGTATGTTAAATGGCACTGTATTGGGTCAGAACTGAGAGCGCAAGAATCGCAAGTACAATTTTATATATTTTTTTATTATTATTTTAAGAAATTTATTAAATCTTACGAATCGAGTAAATTTTACCTTTTCTCGTCCTTAATAAATATTTTAAACATCTTTATTGAATTGACCGACTTGAAATTGTATTTAACATTTAGAATTTGTATTTCACCAGTTTGTAAACATTAATTAGCCGAGACTCGAGTGAGGGTCACGGAGACATTGATAGGTAATCAAATTAAGATCTGGGAATAAATCATTTATCATCTGCTTATGGACACAAGTTAATAGTTTTTTATTCTAAATACGTATACATATACAATACAATATACACAATTACACATTTTCGTATACTTTGCCATTCCAACAACAATAGATATTTAAACTATATGCTACAAGTAGCTTACAAATTGCATACTAGATCTGAGATAAATATGTCAATACGATCGTTTTAAAGTACTCAGTGTAACATTACTTTGAATTATACTCTGTAGAAAGATGAAAGGAGCTGAGTCATATGGTATTTATATCAATACTATTTTGGTGGTCCGAAGATAAAACTTTTATTGGCAAATTTATGAATATGTTTGTTATAACATATTTTTATTAGGGACTTTTATAAAAGCCTTTTATAATGCGACTTAAAATTTTAAACATTAGGCTTAAAGTTTTTGTACAAATAATAAAATATAGAGACGAAGTCAGCTCTAAAAATAGTTTAACAAAATGTAAATTTCCAAAAGTGACATATTTAAGTTACTTAATAGACGATTAGATGAACATCGTTAATGATAAAATTCCTCAAACACTCATTAACAAAAGTAACTGAACATCATCTTTCTTTCAAAAATGGATTTTGGATTTTAGTAACTATTTTGGAGACTTGACATACATACATACATACGTATAAAGTAAAGATTTTGCCTCGTCATGATTTTTTATATGAATAGTTATAATATTATCTTCTTGAAAGTCTTATATATAGTTTATATATTTATAGAAGTACGAGTAGATAGCACCACTGAGTGCGCAAATGCTGTGCACTCAAATGAATTAGCTCCAACGCCCGTCTTTTGTTGATTAGGTATTTCATTGTGAATAACTATATATATAATATATACATTATAAGTATTATAATTAAGCCTGGTCTTTAAAACTACTTAATTTTCTTTGTTAAAAAAGATTTCTTTCTCTTTCATGTACTAAACAATGCACTATTATTTTTGTACATAAAATATAGAATATACAGTTTTTGCTCTGCCTTTTTTATCTTAAAATTTATATAGGTTTCCCAATGTCGTTAGCAGTAAGCTTGTAAATCTAAATTAGAGATATATTGTTAATAAATAATTGATACTCAGCTGTAATAATTGGACATCTAAGAAAATAGCACACAAACAAGTTTCAAATGTGTTGTTTTTATGTTTTAAGGTATTTACCTATCGACAAGAGTTTGAATAAATATACGAATCACATACTCAAATTGAATAAGCTATAATGAAGATAAAAAACATACTCTAAGCAATTAAAATTAGAATACATTGTAAAAAAAATACTGAATTTCTAAACGATATGATTCTATTATATTATTTGTCAAACTTGGGTTTATTGAGCTGGCAGTTTGAGTAAAAATACTTACAAATAGTTTAACCACGTTTCAATCAATAACATATTGTTTTTTAGCTAACAATAACATACAAATAGCGACTTGTAAATGGATTGCTGAAATATTTGGCAGTCATGAATTAAAAAAAAAACATTAACATATTTGGTTACTTTAAAATAGTTAAAGCTAAAGATAAAAATATACACGATTGAGTATTATTTTGAATAAAAAAAAAAGTTTAATTTAATGTATACAGATTCTTGGGACTTGGGACAGATCCTTGGGACTCTTGTGTTACAAGTGATTAAACTTTTTGTTAGTTATTATCTTCGTCACCTGTTTGTCCTAATTGATTTCAAAAAGAATAAATAAAATATTGACAGTGGACATAAATGGAAGGGAAAATTTAAGCTCAGATAACCTACTTTGTTAACTTTAACAAACTGATAGTACTAACAGATAATTTATTATATAAATAATCCAATACTTCAATTACTTGTAGTGATTAAGTTGTGCAATTTAACTAGTATTAAGAAACAATAAAGTGGAGCTCTTACTAATTCAACTTCAGTTATTGAACTCTCTGAGATATTATTTTGAAAACACTTGAATGCTTCTATTGTTTGATAAAAAATAAGGCTTTGAATACAATGTTCCTATTTTTAAATAAAAAATCAAGAATATCCTTGGGTGAGAATAAAATATTGAAATTATTAAATATTACATCCTTTTTTCATCTATTATGAAGAATAGAACACCAGCTACAAATACTGTAAATACGAACGACATTATTCAAGGGGCTTTCAAAACAAAACGGTCACTTTAATACAAAAATACATGGAGGGAATAAATACATACTCGTTATATCGAAATAATTGAAGAGGTGTTTGTTATTACATACTTTGTATTTATTTAACAAATGACAATATTGTATTCCGCCCAAGTAAAGCACAAGAGATTGAAGACTGGTCTTATTATTTTGTATTGTTAAAAACTTAAAAACTTCTTTCACATAAAAAAAAAAATTAAAAATAATGAAATAAAGAAATTAATATTAAACCACATACAAAATATTGCCCAAACATTTACTGACGTGGTAACAATTGTAATAACAAATAAGCAACGCTCTTTGATAAATAAGCTTTTTATTGATTACAAGAACGTTATAACATTATCATTTTGAAACAAGGTTCTTTGATGTCTTTCAATTTAAGAAATTACTGGAATCTTTTGTAATACATTGTCTTTGAAAATTAGATTATATTTACAAAAATACAACTTCGATCTGAAACCTAATTCTTGTGTGTAATAAATAATCTATACAATCTCCTTTTGTTAATGACTTTATAACCAACTTTGCTCGGTAGTTAAATCGTATAAATTTTCATGTTTCTCACTTACTAGTAGTTATTTCGATAGATAATGAATTATCTTGTTGTTCAACTGTTAATATGTCTCTTTATACAAAAAAACTTACATTAACCATCACTATGACATCTTAAAAGTAAATTTCAGTCAACAAGTGAGTTAAAATAAATTATATAGTTAATTTAAATGATATAGGCAACCTTATAAAAAAAACAAGTTACAATTTTTTATTGAAGAGAAAAATAAACTATTAATATCGCATTATCAATAACGTTCACAAATACTAACTTATTTTGGTATTGATAGCTTTAGGAGCTTTAGGCACTGGTATGATATGTTTTAATTTCTTTAAAATTCATTTTTTCTGTCAATTTATTATAAGCTATTATCAGCAACTTCACCTACTAGACCCTCATTTTATAATAAGTCATTTATTAATAATTGTATATGTATGCTGTACGGTGGTAAAATTAATTTGGAATACTCCCCGTTTTAAATGCTGTAGAAGGTACACAGAGAAACCCTGATAGAAGCATCGAGCTAATGCAGCGATCTGCCACAAAGATCTGCATAGAGCCTGGTACAAATAATTCCCTGTAGTATTATATCAGCTACAGCCGCAATGCAGTCACTGGGATTATTGGAAGGGAAATAAATCAGCCCCCATCGGTAGTATGCATAGGATTGCATTACATCCCAAACCGCTGACTTGTAATGCCAGACGCGTTGTGCAGGTCTTATGCGAGTCGGACGTGGATTAGGTACTACATTCTCTACCAGTAAATTAAGAGAGAATCCTAAGGGGGCATTGTCAGTGACCTGGTACTTTCCGGAATGAGTAGTCAGCAGAAGATCCTACAAAGAGGGCTGTCTACATCCAGTAGTGTGCGTTTTAACCAGCTGGGATAGACCATTTGCCACAGCAAAGTTTAGCACGGATCACAGTCATGTGAATCTAACCAATGGGTATTGTCAGTATTGAAGTCCCGGAGAATTCTCTTCTTCACTTCTCTTCTTCGGGATTCTCTCGCTCCCCGACGGTACATGACGGTACATAAATAATTTAGTTACTATAGGTCGATCGTGTGTAAGAGGGTTGTCTTTATCCGTCGAGCCAGCTCAAAACGAGCTGCAATCAAATAACTACAGCAAGGCTCTTCCACAATTGCCTAGTTTGTAAATAAAACATTGCCTATGAATTACAAATTAGTTTCGCATATTGTTTCGAAAATCAATATTTCAAATAATATGTATTAATAAGCGTATTATAATGAGAAATGTTTTATACCGAGTTCCAAACTTGATTACTGATTAATGTTTCAGCGACCCTCACTCAATCTCGATAAATTAATGTTTACAAATTGTTGAAATACTACTTCCATTTGTTAAATCCAAGTCATTCAATTCATTTAAGATATTCAAAATATTTATTAAGGGCTAGAAAAGATATGATCGTATTTATTTATTCGTTTATAAATTTTTAATTATTTATTTATGTACCAGAAATAAATACTAATGACAATCTGTATAAAATATTATTTTAATATATGTAAATTACGTGTCACGTTGTTTGTCCACGATGGACTCCTTAACTACTTAACCCATTTATATAAAATGTACACACCACATGCAGGTTGATCTAACTTAGAAGATTGGATAGTTTTTATCTCAATTCATAGTCGCATTGTTATTTTATCGCAAATTATTTGTTTATTATTTGACTGTCACAATTTTCAGTTATCTTCAAGCGATTCTAATAGACGGCGGCATCTGTTGACTGGATTCAATAATTATTTGTTATATGTCGCACCATATATTATTCGTCTCAATGCTAAACGTATTGTAGGGGTTGTTACTACAATAAATGCGTATTCACATGTATTTACCATATATATTACTTTATTAATAATCTTAATTTTAGTTGCAATTACAAGTCTTATAATTTTATATTACGAGCTTATCAGCCGGTACGAGATATGTGTGTTGAGAGTGTTATAATAATAATAATAAATCCACGGGATTACCAACGCTGTCATTCCGTAGGGGAGGGTTTAGTAGGTACGATTTTTGGACTACAGTCTGAGTGTCTATTGAGTATATTAGTGTGTATGAGTGTTGTGTGATCAAATATGTTGGGCCACGCGTCTGGGACTTTTTCTAGTTTTTGTGCAATTTATGCTGGAAATCCGGGGAGGTCCCAGACGATTGGATAGTGCAGTCATCGTACCTTTGTATAAAGGCAAAGGTTCACAGATAGACTGTGCAAGCTAAAGGGCCATCAGTTTGATTAGCTTGGGCGGTAAAGTTTATGCTAAAATTTTAGCGAGAAGAATGCAAGAGAGATCTGAAAGGCTGTTGTGGGAGGCCCAAGGAGGTTTTAGACCTGGAAGAGGGTGCATAGATCAGATCTTTCCCTCCGCATGATCACGGAAAAGTTTTTGGCCCTAAACCAAAAGGTTTTCTGTGCTTTTGTGGATTTGGAAAAGGCGTTTGACAGGGTTGTTAGAAAGAAGTTATGGGAGATACTGCCCCGATACAATGTGAACGGACCCTTGTTACAGGCTGTAAGGTCTCTTTACCGAGATCACACAGCCTGTGTGCGAATAGGAGCTGGCATGTCGCCCTGGTTTGACATCCAATCGGGTGTTAAGAAAGGTTGCGCTATGTCAGCTTGGTTGTTCAATTTGTATTTGGATAGTTGTCTCCAAGGAGTGAAAGATAGTGACATGGGAGTGAAAGTAGGTGACCTTAAGGTCAATTGCTTGCTATATGCAGATGATGCAGTGCTCATTGCATCATCAGAATACAATTTGCAGGCATTGGTCACCACTCTGAAAGATGGGTGTGAAATTAATGGTCTTAACCTGAATGTAGATAAGACGAAGGTTCTGATATTTGAAAGAAATGAAGAAAGAACAGAATGTAAGATCAACGTGATTGATAAGATAATAGAACAAGAGAATGAAGTGGTATATTTGGGAAGTATGTTTAGCAGAGACGGAAGATACGAAATGGATGTGGAAAGGCGTATTGCTGCCGGTAACAGAGTCAATGGTGCTTTGACTGTATTGTTGAGACGGCAAAACGTCAGTATAGCTGCACGTTTGGCTGTACACAATGCAGTTTTGCTACCGACGCTGTTATACGGCAGCCAAACGTGGGTAACACAGAAGAAGAATGTAAGAAAGATGAATGCTGTGGAGATGCGATCTCTTCGCAGAATATGCGGAGTCAGTCTAGCTGATCGAATCCGCAATGAAGATCCACAGAATGCCAGGTACTAGCGAAGATGTCACGGTGAGAATGAAGAAGAACGTGCTCAGGTGGTTTGGGCACGTCGAACGAATGAGTGATGAAAGAATGGTAAAAAGATTTATATAGGAAAAGTGAGTGGTACGAGAGACAGGGGGATGCCTCGAGTGACCTTCGATAACACAGTATCAATGTTACTGGAGGAAGGTCACGTAAAAAGTATGAGGACCCCCCGGAGGGCATGTATGAAGAGGTTGATGTCTGTGGCCGAGGCGAAAGAGGTATGCAGAGACCGTAGCGTTTGGCGCTCCATCGTCTCTGGCTACCCCGCAAGGGATATGGCGTGAAGGTAAATAAAATAAATAAATTGTTCCATCTCCTGGCCGTAATCAAAACACATCTATCTTTTTATAAAATTCCCGGGGTAGTGTTGCATCAACGAAATACATATACTTTATCTAGTCTCTTGTAGCATACTGATCTAATATTTCAATTGTGGAGCATCTCTTTTGGTCTACTATAATAAAAATAAGTAAATTTCACCTCAGTGTGAAAAATTTGAGTAAATAATTATGTCTTAAATCAGAATAAGTAGAATGGATGGGAAAAGCCTTGACAACTCACCAATAAGTACTTATTTAATTATAATAAATATTGCGACAGAATAAGGGAAAAATATTCGCAGCCATAACTCACATTAGCATAAAAGGGGAGTCAAAGTAAGTCGCGAAAGTATTTGACGATTTTTTGATCTGAATCCGACGATAATAAATTGAACATAACATTTGATCTTAAGTTACAAGTAGTACTCACAAATAAATTTCGATATTAAAATAATACTTAATTAAAGTTTTAAGATCGATTGAACTATATAATCTATTAATGAAAGAAAGTCTTTCAAGCTTATGAAAGAACATCTTAGAATATATAAATAGCTTGCTATCAAATACGATCATAAAATAATGTGGTAAAGCAAATAGTTGCTTGTAGTCTATAGAATTATTAAATAATTTGTTGACCGTGAGTACAAAATTTCAAATTTAATTTCGTAAATCAAAGTAAACCTGAAATGTTTTTATTAAGTGAGGTTTATAACATAATTGCTAATTGAGGCGTCCTTACGAAAATGATCTTCTTAATAAAACTGCTGATTAAACCGTAAGCCAAATCGCTGTAAAATGTTCCCTACTTAGGGAGATAGGTTTAGTAATCGTGACCGACCGGGTTATTAGTCTAGTATTATTATTAAACAGTTATATTCCACGTCCATAGTCAAATGAACTTTGGTTAAATTCAAATTAAACTATTATCTTATTTATTAAATTATCTTTATCTTTAACTGAATCTTTAACAACATTGTTAATGATTAATGCTTTAGATGTTTGTGAAAACCCACTCATATAATGTCAATTCCAGTATTCGTAAGAAATAATTGTTTTTTATTATTATAAATGTTACAATGTAAATTAAAATAAATATTTCAAAGTCCTTCTTGTTTATGTCTGAAAATACAAATATTCATTCCATGTATCGTGATTTTAACCTTTAATCTAATGCTTAAAAAATAGTAGTCATAAGGAAAAATATGTTTAAAAAGCTTTATAATTTTTTTTTAATAATATATCATAATTTTAATAAAATATCATTTTTTGAAGATAAGTTTGTATTTTGTAAAATAAGGAGTAATTTTAGAATTTTAGGATTTTAGGAAAGATATCCGGCTCAATTTGATCACACTATTCATATTGTATTTCGTAAATATAACGAACGATGTAAACAAAACTAACGAATGAACGAACATTAACGAACGAATAAACGAACCTAACGAATTTTATATAGTAATGTTTTAAACCCTCTTGCTGCGTCGGTATGTTTCTTTATAAATTTAGACTCTTTGTAAGAGAAATAAATGGATACATAGGGTATTACAGCAATAAAATGGGGTATTCGTTAAAGTGGATAATCATAATCAAATTATTATCATAATCGAAACGCATATAAGTTACATTGAATATATTAAGTGAAAGGATAACCTAAATAAGAAATCTCGTTCTTTCTAATATGTTCCTACTTTCTACCAGGTGTGTACACTTGTAAAAGAAATAAAGTTTTATAACACCTTTTCTAAAACTACCCCTTGTTATTCGTTTTTTTAGAGGTTGGTTAAAATAATAATAGTCTTTTTTTTCTCTAACAGTTATAATTAAACATAGTTTTATTCCATTTCAAGATGTATTAAAACCGTTAAATAATTTAAAATTTTGCATCTATAACAAAAACCACAAGATATCTTAAAAAGTTCCACAAGATATATTAGACCTTAATTTTTTTAGTTTTTAAATCTAAATTTAAAAATGTATTATTAAATAAATCTTTTTGTAATTTTCAAGAGTTTTTGGAGGATCGAAATGTGTTTAATTTAAATTGTTGACTTATTTGCAGGGTTGATATTATAATTACATTATCTTAGATTGTTAAATTTCTTTTAAAAAGTGCAACCGTTGAGTTTCTGGCTGGCTCTTCTTAGCAGAGCAGCATTCCAATCTGCTGGATTTAAATAAAGAAAATTTTAATTTGAATTTGAACTTTGATATCTCCTGTCCTTACACATTAAAACTTACATAGTTTTAAGTTAATAATTGCCACAGAAAAGAAATGATTCAGTCAGTTAATTCAGTTTTTTAAATTGGTATTATTTATTAAAATAACAAAGATAATAAATTAGTCGAGGAGGCTTTGTTCACTTCATGTGTATATTTTTGTATTAAAGCTACTGTTATGTTATGAAAGACCCTTGAGTGACGTCATTCGTATTTATACGAAGCCTGTTTCATGTTCTTCGTGACAGATTACTAAATGTTGTGAAATTTAATTATTTCAATATTTTATACTGCCACGAGTGTATGATCCTTGATTTTTTATAAAAATATGAACATTGTTCTCGAAACTTTATTTTTAATTCAAACAATCAACGCATTCAAGTGTTTGGAAAATATTATGGCAGTGAGTTCAAGAAATGAAGATAAATTAATTAAAACTTGACTTCCTTGTTTCCTTTGTTGTGAGTTATTTTCTACAATTTGTTTGATAATATTAAAGCTGTTAAAAGAAAGTTACTATTTTTATAAACAACTACTAGAAAGTAAAAATACATTTGGTTTGTCTGTTTAGAAATTCCCTTATATTTATATTTATATTCATGTTTATTTCTTAATATGTTTGGTTTACAAAGTTCTTAAAACTAATTCCAAAAATATAAATTTGCCGGTTAGGGCGTCCCAAACCAGTAGTCAAAAATATTATTTATACATTACTAAATTAATTAACATTCTCCGATAACACGTTAATATTAATATCAATTAAAATATTCAAATCATTATAATTAAATTGGAAATGTCAAAAATGACAAAAAATATTTAAAAAAGTAAAATACAATCATAATAATATTTACAAATATGTGTGTCATCAAATTATTTGTATGTAATATTATTCAAATTATTCTTTAAATATTCGTCATAACTATAATAAACCTTTGATATCAACAGTTGTTTAATTTTAAAATATTGTCCTTTTTAATTTCTTTAATTTCATTTGGTAACTTATTGTATGTCTTTATAGTCATACAACTTATTGTATTTTATATTTTTAATTTATATATATAATTAATTAGGATTTCTAGAATCAAGAAAGTAATAATTTACTTTACTTCAGATACCATTTTTTCTATTACTTATCGGTTTTGATTTTTGTTTTATCATCAATATTTTGCTAATTCTATAAAAAGTAATTATTTAGGACAAATGGGTGACAAGACTATTATATAATGAAAAAGTTACTATAAATATTTTACTTCAACTGTACATCTGCGGGACGTCTACCACAACGAGAACAAAATGAAGAACCACGGAGAGCAGATCCTGTAATAATAAAAACATACTCGTATTTCAACAAGCGTGGATAAATATCGATAGACTATACATATCATCTTAATCGGTTATTTGAAACTTTTTGTGTAATTTTCCTAAACGTCTTTTTGTTTTAAGTTTCATATCAATAATTTATTCATAATGTCTTTGATTTAGAATAACAAACAACTGCTTGCGACATTCGGTTACGAATATACAATATTTTGTGTATAAATCATACTTGATTCTTTAGTACATCTCACAGAATATAATGGTTTTTAAAGTAGGAATTGTAAGAACATTCATATCCGTGGTTTCATTATAATACTTAATATATTAGAGCAACGATAATAATTTTGACATACCGAATAAACAGAAGAAGGGGCTTGGAGCTAATTCATTTGAGTGTGGTTTAATTAATACCACGCGGTGATTGCTACTTCCATAAATATGAAGGCTATATAATATATACAAGACTTTCAATAAAAGTGAGAAGATAATATTAAGAGATTCATATATCCACATAAGCTACACAATAATAAAGTAATGACGATGCAAAATCTATACCTTAAATATAAAAATATAACAATTATTGTGTTTGTAACTATAACTCAAACATTAAATAGTCGTCTAGGAAAATAATAAAAGATAAACTTTTATCAATCTAAATACATGGTATTTACGCAACAGAATGAATTCTTTTACTCAAGCATTTAACTTCATATTTCATAATAGCTTATGAAAACCTCATTCATATAAATCTTATACTAATGATTGTTTCGTTTACTATCTTGTAGATGGTCTCGTTAATTTAATGACTGTGATATATGCTCAGGTTGTAATACCTACTTGGTATATTAAATTCAATAAAGAGCTGCTGTTAGGTATATTACTTTGTTTTAATGTACCAGATCAGAATGTTCTACTTCATCCAATTGGACGTTAAGAGATTGCAGGTTGACATACAATATTGAATGAGACAATGTAATTTTTACTAAACCTTATTAAAATATCGTTAAAATATTTTCCCATTTAGTAGTATTCGTTTTATTATTAATTTTATATTTTTATTATTATTAAATAATCAAAACTTTTTGAAATAAAATGTTTTTTTATTGGTTGCAAGAACATTTTAAGAAAGTTAGAAACAAATAACATAATTCAAGTTTCTAAGATCAGCTAACAAGTCTTCCCATACTTAATTAGAGTTGCTAGTAGCATGATATATACATTCATGAAGTCATTAAAATATATACGAGTATATACGAATACATTAGGATAAGTAAGTCAGTACAGTTAAGCAGATTACATTTTGCCGTTTTGAAAGTAACTTCTTGTTTTCTTACCTTTAATGAGTCGAAAAATAATATTTAAGTCAAAAATATACAATTGTAATATATAATACCTATCTATTTCTTGAACTCCTATTAACCAAAATTGCAAAAAAATATTATTAAGTGTTTTTCTCAAGTGGGTTAGATATTATATGAAAATTATTAAAATATTATAACCTGAAAATTTTCTATTACCCTGAATTAAGTACTGGTTTGTATTCATTGTATGAAATTCTGAGTCAGAGTAATTAAAAAATATTATCAGTCATAATTCATATTAGCATAAAAGGGCGAGTTAAAGAAAGTTGCGAAAACAGTTAATCGCGTTTTTTTCGCGAGTAAATAGAACTATATATATATATAAATAAAATATTTGATGCAATCTGCTAGTAATATTCCGATGGACTTAAACGCTTAATATTTACATACTCGTATCCTTATTGAAACTACAAGATATTCTTGATAGATGTATTTAAGAGTACATTTACCTAATGCTTATATTTTATTAAAATATCGTGATATTGTATAATACCCGGGATATAAAATATAATATCCAGATATTTAAAAATTAGTAGTACCCTTTGAAAGACTAATATGTGTGGTCGTTGGAACTTAAAATGACATTATTCAATATTTGTCGTTTAAGCTTAAGACTTTTTGATGCAAACAGAAACTTAAAAAAATGAAAAAATATGGCGCTTCTATTGAATGTTTTATGAATTTAGTGACTGACTTTATTGTTGAGTTAGTTTTTACTTTGCAGTCGAGGAATACCAATTAGTAGACGCGGTCCTCTGACCGTTTGAAGATGCTTTTGATCTCGTTAGAGAGTATCTTTGATCTTGAGTAAGCTTAATGTAGGATATCTGTGGGACATCAATCATGGCGGACAGTTTTTAAATAAATAAAAGCAGCTCTCTGTGTCACGGGAGACTTTCAAACAGAAATCATGAATGTATACTACACCCAGGTACTAAGTCTACTACACTAAGTCACACAAACAACAGTACCGCGTGAGAATCGAACGATTTACATAGCAGTCAGGGTCATTAACTGATAAGTCGTTTCCGGTATAATGACACCTAATTAACTCACATTATTAAAACAAACGTTTTGAAAGAACCTAATGTTACTATCGTTATAAGAATGACTAGCTGATAAGGATATTTCTAGTTTTATATTCGTTTTTTTAAATAAAGTAACGGTTTTACCGATAAATGTATATAAATTGGCTCATTAATAACAATTGTTTTTCTTAACTTTATAAAAGAAAAATTAAATTAAAAAAAAATCTAGTTTATGTACATTATGAAGACACTATAAATTTATTACGACAATACTCATACTATCTCTTGCAAGAACAAATAATGGTATCGCTTGATCACGCAACTTGGTGTATACTACAAACCTCTTTATGTCTGCCGTATAGGAAGTAAAGTGTAAGTGCCTTATTCAAGTTTCTCGTAAACCCTTTACGTGTAAAGGACCGCTCTTAGTTAATTTAACAACGTTACCCCCCACATGGTATAGTTTCGGCGTAATGTTATACAAGATAGTTGATGCCAACAATTTAGATGTGGACGTTGTAGCGTAGAGTGCACAACTCTCAAAAATTAGTTTAAAACTACTAGTCAAAACCGAGAAAGCCATTCTATCCGCATTGGTATTTCATTGTCGAAGAAAATTTACATTGTTCTACATTTTCTGTTAATGGGTCCCTTTCTTATATTGGTACCTGTAATCAACACCATGTTATACTATATTATTTACCCTACACTGTATCGTATGATGTTATATAGCCCATAATCTTGCACAATAAATTGACTACCAATTGCAAAAATCCAGACAAAACAAAACAAACTTCATCTATTTTAATTAGTATATCATTTCCGAAAATCACATAATTTTTATTTAAAATAACATTAAATAGTAAAATATCAATGCTAAAAAATCAAATAAACTTACATTCTTATATATTATAATACTAACTGTTATTAACTCATCATTTAATATTACCTGAAATATATTGGGTTTCCAATGTGTGTGATGAGATTGCTATATGATTTCCAATTTATATAGATATATTATCAATATGAGTCAGATTGGTTCTTGAATATTAGATCCGAATTTCGAAATCAATTTTTTTTACACACTGCAAAGATCATGAATAAAAAGATTGAAATTGTATTTTCATGTTGATCTTCCTTATAAGAAACTTATTTATAATTATTAGTAACTATACTTATTAGTAAAACTGAATAGTAGGTAAATAGATTCAAAAGCTTATATCATGCTATTTTTAAATGAAATAACGGTCAGTTACTATTGTCAATGTGGTGTCAATTGTAAATTTTTATCATTAACGATGTTCATCTGATCATCCATTGGAGATATTAAGTAATTTTTGTATGTTGGGATGTATATAATTACAATGTATATAATGCCTTCTATTAACCTTTTTTTTTAACGGACTGCGAATTTATAGTTCATTACGTGTACAAAAAGTTTAAGCTTCTCGGTTAAAAGTTTAAGCCGGCTTTAAAAGGATTAAATTTATCAATAAAAGTTGCATCTTCTCCGTCCACCGAAGTAGTATGGATATAAATACGATATGATTCGACTTCTTTACCTTTTCAGAGTAAAATTAAACATAATATTAAACTGCGTACTTTACAACGATCTTATTGAAATATCGCCAACGTAATATACAATATGTAAAGTATTTGCAGTATATATACGAGGGTCAAACTGAAAGTTCTTAGAAAATCAAAAACTAAGCATTCTAGCAAGTTATTAGTTTTATTGTAACTTTTCAAAATCCGTCCATTTACATCAATACGTCGCTGCATTCGATGGAACCATTGAGAAAAGCACCTTACCCACTCGGCCTTAGGGGTCTCTTCGACGGCGTTTTGAAACGCAGCCACCGCTTCTTCGGCGTCTATAAAACGTTTTCCTCGAAGTTTTTCTTTTATTTTCGGAAATAAATAAAAATCGCAGGGTGCGAGGTCGGGGCTATACGGCGGGTGACCCAGTAATTCCACGTCTGAGGTCACCAAACAGTCGATCGTTTGCCTGGCGGTGTACGACGAGGCAATGTCGTGATGAAAGAGGATCCTGCTGCGAGGTCGTTTCTCTGGAACTTTTTCCAAGACAAGTGGCAAACAATTGTTAGTATACCACTCTGCATTAACCGTTTTCTGATCCTCTAAGACTACTGTCGCGTAATGACCTGTCTTTCCGAAGAACGAGGCCACCATCTTTTTTCCAACACTTCGACCTCTCTTCACTTTAGTTGGCAACTCTTCGGAAGGAAACACCCACTGAGCAGACTGTCTTTTAGTTTCCGGATCATAACAGTAAATCCAGCTTTCGTCACCCGTTAGTATGTCGAACACAGCATTTGAGTCACCTCCGTTAAATTTTTGGATCATTTCTCGGCACCAATCAACACGGCGGAGTTTTTGAGCCTCGGTCAAATTATGCGGTATCCAGCGGGCACAACGCTTCCTGACCGCTAAATGTTCATGGAGGATTTTGTGCACTTGACTCATACCTATGCCTAGACTTGTCCGAATCTGCTGATAGGTCACTCTTTTGTCAGTCTCTATCATATGCCGCACAACACTGATGTTATCTTCAGTCGTCGCTGTAGAAGGCCGTCCCTCACGCAAATCATCGGTGAGATTAGTTCGACCACGTTTGAATTCATTAAACCAGTTGTAAACTGTGGCACGAGATGGGGCTTCATCGTGAAAAGCCAATCGAAGTCTATCATAACTTTCTTGTTGACTTAAATGAAATGGAAAGTCATAAAAAATCATTGCACGAAAATTTTCTCGGCTTAAATTGATTCTGACGTGCACAGACAATTTTCAATTTGCCGCCAAATCGTAAAACAAATGACAAATGAATGAAATGTACACTCAATAATATTGGTAAAGAGTTCTATTTTCAAAATTTAAACAATTTTTTTTAATATAATGCTTTTAAGTGACCAGTTCTAAAAACTTTCAGTTTGGCCCTCGTATGTAAATATGTTTGATGTTTAAATAATTCTAATGATCTTGTATATTAAGTATATTTTAGGAAAAATGTTTGTATATCTATTGAATTGTGTACATTTACAGTCTGTTAATATACTACGATCCGCCAAGCGTGCGCGGCGGGTGTTGAGCTGAGCCCCTCTCCTTTCTTCTTTTCTTGATAACTTTTGAATGGCTAAACATTTTTTCAATCTGTTTTCGCTATAACATCCGTGTTCGGCTCAAACATACATGAGAAAATTTTTAGTTAATTATCTCGTCGCATTCTGGAAACAACTAAACACAAAAAACGGTCTCCCAAACGGTTAAGAATAATAATGCAATAATGCAACATAATTTATAAAAAAATTCGTGAACACATATATGAGCAAACATATATAATAATTTGAATTACAATAAATATTATAGTTTCAGAAAGAATAGGTAGTAAATATTATTATTTTTATATACATTACGTTCTATTTTAAATTAGGTTCATATTCTTATTGAGTTCGTTATCTTAGTTTTAAATGACAAATCAATTCTTATATTGTTACGCAAGGTATTATTTCTTTCTTGAAAGTGATACTTATGAAATATCGACGAGAAGTATGCCACGTGGTGTATATTCCATTGAATTCTAAGTCTTACATGTGTACATGGTGAATTTAGAGTTGGCTGGTATTTAAAAATTTAATATTTATATGTTTGTTTACCCGTGTGAGTTAGTGTGTAATAATGTATATTTTGTGTACTATATATATATATATATATACATATAGAATAATAAACTATTAACTTACTTCAATAATGAGATGAGAAATCTTTTATATTTACTTCTTAATTTGGTTACCGATTAGATTAGTCTCAGTCATCTTCATTCCAGTCTCGGTAAATTTTACAAAATGGTGAAATACAAATTCCAAATGTTATTTATAATTTAAATTATAATAAGTTTTAATAATATATTTAACTTATTTATTACTTACTAGAAAAGGTAAAATTTACCTGATTGGTAAGTTTATTTTTGTAGTTTAAGAATAATAAATATGTTTTAATAAGAATTTAACTGCACCCTAATTATTTTTATGATTTCTAATTTAAAAATCAACTTTTAGGATCCCTTATTTAAAAAAATCTTGAAATAGAGATTTTGAAAACGGTATTTTATTATTTTTTCTTTTAATTTTTTCCGAAAATAGTAATTATCTGAATGCTCGTGTCATCGGTCTTATTATGCAGCGTTGTATAGATCACAATAATGCTCTTAGTTCTGACCGGATGCAATACTATTTACATTTTCTCTCTAGAACAAAATGTAAATCAAAAATTTTCCTTATTATTTTATAAACATTATTCAAACATGTGTACTTCAACAAATTTGGACATTCATTACATACAAGTAGTGATTGTCGAAATTTGATATTATTTTTACTTAATAATACACATCATAAATTATATAATGAAATGAGCTATCAGTTTGTTTTATCAGATCTCCGAGATAAAGATTGATAAATAAATGCTAACTGGTTATTTGAGATATTTTTGTTTGCCATTTCCCTAGATGTTCAATTGTAATAAGCTGTATCAATTATTTATGCACAATTTATCTTTGATTTAAATTAACATGCAACTGCTAACGACGCAGTTTTGAATTTATATTGTATAAAATCATAGTTAATTGTTTAGTACATGAGACAGACAGCAACCGTTTTTAATAAAGAAATTGTAAGTAAGTTTTATACCCGCGGTTTATTAGTTTAAATGTTAATAATTAAGAAATATTCAATAAACAAAAGACTGTAACTAGTAAACTCGTAAGATTTTCAATAAAAATAAGAAGATAATATTTAAAAAATCGTGTATATATACCTACATACTCGTAACTTACTAAATTAAATTAATGGCAAGGTAAAATCAATATTATAAATGAAATATATTTAAAAACGTATGTTTAATCGAAAATTTATATGACGATAAATCGTCTTTGATTTAAGTCATGGGGGGATGTAGTCAGACGAGTCAGACGAAATTGGCTCGGAATATTATAAACGAAAAATCTTTTTCAATCTCATCTCAAAGTACTTAAATAGGATAAAATCATAGTATTCATATACCACAATGGATTACGATTGAAATGTTTGTGGAATCTCTTTCATAAATAAATCAAACACTTGTTATTCGATAGATTCCTTTATTCTAATTATAGTAATTTTTATTCATTTATTTTTACTTTAAAGTTTCATTTAAATCCGTTCAGTAGTTTTTGCTTAAAAGAGTAATAAATATACAGAAATCGACAGAAACTGTGGCATTCTTAATAGGATCAGTAGGATTTCACTTGACTAATATAAAGTCATTTCACTAGACTAATATAAAGTCATTTTACTTGACTAATATAAATCTATTTTACATTGAAAAATGGAAAAGTGTTTTTGGATTTAACTTACACATTAGAGTTTCAATGAACAGTAGGTATGCATGTAAGTGTCGTTCTGAAGCTTTTTATTATACTTCATTGAAGACATTTAATTTTTTTTTCCTTTTTATAAAATAAATATTAATTATTATAGCTATATACTGAATATTTTGTCTAATGTTTTTTTCCTTTTATTTTTTTATATTTTGTTAGTAAAAATGTTTATCAGAAAATAATTTAGAGTTTACAAAAAGATAAGACATTATATACATATAAATGATAATTAAAAGTAACATCTACATTACAAGGAGATTGATAAAGACATTCTAAATAATAAAATAATATGAATTTCAAAGATTTCTTTTAGAACCAACGAACATCGTCTTATACGTTAAATCTTTTGGACATTGTTATTTCTCTATACACGTACGGAAATATGTATATTCTTATATATATCTTATACATTATATATTATATTTAATTCAGACAAAGTCGAGTCGCTCAAAATCATTATTCCATTAATTATCTTGAAGATAGTTAATTTAATTACTGTGATATATGCTCAGGTTGTAATACCGACTTGTTATATCAAATTCAATAAAGAGTTTTTTGTTGTTACATACTTTGTAATAATCTACCAGATGAGAAAATAATACGTCGTCCAAGTGGAGGTTAAGAGATTGTAGGTTTTCATGAAATATTGAATAAGACAAAGGAATATTTACCAAACGCTACTGAAATATCACTTACGTATTTTACCACTTGGTAACAATCGTAATAATAAAAAATCAAAGATCTTTGAAACGAAATATATTTTTTTTAATGACTACAAGAACGTTAAAATTTAGAAACAAAATTCTTTGATGTCAACCAAATCAGGAAATTACTGATTTCTTCTACAATGGATTGTGTTTCAAAAGATATATACATATAACAAATCAGGAAGTTTTCCTGTCTTTAAATAAAAGATATTTAGGAGAAATCATTACTGAAAGATTTCAGTAACGGGTGATACCCAAAACAAGTGTTTTCAGAATTGGAGTCTATTTATCTGGGCGTTTGTGCTTTGTAATCTTAGAACGGCTAATCCGATTTGAATAGGATTTTCTCGGATGTATTGTGTTGTAAATGTCACTTACAATTTTGTGTTTGTTTTATTGAAATCTGTCTATAATTTAAAAAGTTGAGTCATTTAAAAAAATGCAATGAACTACCTTTATTGTACGTTTGATAAAAATATTGATAAAAAACTGATTTGCTCGACATATTGCAATTCTGTAACCTGCGACAACAAATTCCGCTCAAACGGAGTCGTGGGCATAGCGTGTTTATAAATATAATTCTTGGATATGAAATCGAACTTTTGGGTATAATTATATATTTTTTAATTATAATATAATATATATATTTTTTAATTATAAAATAATTATATATTTTTTATTTATTATAATTATATAATTATATATAATTATTATGACCTTCGAAAACACAGTATCTATGATACTGGAGGAAGGTCACGTAAAAAGCATGAGGATGCCCCGGAAGGCATGTATGAAGAGGTAAATTTCTGTGGCCAAGGCGAAAGAGGTGTGCAGGGACAGTAGCATCTGGCTATAAGGGATATGGCGTGAAGATAAATAAATAAATAATAATATAATTATATAAAATATTTACCATATACATACACGGCTTAGAAGCTTACATTTTGTTGTTTTGAATGTAACTTTTTTTTCCAGCTTTCTTTTAATGGATCGGAAAATAACTTATAAGTCGAAATATATAATGTAAAACATAAAATTTATCTTTTGTTAGAACTTCTTGTAGCAAAAAAAATACTGTTATTAAGTCATTTCTGGTCTTATTGAAAATTATTTAAAGTAATTAATTGTACCTGAGGTAATTTATACCAGTATTTATTATAATACATCCTTAGTTAGTGTAAATTAAAAATATTATCAGGTATAATTTATATAAGCATAAAAAAAAGTTAAAGAAAGACGCGAAGACGGTTAACCGCGTTTTTTAAACCAAAGTCATAATTAATTAAGCAATTTAATTACCTGTAGGTGTGGATGTATATCTGTATTTTTTATATAAATAAAATGCTTCGAGCAATCTGTTAGTAATATTATAAATGGCTTAACATTTTAGTTAACATATTCATATAATATGCAACAGAAACAGAACACATGGTTGCCAGCAAAAGCTGCTAGCTTTACTTAAACTACATAAATATTCTCGTGAGATGTAGGGGTATTTAGGAATACATTTACCTAATACTTACGTTTTCCTAAAATATGTATTAAATAACAGCAGAGCATTCCTCTAAGCTAATATTTAAATATTAGTTGCCGTTGAAAGTGTAATATGTTTGAACATTCGAACTCTCGAATCCTAAAAGGTGATATTCGATATTTGTCATATAAGCTTCGAGCTTTTAGCGAAACAGAAGCTTAAAATTTAAATACTTCGTTCGACAGGGTTGATCGTGTTAGGTACGAGTAGATTCCCGTCTCGCGATTCTCGATATGCAATATGCGAAGGTAACAATGAAACCGAGAATGCGATAAACATGTAATGATTGAATGATTTACTTTAGTTTTGGGGGGGGGGGGGGGAGGGTGATCGGATCGACAAAAAAAAACTAGCCAGCAGTATTCTACTAGTCATTACGAGTCTTATGACGGGTCACTCAGCATATATTGGGTGAGGGGGGAACCGCCCCCCATCCCTATCTCATAAACGGGGAGTCGGATCAAAAAACTTTTCGGACAAAAAAGTTTCCTCTTTTAATTTACTAATTTTCTAAGATTTTTCCGACTGCAAAATTTTGCCTCCTTCTGTGAATTTTTTCGGTTTTTAACTTTCAACCCCTCCAGCCCCCCAACCCCTCAACCGATTTCCCCCGTTCAAGAACTTAACCTTTATTTTGTCCTTAAGAATGTGTATACCGAGTTTGAAAATCCTCCGTCAATATTTGCGACCTGTAGCGTGTCCCAAAGATTTGCACTTTCACCCCCCCTCCCAGCTCCCCCTTTCACTTTTTCCAAAAAAACGAGATGCTACGTTTGTCCTACTAATTTATCCTATCGACCTGTGAAGTCAGATTTCGACTACGATGAATTTGGACTGATGGATCATATATACATATATGTATATATATCGGGATATATAACATTTCTTTTTCGACGGATTCTCAATCTCCAGTTCATAAACGGCGTACCTCCCCTACTCTGGGGTCTGGGTCCCGTCATCGCATCGATTGCAATAGGTAGATTCATCTATGGAATCTACCTAAAAATGTAACAAATATTACGCTTTTTGTTAATGTTTTATAAATTTTTTGAATGACTTTTATTGTCAAGTAACTTTATTATTTTAGGGTCGTGGAATACCATTTGATGCTCTTGATATCTTCTTGGAGAGTATTCTTTGATCTTGATTAAACATAGTGCAGGACATCTGTACGATATCAATTACGGCGGTCATTGTTTTTTAAATAAAAGCAGTTCTTAGTGTCACGGGGGACATAAACAAAAATAAGAAGTGAAAAGTATATTCAGACCCGGAATAGCAGGAACGAACTCATAACCTTTGGTATATTAGTCAGAGTAAAAACGACTACACTAACATACCGTCTACTAGTATAGTGGTTAATGAAACTTATTTAACTCATATTATTAAAACAAATGTTTCGAAAGAATTGAATTATCAGCATAAGGATAGAGATAATAGGAATAATTTTAGTTTTATATTCGAACTTCTTAAGTTATATTACGATTTTATTAAGACATAAATAAAAAATTGTGTAATTTCCTAATTAAGATAATAAATGTTTTTAAGTTGACCCTAACTTTATATAATAAATTAATTAAATGTAAAACATTTTAAACACTTTATTGAGATACTATTAATATATAACAACAATACTCATACTGCCTTTTGCAATAACAATCAACTATAATACTTGAATACTCAGCTTGGTTCATACTACGGATTAGCTATATATTAGCTATATAGTAAGTAAAATGTATGTTATTCATTCTAACTTCACGTCTTGTAAACCCTTTTCATGAAAACGAGCGATCTGATGTTATTTTACAATAATTCCCCAAGATGGTATAATTTCTAGTTAAAAACTACTAATCAAACCCAAGTAAGAGTCCCTATCCGCATTAGTAATTTTTGTTAAAGAAAATTCCCATAATTGTTTTATTTTCTATAATAGCGTTTTCTAACAGTATCAGTAATATTAGATCCATCATATTATACTACATAGCAAGATAATATGTAGTATGTAAACTTCCAACATGAATAGACTACTAATTGCAATAATCTACATATCCACACATAACAAAAGAAATCTCAGCTATTTTAATTACTATTTTTTAATAATTAGCGGTAAACACTAGATGACTTAAGTTTTAAATAACAATAAGTAGGATTTTTTCTATGATCCGTAGAGTTGTTAAGTGTCAAAGCGTAACAAACTAACGGACAAACTCACAATTGTATATATTAACTAACTTATTAACAATGCGTTTTAGATATTCTTGATCTAGATCCATTATTCGTTGAAATTTGGTCAATTGACGGCGTATACGAGGTGTACGATTATGTAACCTCAAAAGTAGATAATTAGAACCAAAGTCTATCATCCTACTCATTTTATCTATTTTAATATACAATATGTAAATTGCTTGCAGTACATAATGTATTTTGTTGTTATTGGGATGTCATGTCACCGGAAAGAGATTGGGAAACTGGATTGGAAAACTTTTGTATATAAAATATAATTTATAAAGAAGAGTTTCTGAAAGAATTGGTGTGAAATATATATTTTTTTATTTACTAAGAAATTCTATTTTAAGTTAAGTACTAGTTGTTATGACTTCGTTATCTTCGTTTCTACGATAAAATCTATAGTTAAATAGTTACTCAATAATTGATTTTTTTACAAAAATATGTTTATGAAATATCGACAAGAAGTATGTAAATATTAAATTGAATTTAAAGTTTTACATTTGATGTACATCGATTAAATTGAGTAGTATTTACGAATATAATATTTGTGTATGTTTGCGTGTACTTGTGTAGTGTAGTAAGTTAGTGTATATTTTGTTTATTTTATAAAAAATAAAAAAAAATGTATTCAGAATAATAAACTCTTGACTTGCGTCAATAATCAGACCAGAAATGTATTATATTATATATTCTTAATTTGATTACCGATTAATATGTCAGTCACTCACACTCGAGTCTCGGCAAATTATTTTTTACAAACTGGTGGAATACAATCTCTAAATGGTTAATACAATTTTAAGGTCAATTAAGATATTTATAATATATAATAAGGATTATTTAGTAAAGGGGAAATTGAACTGACTTGTAACATTTAGTAAATAATAATAATAAATATAAGGATAATCTTCTCACAGAAGATCAACGTATAGTTACCAAATTCATTTGGTTTTGTACCGTCGGTAAGTGGGAGTTTCCGAAAGCCCAACCCCCCCTCCCCCCTTCAAATATGAAAGCGTTGTATCAAAAATGTATGCTCCAGGAGGGTACCGGCTTTGGAGGAAGCCGGATACCCCGAGAGAATGATTCTCGGATTTTGCTCGGCGGCGAAAGTATGATATTTTGTTTTTTTGTGAGGGCAAACGACGGTAAACAGCGGTACCTCGCTCCACTCTACATCTGGACTTTTGCAATATTCGGGGATTTCATTCTAACCTAAACATTGTCCACTATCATCTAGAGAGGGTGCAGCCAACCTTGTTGTTTTTGACGGAAACGCAGATATTTCAACCTAGCGAAGCAGCGTACCTATCATACCCCAGGTACAAACTAGAACATAATATTATACTATACGCCTGGGCATCTGTGTTAGTAAGGGAGGATATTTGTTAGTGTTGCCTTCAGAATTTTGATGGTTGGGACCTATCAGTACTCTGGCTGCGCGTAGATATGGACGATTATGTCAGGGTCTGCGCGTGTCTCTACAGGTCCCATAATAGTACGGGCTTACCGAGCCTACCGGCATCCGTACCAGCTGGATGCGTGGCGATTTTTCACTGTGTGATTTTTAAGGACCTTTCTTCCACTACCACTTGAATGTGGAATGAGCTCCTTTCAGCGGTATATCCAGATCGATACGATTTGGTTACCTTCGAAAAGCGTTTACTCCTACTTTCAAGGCCAGCAGTGCTTTTGTAAATCCTCTAATGTTGCAAAAGTTCATGGGCGGCTATGATTACGTGTCATCTGTGACCTTACGGCTCGTTTGCCTTCCTCTTACATTAAAAAAAAACCTACAACAACTTAAAACGTCCTGTTGTTTTACTGTTATATTTACGGCGATATTACCAATAAATATTTCATATTTCTATCTGATTAAATTTTAAATCATTTCTAGTTGAAGACATTAATTCTGAAACATTGGCAAATATGTAATTAGATTTTGTAATTCATGTCATAGTAGAAATGATACAGGATGTATAAATTCCATAATTGGCATTGATTACCGTGACTTACAAACAATCAAATCAGATTTTAGATATTAAAGCAATAACAACATCCTATTAAAAATATGGTACAAACTTGGATGATTAACTTGCTAAATAGAATATAGGTTTTCACCTCAAACAAACCGTTATGCAAGCAGAATCGCGACGATACGATTTGCACCTAATGCTCTTAGTTTTCATCATACATAATGCAACTATCCGATAATTCTAGAAGGCTTTACATTGTGTCCTCTGTTCATTCTTCCAATCATAGATGCTACCACGTGTTCTTTTCTTATAATTTCCGAATCAAATATTTTGCTATCTCTAATTTCGATGAATGCACGAATGATGTGTATTAATTTGAAAATATAATACGATTTCAATTCAAAAAAGCTTACTTTTGTTAAAAACTATTTTTAACATGTTTTGAAATAAAACTATCAAACTAAACTTAAGCTCATCAGTATCAGCTGACTTAAGTTAGTTAAGACATTTTTATCACACGAAAAAAAAGTAATGATCGTCAGTTTGTCATTATGATCTTTATATTAGCAGTACACAGTCGTCTATCCCTAATAAAAATATCAATAATTATTTGTACAGGCTTTGTTCTATGTACATCTTTTTGTCAGAGACGATATTTTTTTACATCGAATACTTGAGCAAAATTATTCATATTCAATTTTGTAAAAAATTCAATCAATTACAAAAGGTAAAGGTAACGTTTGTCCATTTACGTCATGCAGATGCCTAGAAATAAATTTTAGCTCTTCTTTTAAAACAAGTCGATAAGTATTTCCAGATTTAGTTGGTATTGAACCAGTTCTCAGTTGGTTTTAGTAGTTGTCAAGTAATTTTTAGAAAATGAAAATCAGCGCAAAAATATCAAATCAAACAAAAACTAATCTATGATGCGGTTAACATAAATTTGATTGTAGGATTTGAAATTGTTAAAATCTATTCAAGACACAATAATTTTCACGAAGCTTCTCGAAAACTCAACAATATGTACTTATTTCATTATAATAAATCCGAAATCTAAGTAAGTAAAAAATATTGTCAGTCATAATTCATATTAGCATAAAATGGGCGTTGAAAGGAGCCACCCTGGCATTTGACCGCCTTTTGATCGCAAGCCACCGACAATAATAAAAAGAATTAAATATTTAATAGCAGGTAGATGATCTATAGTAGTACATAAATACATATCTCGTTATAATAATCTTTAAACAAATATTTAATATTTATAGTGTATTAAGTTAAAACAGATTCAAATTATATTTTTTATATAGAACGGACGGCAACGAGCTTTGTAGGTTTTGAAAGTGTAATAAGTTTTATTATCAAATCCAAAACTTCAACCTTCGATACTTTCATGCGAGCGGACCTTCAAGATTAACTCACATTCAAGAATGTAAAAAGAAAACGCAATAAAAACTCGCTTTCCATAATTCCAAGACTATAATAACTTTTGTCACAGATAACAGTACCCCTATTTTACTATCCTATGAACTAAACTATTCCAATAAAATTGACCTAGTATTTAATAGTATGCCTGTCGTAACAATCTGGTCAATATTTAAAGGTTGGATAAATATTCTGCTTCTTTAAAATCCAATTACAGGCACAAGCATTCGTAAAAATAACACATATTCAAACAAATTACTAAAACTCCAGTGGACATAATTTTTTTTGTTAATTGTCTCCATAACTTCATATGAAAATCTCAATCGCTAAATTTGTTACAAATATGTATATTTCTAATATTAATATCAGACACAAAGTCTTTAGTGTCATAAGAATGCTTTTAAATCAGGAATACATTTATTTTTTATTTGAATTGACTTTGATTTTCTCAGGTATATCAATTATAGAAAACATCTTTCAATTTAGCCAGTTCTTTAAAGCTTAAGTATACTTAAGCTTTTTAAATTCTCAGAAGCCTCATTCAACACAAATTTTAATACCCGCCGGGCAATCGCCCCAAAACGGCTTAGCTTTTTGTTCAATCAGTGAAATTGAACGGAAATTTAAACGATTAGAAGAACATTTTCAATTAGAAACGTTTTCACAACATTATTTATATAAAAAAGAAAAATATACGATAATAATACAAATACAAATTTCATTCGGGGATTATAAAATAAACAAATATTATAATCAAAACCAGTATAATATGATTTTAAGCAAATGGTTTTAACAATAACTGATTACGAATCTGTCACTCGATACAGACAGATAGACAGGTCGACGTCTACTATATACATACTTCGAAGGGCGACGCCGTCTAATGGAGACTCATAGTAACTGTCTGGCGATGCGTTTAGATAAGACACGTAAACACTGGACTCAATATTATTAATAGAATGTTGTTGTTTGCTGAGAGTTTTGAATTTATGAATATTCCAATAAACTATTACCAAAGGAGCCTATTGAAGTGAAGTCTTACAAAATATAAAGAATAAAAACAAATTAAATAATGTTGTATTCAGTTAGGAATTCAATACGCCATTTAATTTCGATCGAATAACATAAATCTCCTTTTAAAAACAAGGATTTTTATAGTCTTTTTCTGGTCTGGTGAGTAGGATAGATGAAAGTGTTTCACAAACGCCCTCGTAAGAAATCATGCATCACTTACGTACCAGATCTGATTACGTATAACGTTGCGTTGCGTTGTGTACAAAATATATTAAATTTATGATAAATTTTGTATTCATATTTTTGTTTTGAAATTAGGAGAGGAGATATTTTTTTTTGCTACAGACTGATGTAGGTAAATATTAGATTTGCAATATATTAAATCAATTGCAAAAATATTTTTTATTAAAAAATATTGAATTTTAAAAACAATATATAAATCATTTGCAATTTTATTTCAACTGTAATTTAACTTTACTAACATCTTGATATGCACTTTTTTACTGAACTTTTTGCTCAACTTTTCTGTAAAAAAGAATTTAAAAAAAGTTATTATTAAAAATTTTGAAATATTCTAAAGTAGTTTGTGGACAAAGTAGATATAAGATTCTACCGGAATACCATTAATATCTTATTTGAAAGTAAGACGAATTAAATAGATTAGAAAATAAATAATACTGTAATAAAGTTTTTTATCTTTTACTATAAACATAATACTACAAATAATGAAGGTAGGGTGGAAAGCAACGCTTAAATTTAACTGACTAGTTATGCACGCTACTTTATTCATGTGGATGACGGAACTTAATAACTTTTTAGGGTGAAACGCTGTTTTAAAATAATATAATAGTATAGTACCTAGCAGAGCTACCACTCCATACCCACCCAACTCATAACCGCCCGCCTTGCACATACTTGATCATAATATTGTTGCGACTTTATTTTAAAATTCTAGATTAGCGCGTTCAAATAAACTCTTCCGCTTCATAATATAAGTATATATTATACTCGTTACGTCAAAAATAAGCCATTGTTATGAAACAAAAATTTTATAAATAACGTCTGTAATGCAAGAAACATGAAATACGTAGAAACAAGTGCCTCGCCTCGCCTCAGGTTACGGATGAGAGGAGTCGCAAAGTAATGATACGCGTAGGTTTTATTTAAATTAAATTTACTGTCGAGTGGAAATGCTACGTTATGTAATAATATGTTTAATGTGGGCGTTTAAGAATCAGAATTTACTTTAAATTTGTGAATATTAATATCATTGGAAGTTTGTTGAATTGTAATGAGATAGAAAGTTATATGTCAATATTAAATAAAAGTAACCTTTGTCTTTTAAAGGATTTTGGTAATTGAGATCAATTAAAATATTATTATAATTTCTATTCCCTAGTAACCGTTCTCATGAGACAGGTCAATGTGAACATGCATTAAAAATATAATGCAATATTTGTAATGCATGTGAAATGAAATAAAAATCGACTGTTGTTTTAATTGCTCTGAGAACACGTGACTGTGGTTTTTGCGAGACTTTGACTTTATATATTTGTAAATGTAAATGTATAAATGAGCACGTCTTCGTGTTAAAAATACTGAACCGATTTTTGCATGTTTTGTATTATCCGACTTTTCGACAACATGCATAATATTTTTATAATTAAATTTATAATTAATTACCAAATAAATTTGTCATAAATAAGTAAACAACATGAATGTATCATTAACAAGTTGACGATTGGAATCGAAACATCGAAGATATCGTCTCCGCTTTGACAACGTCAATAATGTTTAATTTTATATTACTTATAAGCTTTACATAATCACTACGTAGGTGATAATAAATATTGAAGTATAATTTGTATCAGATGGTTAAATATTAAATGATTTATAAGAAAATCTTAATTTGATTACGAGCAATCTCTCCTCACTAAAGTCTTGGCAAATTCATATTTACAAATACAATTTTCAAATTGAATGTACAACTATAATTTTAAGAGAGTCGGTTAAAGTGAAAAAATTAAAATATTTGTCTCTAGATGTTGCTTTCGGCTTGAAGTGTGAATATAATATAGCCCCTGGCAATTTTCCAAATTTTTTTAAACAACATTTCTTAGCGCCATCCGCATTTAGAAAACGGTTATAAAGCTTTCTATAGACAAAGGAGATTGAATCTTTAGTCGAAATGCTCCTCCTGTCCTGATCTCTTTTTGTATACTCTCAGTAAGAAAAGTGTTGCTTACTATATTTTGTGTAACCAATCATAGAAGAAAATTCAAAATGTACCTTTTAAATTCTTTTCACCTATTTTAAAATTTCCATTTTATTGTTATGTATTTAATATTCAAACTCTAGAATATAAATTTTAAATGTTTTTAAAACTCAATCTACAAATACGGAGAATGTATATTTTAATACTATTAGCACTCATATTTACATTTTTCTATATTTTCAGAATAAAACATTCAGTGTTGAATATTTTACAAAGTACTGCAAGACTCGTTTTAATTCTCCATAATTTAGTTTTTGTATTTCACCGCAGTTTTCTAGTAATAAATATAAAAGCCATTAACTTTATTTATGCGTCTGAGTTCTAAATGGAAAATAAGTCTTTGGTTATGCGAATATTGTAAAAGCGATGTTTAAGTGAGATTAATTATTATATTTTTCGTTACAACATGAATAGCAATGCAAGATTTTTTTGGCTTCTTTTAATATTGTAATAGTATTAACGATATATATTTTCAAAAGCGCAGAAATAAAAATATCTAAGGAATCCTAAACAACTTACTTACGATAATAGCAGTAGAATTGTATATTAATATTAAAATGATATCGAATTAATTAGCTGTAAAATAAAGCTCTTAGCAATTGTAGATAAGTTTGTAATAGACTTTTCGAAATCTTCACTAATATAATGAAATATTTTTATCCATATTTATAACAATATCTGAATTTATTTAATAAATTTCCAACGGTCACGAAAAGACACAGCTTCGAGTCTGTCCATATTTTTTTTTCATTTTAATTGTTTTTTTTTAAATATGTAATTTTACTTAAGAATATTTTTCCCTTCGCCTGCGTTTCTATGCAACATAATTTCATCCACTTTAACATTGATACTGATTACAGATCAGGTGCTCCTATGCATTAGAAAAAGACTACCAAACAGTTGCTATCTTAATGTTAGTTAAGCGTTTAATGTCTTTACTTCTTATCAAGTTATTCTTTATTTTCTTTAACAAGGTTCTTAAGTTTTCTCATATAAGGCTTTCTTCAATGACTACATTATATTAGTATGTTACCATAGTACTGTAAAAATATGACCAACAATTATAGGAAAAAGGAAGAAAGTTATCGTTTTAATGAACTAAAATAATGCCCTTATCTATTTGTTATTCATATCTGAATATAAAATCTAAACTATACATAATTTTGTTATAGTCAATAATATCGTGAAAAAGTTATTATAACTTATCGTAAAACATTTTTTTTTAATTTTGGAATATACTTTAGAGTCTTCGTTTTCAGGGACATATTGAATCTGACTTTTAATTAATCTATTAAAAGTTTAGGATACGAGAGCTTATTGAACTTTTTGATCTGCTCAATATTTAATTTAACTTATCCTCTGCACAGCAAAATGGAAATCAAATATAAACTCCTTAGAGGGTTGGTCACGGACTAATTATAATATAATTAATTAGAGGGTATATGTACATTTTTAATTAGGTGGATATTAGGATTAGATTAATTTAATTATTAGGAAATCTTTATATTTTCTTTCACTACTTTAATATAATTAAAAATTTATCTGACTGTACTGGCGTCCATATGCATAAAAGAGTCCTACAAAAGCCCTTTTCTAAAGTAAATAAATACTCTTTGTTATGAAAATTTGATTTCATGATTCATGTGAACATGATACATATTCAGAAGATGGTAGAAAATTTGTTTTAAAAACATCACGATTATATTCTAGCGGTCAGACAGAAGATTATTAAATATATACTTGTAAATTGGTATATATTTATTATCAGCTTACTTCCAGTTATGTTACTATGTACTTACTTCCAGTTATGTTACTATGTACTAAATACTGCACATAAAGTCGAGATATACCTCACCTCACCTAAAACTTTGCAAAAGTTGACCAACTGCTATTGTATTTTGCTAACATGAATTATTTTGAGAACGAAAATATATTTTATCCAATACATAGTGAATAAAATCTCTAGAAAAATCGGAAGCTCAAGCTCGAACCATAATGCTCTTAGTTTTCACTGACACAGTGATACTGATCTGTGCAAGCTAGAAAGAACAGTTAATCACGTTATTCCTGTCAATAAATAATTTTAACTATAACGTTCTTACTGTTTAGCATGTATTTTTCCTTTCATGTGCAAGAATAAAGTTATTTTAAATTATTTGGGGTTAGCCAAATGTGTCTAGCATGTTGCAAAAGATTCGGCAAAAATTTTCTTTACGACAAACCTGATTGGAATTAATTGTTGATACGATTGTCACCGTCTTTTAGAAAGATAAAGAGATATAGAGATTGGTATCCACTTTTGTTTTTTACTCATAACCGGTAACAACAAGTTAGAGAAAATATGGGTGCTTCTATATAAATAAACTTTTAAATAAATTTAAAATGAAAAATTATGATGAGCTATAATGAACTGCATTGTATCTGCGATATATATCAGTGCCATTTCTCAATCTTGAAAATGTACTTCTTGCTTCTGTCACTTCTTGTTTAAATTCTGCAACATTCTATCAAGAACATAAACATCATATCAATATAAAATCTATTCAAGAACACATGTTCTGATATATCTAGGCCTAACCTACATAGGCTTCAACTGTGCGTTCGTTCAAACTGCGTACATTTTCTTGAAATGTAGAGAAGTTAGATGATAATGCTCTTAGGTGTTGTCACGTTCAGTATTTTACAGAAATCAGCGTGTAAACGCTATTACCCAATATCGTGCGTTTTCTAGCAACGATAGAAACTAATAATAATAGATCTCAACTTTAATAATAAGATATCAACAAGACTTGTTCACTAAATCAACAAAAATTATAAGCTGTCATCACTTAAAATTTACAAGGACACATTTTAAGTTTTATTGTTATTATAGCTCAAAACAAATTCTGAGTTTTTCATAAAATTTCTCATTTATAATCAAATCATTTTATATTTTGATTTATATAATAATATAAAGCCATATAAAATTTTATAAAAATATTTTTGAATTATAAAACAGACGTTGTAGTTATACAGGCAGCGAATATGAGACAACGTAATTTTGTATATAAATTTTACCATATGGAACGGTGTAAGTAAGTATATTTTTGAGTTTTACTTTAACGTCATGTGATCAAAGGAAGTGTAGTCCCTAATAAATTCACAATACTGATTTTTTTACATAACAGATAATTACTAAGGTAATAATAAAAATATTGTCTATATCAAATTTGCTAATATAAACGGACACAAATGATCACGTTTTGAGGTAACTTATAGTTAATCTTCGGGAAAGTACTGTTTAATCGGGTATTGCTATTTTAAAAAATCCGTGCCCGCAGGGGGACACGCGTGGGGAGACCTCGTGTGTAACTCGTTTAAAATATAACTCACTACCTAAGAATAACACATGATGCCGTTGTTTACATCAAAAATTTTCAAGCAAAAAAGCAGTTTTTATTTTTTTTCTCGGAAAAGGTATCTTTTTTGGAAATACTTTTGATACTTAAATTTAGAGTAAAAAATAAGCTTTCTATTAAAAATATTTGCGAGGAGGGAATGTTTACCAGAAAAAAGTTGCCGTGGTTTTACCTAACTTAAATTTTCAAGCTAAAAGTGGTTTTTATTTTTTTTCTAAGAAACGGTACCTTTTACGGAAAAACTTTTGGTACCTAAATTTAGAGCAAAAAATAACCTTTCTACTAAAAATACTTGTGATGTAAGAATGTTTATCAGAAAAAAGTTATGATTTTTTTTCCAAAAATTTTCGGTTTTTTTACCCCCACCCCTAAGTTATTGAATTTAGGTTTTCGGTTTATCCACATTAGTTATAAATATTCATCAAATACATCATATGATGTGAACGCGATTGATCTACTTTGTATAGGGAAAAAGTTATGGTCGAAAAACTGAAATCAGAAAAAGTGAGGCCCTAGCGCTCCCTGTGTCCGGATTTCTCTGGTTAACGAACTTGACCTTCATTTTTGGATGGTTGATTTTTGTGCAAAGTTTGAAAGCGATCCGAGCGAAACTGCGGCCGCTATCGTGCTGACAAAAGTCGAATCTGGACGCACGCACTCATATATATATATATATATATATATATATATATATATATATATATATATATATATATATATAAACATTTTAAACAATGGTCATTTCGGACTCAGGGGGTCATAAGAAGACCTCCTGTGAAGAAGTTTTTCCAAAATTCGAAAGTCGGGTACAAATGAATGGGCAGACCGAATTCTTCGAGGTCTACCCAAAAGCCTTTGCTTACAAGTCTGTTTCTCTTGGGATATTTGTATGTATGAAAGAAACAATTCAAATTCAAAAAATTGTTTTTGTCAACTTTCAATTTAATCTTAATCTTGATATTAATGTAATGAATTATAATTACCTTATATACGGTCGGAATAAAACTTGATATTAGCCAATCAAATTTCTGCTATCTTGATAAATAAATTTTATAAAAGGAAAATACGCTTAAGAAGATATTAGGGTATCTGTTTCAAAAGATAATGAAAAGTTAGAATAGCAAATATGTTTTGTATATTTAACATTAATGGATATTCCTCAAAAATTATTTGTTATTGTTATGTGATCAAGTTGTATAACTGAGTGATTGTTTAACATATTTTAATATCGGCATTTTAAATTTGTGACGTTTTTTCTATAATTGATCTAATACAGCTTCTGTTGTTTGATAATGCAAGTATAGTGCACTGTTAACCATATTATTAATTTCAATAATGAAATTCATAAAAGGCAATTAATTCCAGTTTATTAGAAATAATTAACATAATTAATCTTTAAATCGCACAATGGTATAAAACAAAACCCACTCGGCCAAGTGCAATAAATGTAAAAATTATTATTGAAATTTAATTCTAGCATTTATTTAGGTCCATTCTATAGTATCCACCCATATTGTCCACACTTAGTTGGCCTAAATATCTTTTACTGCTTTTCAATTAACGAGGTCTTAATAGACTTAAGAACTCTCACTAGTTAAGAATTGCTTTTGACGGTAGACGCCACTCCACAAATGAAGAGGAACTTTTATGAATGAAATCTATTCAAGTTTTAATTACCTCCTTCTCTAAATTTATATTTTTATTATTTCAACAATCCTTCAATCGTTATAGGGCAGAGTATTCTTTTAAATATTATATTATAATATAAAAAAGGCTTTTAAAAAATATCCACCATTTAAATTTTCAAACAATAATAATTTTAGTGTTCCATAATTTTGAGTCGCAGTAAACATTCCTAGAATTTCGAAAATACTTTAATTTTGAAATAATTAATGAAATTGATGGAATATCATACTCTAAACTCTGTTTCATAACGCCCACATTTAATATGTAAAACATTTCCAACTCGTAGTTAATTAAATTATAATAAATCCTACGCATACCTTGTAATGCCTTTGTTTTCCTGCTTATGCTTTTTTTATATATTTAATATTTTATTCGCATCATCAGCTATATCACTACTACTATTATAACTCCAAAAAGTAGGCATGCCAGATGGAATTGTTTTCTGTAGTCCATTTTTATCATATTTACGAATTAAGAAAAAGATTAATATGCATTAGCGGCGATTTTAACTGACCATCTTTATTACTCGTAAGTAACCTACTTTCTATATGAGGGTTAGCTTAAATTTGTTTGAATGATATGATAGCACAGGTTTAATATTAAACTCATTGGTTTAATATAATAATTGCACATTTTTTTGGGATTAATTACGTAAAAAAATAGGTTCTAAGAAGGTGCCTTGTGGGACCTCACACGCAACAGGTGCTGACTCTCAGCTATATACTTAAGTAATTTCTACTGATTGTGTTCCGTTGAAAGATAACTTTCAAACCAATTGATAATTTTAGAACGAAAACTTTAAAAAAACATTTTTATAGTTTATTTCCAACGTTGCAAGGAGTAGTGATATGTCCAATGAATTGTAAGCGCAGGTACAATTAACCATTGTTGTCTAAATGTAAGCTTTGTTCTCTTTGATACTAGATATAGTCTACAACATTTGTCACTGCTGTTGTAGTTCTGTTTCTTTTGAAAAGATTTTTATTTTCAACGTAATTGTTTTTGCTAACATTTATTTATAGAACTTTTATCTTAAACGTTAGAAAGGACACATAATACATACACTAACACTAATAGGCTATTAGTCGCTAAATGTTTTTCGGTTATCTGTCTTTGGTATAAGTTTGAAACAGCATTTTGTCAATAATTAGGAAAAGTACAGAATATTATGAAATATTACAAAATGTTTCTGATATAATTAAGTTTAATTTAAGTTTATAATAGTGAGAAGGTCACAATTACTTTACTTAAAGCTTTCTATCAGACATTACTACTCGGGGAATCTATGAATTACGTATACGCAGAATATATAATATGTTGTGTGAGTTATTATATATACTTTCAGGATGCTATTGGGTTTACCACTCCATTGTAGAGCATCAAATTTGTTTACACAAAATTGTACAAAGGATTTCTATACTATAATAAGAACCAAAACTGTTTCACAGAATTTTAACTAATTCCAATAGTATTCTGAGAATGTTTGCACACAAATTCAATTTACATTTTATGATCCATAGTTAAAGATACTTGTAAGACAGATAATATTTCATTAATTTAATTTGATTTTAATGTTATTTAATAATTTTGATTGAATTTTTCTCCCCCGTTATAAATGTATCAATATCTATTTCATAAACGTCTCATAGAGACTCTCTTTGTTTAATTAACGATTTCTATAAAAATATCATTTTTGCAAGAACGGTCCTGTTATTTACTAGCTTATGACAGATAGTGCTTCCTTGTTTACTTAAAAAATTCAATACAAAATTTAATACATTGAATCCCTAATTTAATCTTTATAAATTTGATAAGAATTCTATACAATAATGCACTCTGAATTTAGCTGTTGCATATTCTAAAATATTCTCTATATAATTTTAGTTGCTTGAAAGATTGGCTCCCATATTGGTACTATAAAATTATATTACTTTAATTGGTAAGTACTACGCTAAATCGTCAATTCAAGAAGCAATGTTCAATTTACTATTAAAACGAATTCAGATCAAAAAGCCTTCAAATACCTTTACGACTTACTTCGACTCCCCTTTTAAGCTATTAGAGTTAAGGTTGACAATTTATTTCACGTAGTCTTACTAGAAATTTAGTATAATTAAATAAGTACTTATTTTGAGAAATCTATCTATTTTCATTTTACAAGATAAGTATTATATGAAGTAATAAAAAACAAAAAATAATAATAAAATAATATCTTCTCTATTAAATTCTACTTGATTTTATTCTAGCTTGATCGCAACTTGACACAAAGAAATGCTCCACTATTGAAATATCACATCCGTATGATACACAGAACTAGTAAATAAATAAATATTATATATTTTGTTAATGCAACACAACCAAAAATACTACTCGTTTACATACTCACTTGATTACTCCAGTGATTTGCATTACGCTTAAGCTGAGATATAAGACGCGTAGAACATCTCATACAATCTCGACTCCCAATTTTGAAGTCGAGACGGGCTTAGCCCCATTAATACTCATACCTAAGAAATCAATTCCAGCACCTGCAGGTAAATATACGATATGTGATATTTTTATCAATTTCTAAATATTTAACTAACTTTAAGAGCGCCTCGTTAGTTTCATTTTTTGCCTCTGGACGACTATTGAATTCCTAATTGACACTCTGAAAAGACAACATTTATCTGGCGTAAATAAACAGAATACAATCGTCGTAAAAAATAAATAGTAGTGATGTTCGTACAATAGTGATATCATCTGTCATAATAAACTGGAAGCCTGAACACAAAACAAAAATAAATACGTGAAAATAACGAACGTCTTGGAATTATGTATGACATATGTATTTTTATATAGTAGAATATTTATTATAACAAACTGAGATTACTGTTTACAAACAATTTCATTTACCTGGTATTATGTCTACTTCTCTTTGGTAAACATATGATTGATTGATTATAACTTTAAAAAGGTGTCGTTTAAAACTATTTTTGAATAGTGTTACTGAATCACACAAGGTTTTAATCCATCTTTTAAAATGTTACAAGACTGACTTAAAAAAGAATTTGCATAACTAGAGGATAAAGTAAAAATAAATGATTTCAACAAGAAGTGTAATGAAAAAATAAGTGAAAGGGATGATATACGTGAAACATTGTAGCAAGTAAAGGTAAACAGCATTACGTTTCGTGTTTGAACACTAATAAATGTTTCATATGAGCAACGGCACCAGTATTCAATTTAATTATTAACTGTCTACAGTAAATATTACATGAATAATTTAAAAGCGAAATGCTATTTATGTTTCTAAAGAAGAAAAGGTAGTGTAAAAAGAAACTAATAAGTCAAAACAAAACGCACGAGAAAAAATAATTAAATAATTCAAAAATATATATAAATAATAATACATTAAGTATTTAAATTAATTTTAGGATTATTTTTCAATCTGCAGAAATACATATTTGCTTAAATTATTATTATATAAGTCAATATGGTAGTTTTTTTATCATAATTATCGCGAGATATGTGAGGTTAAAAGAAATTTGTTTACGATAAAGGAAATATGTAACATTTTGAAAATACAAATTTGTATTTTTTAGTTTCTTCCATTTTAATATTGATACAAATGCGAGAGACAAATTTACATCTAAAAAACGTGTTTTTTTTTATTTTAGAGGAGGGCAAACGAGCTTGCGGGTCACGGTGCGGAGGTTGATATGTGATCACTGCCGCCCATGAACTCTTGCAACATCCGAGGATTCACAAGAGCGTTGCCGGCTTTGAAAATAGGAATATATGCCTTTTTTGAAGGTACCCATGTCGTATCGATCGGGAAATGCGGCCGAAGGAAGTTCCACAGTTCTAAGTTCACATTCAAGTGGAACGTGGGAAAAAAGTCCTTCAAAACCCCCAAGTGGAAGATCGCCACGCATCCAGGTGGTATGGATGGTAAAGGAGGCGATGGCGAGCTATTGCGGTGGTGAAATTCGGCGATAGGCATCATATCGAATAGTTCTTCGGAACACTCCCCGTTGTAAATGTGGTAGAAGACGCACAAAGAAGCCACGTCTCTACGCAATATCGAAGAGTCCAGCCGTTCGCAGAGCATGGGGTCCCCGACAATCCGAACAGGTCTCCGTTGTACGCGGTCAAATGGTAGAAGCTGATATTGGGGTGATCCGGGCCAGAGATGAGAACAGTACTCCATATGTGGCCGGACCTGCGCCTTATAGAGCGCAAGACATTGGTCAGGTTTGAAATACTGCCTCGCTTTATTGATCACTCCCAATTTCATTGAGGCCAATTTGGCCTTGCTCTCCAGATGACCACAAAACTGACAATCGCTCGAAATATCGAGACCCCGTATTTTGATACTTGGCGAGGCAATAAGAGGAGTGCTCTCAAAGAGCGGTGATACGATAAATGAGGTTTTCTTAGTGGTAAACGCGCAATCCTGTGTCTTTAGGAGATTGAACTGAACGTGGTTCAGTTCACCCCACTCAGAGACCATCCCCAGGGAGGTCTCTATTGAAGACACAAGTTTCTTTCGGCACTCGTCGACGTTTTCCCGAGGGAGACCTGCACGACCGGAATATACCGCATCCCCAGTGCTGTCATCCGCATAACAAAGTATGTTGGGAATATCCAACATATCATTGATGTGCAGGAGGAACAGAGTTGGGGATAGCACGCAGCCTTGGGGTACACCAGCGTTCACGGGCTGGGGTCAGAGCAAAAACCGTTGCGAACGACCTGTATGTTCCGCCCAGTGAGAAAACTGGTGATCCACTAGATAGGAATATAGGAAGATAGAAGATAGGTAGCTTCGAAAGAAGCCCCTTGTGCCATACACGATCAAAGGCTTTTGCCATATCCAGACTAACTGCCAGACCCTCTCATTGCTTTCAATAACCGCTGCCCAACGGTGCGTAAGGTATAACAGAAGAACAACAGCTAATCGACCATGGCGAAAATCATTGCCGGTCGTTGATCAACTAGTGATCCTCGAGGTACGTTAGAACCTGTCGGTTGATAGTAATCTCCATTATTTTGGAAAGAAGGGAGGTAATGGCGATAGGTCTGTAGTTAGCTCGGTCCGAGCTATCACCTTTTTAAGGGATCGGATGGACAAGGGCACACTTCCATGAGACCGGGACGACGCCTTTAAGAATTTGCTGTGTCTGCCTGTGCTTTATTTTCAGTTTTATTTTTATATTTAGTGTAATATAGATTCCAAGTTGTTGAATCATTTTAATATTGATCTCACAATTAATTATATTATAAGGAATTATGAAGGATCTGATGTTGTTAACATCAGATCCAAGTTAATATGTAGAAGTTAATACGCTGTAGAAGTAGGAGCGAGAGGTATAACAGCAAAATCTCTCTACAATTTATTTAAGGATCTCGGCCTTTCTAGAACGATCATCAGTTCATTTCTGGAACGTATTTCAAAGGCAGCTTTAGTAGGTTCTTACGATATTTGGTTAGGTAGGGAGAGGAGCGTGAACAGTGAAGGTGAGCATGTATGCGCATAATAAAGGGGCCCCTTAAACCTACACCTGGGTCGCAAGTCCCAGGCATTGTTTGCGCTCCTCTTCTTGCAACGCGATGGGCCCGGCACCCGCACGGTGAATCCATGGAATGCTAAGAAGCTTCGTCTCTAGTATATAAAACAACTGAACTATCTAAAAGTACCCCAAGATCTTTCAAGTCAATTACCCTTTTTATTTATAAATTAAAAAAAAAAACAATAATCAATTATTTCTTTCTACTAGAGAATGTTATCGTATAACATTAAGATTTATTCCGTTTGATACGCAACATTCACTCATTTTCTTTGCAATGCGAAATAATTTTGGATATTGATTTAGTTTTCCAAATTTAAATATTCAAATAATTAAATTTTTTTTTAGATATGAGGAATAGTACCTCTTTGCAAAGACTTTTGAAAGTCAGAGTCAGAGAAAAACAAAGAATTTTACTACATAGTATTCAGGTAATTACAATTTTCTGCAAGATGTCAACCAAAACTGAAAAAAACTGTTCTAAAAAATGACAACCCCAATTTAAAAAATGATATTTTTTATAATAAGACGTTAACATCTTAATTTAACTACCTGATTAGAAATTAACTATCACAATTAATGTAACAATATTCAAGTATTAAATCATTTAAAGATAAAGGAGTTGAGTCCCAACGTATTTATATAAATACTAATGTGAAAGTTTGAGATGCTTAAAGTTTTATTTGTAAATTTGTTAACATGTTTGTTATAACATACTTTTTCCCTGAAACTTTTATAAAATCCTTTTATAAGCCGGCTTTAAATTTTAACAATGACGCTTAAACTCTTTGTAAACACCTGATTGACAAAAGTGGCTGAACATTATTTCATCCAAAAATAGCTGAATAATATATTTAGGACCTAATTAACTGTTTTTGAGGTTAGCCATACTTCATACGCATCGTTAATTTACAAATTTCCGACTAAAACATAAAATAATGAATGCTAGTTTATGTAGAAAGTATTGTTTTATAATAATATGTTAATTTAAAATTATTACCACTTCCAACACGTTCTTAAAAATTATTCTTTTTAAGATCGCACAACTCTTAAAGTACGCTAAATCTCTATATACTCCATGTAAATATTAATGCATTTATATATGTATATATACATATATATATATATATGTAATTTTCTTTTAGAAATGTTAATTAAAAATAGAAGAGTTATAATGTAATCAGAGATTATTTAACAATAAGAAAAAATAAAATTAGTATTATTCATTATAAATCTGCGTTTACATGTTGATTTAAAAGTTTAAATCAAAACCTTGATAATTAAAATGATTTCCAACATTTTTGCATAATACTTAAATGGTTTCTGTGTACTACATTTTTTTAGAATGATCAAATATATATTTCATGTTTTTATGGATTCATATTGACAGTAAATCTATGAAATTGGAAATCATATACCAATGTAATGTAAATATATTGTAAATTTAAAATGGGACGATACATTTCAGGTATTAATTATTACACGATGAGTTAATAAAAGTTGCGAATATGAGTTCATGAATTAATTTGTTACGTATTGAATTCTAACTTATTCAATGGATCGTCAAACGTTCTTGAGCATACATTATAATTTTTACTGTTATATTATCTATATGTTTTTACTGTTTTTTTTATCTATATGTATAGTTTATTTTTTTGACTTAAGAATCGCTAATATCGGAATATTTGAATTTCAGCAACCGGTAGCCTATGTATTGTGGAAGATTATAAACTCTATACCATAATAATTTAATGAAATAGCTTGATGTTTGTTACAGGTAATAATTACTACAAGTATTACAAATTGTTTTTACAGAAAATATGGCAAATATAGGGGTTATATTTATATAAAAAATATAAATGTTATTAAATGTTATATAAAGATATTGAATACATATAAAACTCTCCTAACGTTGCTATCTTTATTGAAACATTACTCATTTCTAAGCAAATGTTACTAATATCTCTATGATGGCTGTTGCACCGAAAACCGACCGGATGCCTAATAAAAGGAAAGGAATTTTAGAATATTTCTTTATCTCTAGTTATAATAATATATTATTTATAAGATATCAAGGAATCTCTTTGAACTCTCTGCAATACGGTCAAATATTTGCGTTTAGTAATTGGTATCCTTCCATTTCAAAATAAAATAGTATTTCAGCTACAATGGCAATGGAAAACTTAATATTTTTTACATCCTTTTCTTTTCAGATATTTATATATCGTTATATAAAACGCTTGCAGGTTCCCTTGTCTGTATAAGACAATAAATTGGCTATTTACATTCCCTTGATGGAAACACATCCGGCTGTTAAAGGTCACTTCACAAGCATTAAATATCCAGATAACGTCTACAGGCTGGAACATAATCTTATGTTATAATAATAAATATAATTTAGGTGTAGAAACTATATTAGAATAAAATTAATAATATGTGACCTTATTGGATGATACATACATATTTATTTATTTATAAAAGAATATTTTTTAATATGTTTCTATCAATAGCACTCTTACAGTTTAACCACTCAGAACCACCTCCCAGTTTTTTAGTCTTTGGATACGATAAATCTTCTCTGAAAGTGGTATAAATGTGAACGCTTTCAGCGCCCACCACACGTGACATGCAGCTACATCTGCCGCACGTCAGGTATAAGTATTGATCTTTTAAGGAAACCAGGTGACTGGATCAGCAACTCCAATGTATCATCTCTTTGTTATGACCAATCAATTATCTTCGAAGAAAATTTTGCAAATGGTGTTGCATTTATTATAGCATAAGGAGCTATGATTTAAGAATTTTTTGTTACATACATACGAAGAAGGGTTTATTTATGTTATATTATATAATTTTTTTAATATTTATAAGGACTTAATAATAAATACATATAAAATTTTGTAACATCATTTAGTCTTTTAAGGTCTACCTTGTTACATAATTATATCAAAGAATAAAGCATCGAACATTATAATTTCTTCCACATTTTCTTAAACGTTGTACTGTTATATTAAGAATATTATCAAGAATGTCTCAACTAGGACTTTAACACTAAACCTACCAGGTACCAGTCAAATTGACCGTTATTAAACTTTTGTAAAACTTACACATTTTTAAACGTTATAATATCATTATGAATCTACACGACAATTCTTAGAATATACATATAATATTGTCTTCACTCTTTACTTTTAGTTAATTCCATTATTACCTGCGTTATATAATAAAATAATTTTTAATTACCGGTCAATTTGACCGCGTGCGGTAGGAACAGGTATACAAGAATTGTCGGTAGGTTTAGTGTTAAAATATGTTAGGTGGGTGATAGATTGGATTTGATGAAGATTGTGTTTCTTCATAGACATAATATAGAGGCCAGCGTTTAATTTCACGCAACAATTTGAAAGCTGATATGTTTTTAAATTATTTAATCAGTAATGGCCGTTGACTATTACCTAGCTTAAAAAGTATTCATTGATAATAAATATTGTTGACTAATATATTTTCTCTTCTTATTTAGTTTCAAGAGAAAAATTCATGCACAAAATTTCACTTAATTAAACTAAATTAAAATATATCAGAAAAGAAAAAAATATCGTTACAATGCCGTTTGGAAAGCTTTATATTAAAACCTAATCAGATTATCCAATTATCTTGAAGTTTGTCAATATTGGAACGGTAAGATATTTCGATGAGAGATTTTCCCAAATACCCTCTCCAAAGGGCTGAAGTGTTTTCCTAACGGGTCTAGTATTATGTAACATTGAAAATTATATCTTGTAAACATCTATAATATGGCTTCTACGTCTAATTCAAATAATCAAAGATAATAACGTTCTAAAATTATTGACAACTTTTAAACAAAAATATCTGGTTTGTTAATAATTGTATAAAAATGTTATAGGTACATACTTGTATATCTTTTGATAGGTTATTTAACAAAAAAAATATTTTGAGTAATAAATAATTATGGATGAACTGATTCCTAGATAAACATCCTAGTGGCCAAGATATACAGACCGATAATACTAGTTACCATAGTAATAGATAAAATAGTAGATACATGTTAATTAAGACAGTATTTTAAATAATTTTGCATTATGTTAATAATGCTTTTATTATTAAATTAATTTTAATATTAACTTAAAATTTACATAACATCAACAAATTTTACAAAAACTGTTTTCTGTTTAAGAAACTATCTTTTAAACCAATCTTGTAAACCTATTTGGTATAACAAAGATAGCAAGATGTTTGTATCTCTTTCTCCCTAATTAGGGATTAAAAAGTCTAATAAAAAAATTCTTTATCCTTGAAACGTGTTGGACCCGGTGCTTATATTTTCAGGTTGGGGAGGCTCTGAATAGACAACCAGCAATTATTATAGCCCTGAAGACGACTACTGTAAGTGAAGAATACTTAAGAACATTAAACTGAAGAACTTTAAAAACTGAAGACTCAAAAAAATATTATTGTTATAATTGTTATAGTACGCAGAAATTGCTGTACTGATTTTAAATGGTTCACTAATGTCAAGTTTGAATATCGGTGTTATTACTCAAAAGGTCTACCCCGTGAAAAAATCTAGGTTCCGAAGAGATGCAGCTACCCCTTCCCCACTATGAAAGCCTACGTTTCATAATATTTTGTTTCAATTTGTTATTTCAGCGGCAATATAAAATATATTCTCCGAGAGCGGCAGCGGAATATCATCAGAGCACCCCACCCTGATACCTGAAGAAGCATTTGCATAATAAATCTCACATAATTATTTGTCAAAAAATAAAATGCCCTGTATAAGATCTGCCAAAGTATACATAAGATAATTTGTTGATAGATCTGCCCGTTAAAATCTATCATCGACTCATCCAAGTACGCACTAGTGTCTTAAACCTTGAAGATAATTGAGTAATGTGATCCAATTTGTATACACTGCTGATTGGAATTTGAGTGCCATTATATTGTTTGACCAATGGAGCGAAATATTTTAAGATATTGGTAAGTGAAATAAATATTTTTAACAATACTGTTGCAATGCAACATGATCTGTTACTGAATACCGGTACTTTTCACATTAAATCATAATACAAATATCTTGTAAATTTATGTATAACGCTAATATGACATTAACGGTAGTTTAAGCGATCATGCCAGTATCTCACTGACTTTTTATCGCCAGATCTTAGCTTATAGGTTTATGGCAAATAACTTCCCTACCTACTTCCCAAAGCAAGCTTTGACAAAGAAAAAAAAATTATATTAAAAAAAATATATATATTTGACAAAATGCTTTAAGGTAACTTAATCTACAACTATAATATTATTAGATAAAACTAGAGGTAAACTGTCTAAATAAATATTTTAATCAATATTCGAATTTAGTATTTTATGTTTTTAATAATTTAGACTAGTAGATTTAGTCGGAATACTAAGTAGGGTCAGCATAGCCTGTATAATAATTAACCAATGTAGTGGGTGACCAAGTGCTGTAAAATAAATAAATCAAAATTCAACTAAAACACATGATGTTCCAACCATAATATTTATTTTTTTGCCAATAAAAATGAGAGAAAAAATATTTAACTTTGATACAGAAATTAAAATTTTAATACTTTTAAAAATAAAAGTTACAATTACAATATTTCTGTAAGTCACGGTTTCATATGAGAAAAAGTAACGGCTATAAATATTACACAGACAATGAGTATTGCAGTAAAAGGAAAGTGAATAAAAGGATTATAATACATTTCCAAAGTTATAGATTTTTAAAAAGATCTGAGATCCGTGAAATGTTTATTTATAATTTAAAATAACTATAAATAAAAAGTTTGATATTGCAATATATTCTTCCCCTAGATATCTATTGACCTTCCCGAGAGAGGTCACAATTCCATTATTATGTAATATGAGTGATAGACGATCCCGCTCCATCTATATTTAGAATATAGTAATGTATCTGTAAAGGTGATACGTTATATTAATAATTATAGCAATAACTTTAAATTGTGTGTTGTCTAAGTGATATCGCTCATTAAAATATTGTATAAATCTAAGACAAAATGCCAAAAATAAAATCAAAGTTTACTTCGCTCGAGTATCATTACGTGCAGTGCTTTATTATTAGTAGATATTTTATTGTTTTAAATATAGCTCGTGTAAAAAAATAACTTCTATATCTTTTTTGGCAACAGTTTAGTTTTGTACCAACCACTATTTATCTAAGCAACTCGTAAATGAGCTAAACATGATATATTTTGTTATCTGACATGCAAGCTTATGTAAGTTTATAAATAAAAGGATAATTGATATTAAGTTTCGTACTATAACAGACTTTTTTTCGATGTCTCTGATCAAAAAACAATTTTATAATAACCTTGTTTGTGATACGTGACAATATAATGTTTTGTCACTTAAATATTATAAAACTTGTAAAAACTTTGATTGATTTGTGCTTATCATATTTATTGCTTTTAATCTTTTGTAAATTAATCGTGTTAGGAAATGGGTTTTGTCTGAACGATTTTTATAAGTTATTATTAATATAAGGTTTTCATGTGATCTCTGAAAATTTGAAATAATTTTAGTGATATGAAATTATTACATTTCAATTAAAAATTTTAAGATTTGATGAATATTGTTTTGTCATAATCTGTTTTGATTATCAAATTGTCGAAATATTAAGTAATTAATATATTTTTTTCTCAGACCAGAGCCTGTTTTCTAACTAACTAACTTCTATAAACAAACATTATATTCATTTAAAGTTTACGTTGAAAAGTGTCTTTATAGAACGATATTTTGATGAGTAAGGTAACAAAATAGGCCCTCCTTACACTTTCATTTAATATACGTAAGTGATCACTGGTATTGATGCAAAATTCTCAAAATAAAATGTTTAAGATGCTATAATAGTTGAAAACCACCCAAAAATCATTTATTTAATCTCAAAATATAGGTTTAAAGCCCAAATATTAATTTAAAATTTACTTCATGATAAGAGCTTTAATTTCAGAATAAGAACTTTGATGTGATTAAGTCAATGAACTTTAAGATATGGCTCAAAAGTATAGACATGAATTATTATCAATGTCCATAGTTTTCTTCAAGAATTATGGCTATCATGTCCTTAACACTTGACCCCAATATTCTGATAAGATCGTGTTACTATGACTTAGCAGCTATTCAGTCGGGTCTGACTTTTATTGAGCTTACGTAGACGTATTTGGTTATTCATCCTTGCCGCCTCGACGCGCCGCGCCACCTCGCCCGGACATGTTATTTCTTGATTGATATCTCATATAGAAATCAATGTCACAGATCACTTTCCTATATTATTTGTAATAAGAGAACCGGGTTTCTTATATAATAGTTTATTTCTTACAATTTCCATTTTTTATACTTTGACATTATGACTGAATTTTTACACGATATGTACATTTTTACAATAAATAGTATGTCTTACAAACAAACTATTCGCCTTGCAATAGACTACTTAAATATTAGTAAATTCTTCGTTACAACCCTAGGCCAAATAAAATTGTTCACTTCACCGCACTGTACAATACACAAAACACATAGAAACAATTTATAAATGATGCCGTATCAGGAACTTGTACTCGTATACACACACTTTACATTAAGTTTTTAAAGGGGTAATTTTATTATGGAACACTTATTATACAGAGATCTGACAGGTGAGGAGACAGGGCTCATATCTCTTCGACCTGTCAGAGGAACAGGAAATAATACCAGTCTTTATTACCCTAATCTATCGAAACGATTAAAGTGTCCTCGTCTACTAGAGTAGTTGAAGGTTCGCGGTGGCGTCGCGAGGCCCGCACTCAAAGACGCGTGTGCGTAAGGCCATTGGGGGCTATGAGTGGAGTTAGAGTGGAAGGCCGCATGTCCAGGTGCAGCGCTTCGCTTGCTGCAACAGATCGCGAAGTTATGGCAGTAGAAGCTTCGGATCGTGATCCTCCTGGACCATCCACTTGAACAGACAGTCCTCTAGCTTCCGCCAAAGCTCTAGATTGTGCCCGAGCGGCACTACCGCCCTTTTTTCTTGGTATCACACTATTTTCTACATGTAAAGTTGCATTAACATCTTTTCCCGCTGCACAAGTGCAAGCCTTTAAAAAGCTTTTCTTAAAATTGTCTGATAAAAATGCATATAGAATGGGATTCATCGCCGAGTTACTATAGCTGAAGCAAGCCGCAACAAGAAATACTGTTATTGTAATACGACTTGCACATTCTGTTGGTGGGGAATAAATAAGAGCAACTTGAAACGCCCAATACGGTAGCCAGCAGAGAACGTATACTGCTATAACAGTCAAAACTAGTTTAGTTACTTTTCTGTGAGAGCGTTTCTTTTCTTTAGACTTATTTTTTGGTCCAACAGTTTTTAATTTCCTTATGACTAGACAATAAAATACAAAAATTAGTGTCAACGGTGCTGCAAAACCGAGTGCTAAGGAATATAAAGTAAAAGATGTTTGACCTTTATTAAATTCCTTTTCCGGCCATACGATATTACAAGACAGACTGTTCTCTGTTTTTATCAGTGTCGTGTACATAAAAATAGGGGTCATCACCAGAGCTGAAGCGGTCCAAGCCGCCGCTGACACGACGCGAGACACAAATGGAGTACGCAATCTCGGTGCAGCTATCGGATGACATACCGCTATGTATCGATCAGCGCTCATGATGCACAGGAATATACTACTCGTAAATTGATTGATTCCTGTGGAAATCATATACGCCTTGCACATAAAACTTCCGAACGGCCAAGAGCGAAGAGACATCGTCACAATCAGAAACGGTATTCCTATAAGAAAACATTCGTCAGCTATTGCCAAGTTAACAATATACATATTAGTAACAGTTTGCATTTTGGAGTAGCGCAACACCACGTAGATAACGAGCGTATTTCCAAGAAGTCCGACCACACAAACAAGTGCGTAAAGAATCTGCGTGACGACAGACACTATAGGCATGTTATTATTAGGGCAGTTTTCGTATGTCCCATTAAATGTTCCGTTGTCAATGTAGGAGAAATTGCCACTTCCAAACATTTCAACGTCTTCTAGCTCCATTTTGACGGTATATTATTGTTTCCAAAGCAATGATGTCGTACTTAGAAAGAATGTTCACCTGAAAAAGAAACAAAAAAAGAATATGAATCATATTAATATATGTATCGTATATCTAAAAAATATGAT